>NBIV01000042.1:0-402818 GCA_003194525.1 Gracilariopsis chorda | reverse complement strand
ACGTGCCAGAGTCGCACCGCGACAAACTCCGTACTATGTTACGGGAATTCACCACAATGTGGGATGGCTCGCTTGGCGAGATTTAATGCAACGGAACACCGGATCGATTTAATCCCCGGTGCGCGACCGGTTGCACAACCCCTTACAGGGCAGGTCCGAAAGCTCGGGAAGAGGAGCAGTCCCAGGTGGACAAGATGCTCGCGCAGGTGTGATTGAGCCCGCTCAATCACCCTGGGCATCCCCAGTTGTACTGGCTTTAAAAGGCCGACGGAACCTGGAGGTTCTGTGTCGACTACCCGGCTCAATGCCGTGACTGTTAGGGACACGTACCCCATCCCTCGTATGGACGAGTGCATTGACTCCCTGGGAGACGCCACCGTGTTCACGGCCCCTTGATGCCAATTGGGGATATTGGCAAGTACCTGTCAGACAGGAGGATCGCGACAAAACCGCATTCACCTGCCATGCAGGAACGTACCGCTTCAAGCGGATGCCATTTGGGTTAACCAACGCCCCCGCCACCTTTCAGCGTGCAGTAGATATTCTACTCAACCGCTTTAAGTGGCGGAGTTGTCTGGTCTACCTTGATGATATCATCATCTTCTCCAACTCGTTGGACGACCATCTCACTCACGTCCAAGACGTGCTCACCGTACTCCGCGATGCGGGAATTACCCTCAAGTTCAGGAAATGCGAGTTTTTCACAGATACTGTGAAGTATCTGGGTCACATTATCCGTCCTGGACGGTTAGCGATCGAGAAAGCTCGAGTCAAATCCCTCGTTGAGGCGAAGGAACCCCGTACTCAAACGGAACTGCGCTCCTTTCTGGGGCTGGTCAACGTCTATCGACGGTTTATCCCGAACTTTTCGGATACTGCAGCGCCCTGAACGCGTTGTTGCGAAAGGGAACCCCCCAAAACTGGGAATATTTACGCCCGAGCAATCGGAAGCCTTCAACTCCTTAAAGGAGGCTGTCACATCAGCACCAATCCTACATCTCCCAAACCTTGGGTTGCCATACTCCGTAGATACGGACTCGAGCGACTACCAAGTCGGGTGTGCTCTTTTTCAAACCACCCCCGAGGGGGAACGACATCCAATTGGTTATTGGTCACGTTCGCTCAATGTTCATGAGCGGAACTACTCCGTATCGGAGAAAGAGTGCCTCGCCGTCGTATGGGCGATGACCACTCTGCGCCCCTACCTTATGGGAATTCACTTCACCGTGTACACGGATCATTCCTCATTGAGGTGGTTGATGAATATCTCCGACCCGTCGGGACGCCTCATGCGCTGGAGACTCCGCCTCGCGGAATATGACTTTCAAGTCATTTATAAAAAGGGCGCGCAGAACACTCAAGCCGACGCTTTATCGCGGTTACCCACAAGTGGGGAAGCACTCCCAACGGAGGATGATGAAGTCCCATGCTTCATGGCTATAGACCCGGATGATCCGGAACATGCCGTCGAGGCTAGGCCAGAAACCTGGGACGAGGATGCTGATTTTGACGAACTACTCGCATCGCGAGATAAATCTGAGAACCCGTTACCGGGAAACTTTGTACCGGTATCACCGGAAGAAATGATCCGAGAACAATTCGGCGACCCATTCTGTACGAGAATTCGTGCCCGTATCAACGGTGGTGAAGATCTCCCTTTCGGGGTAAACGACAAAGGCTACCTCGTAAGAAAGGTCCAAGCCCGCCCACAGATTGTGGTACCACATTCCCTGCAATCGCAGGTGTTACATCTATCACACTACGCCCCCATTGGAGGTCACCCAGGTGGGAGGAAACTCTACCTAACCCTGCGATGGGATTTCTATTGGCCCGCAATGGCGGTGGACTGCTACGCAACTGTGCGGTTTTGTAGCGAATGCGCGAAGAATCGCGTCAAACTCCGCAAAAATGCGAAGAAGATGAAACTATTCCGCGCAAGGGCGCCGCTCGAGTTTATTGCGATCGATATTCTCGGACCATTACTCACCACGAAACGTAGAAACAAGTTTCTACTTGTCATTAACGACCGCTTTTCTAAGCTGGTACGGACTGTCCCTCTTCGGAGGATAACCGCTCTCACGGTGGCCCAGGCTCTGGTGACGCACTGGATTTTTGTCTACGGTCCCCCTGTATAGGTGCTCTCTGACAACGGGAAGCAGTTCGTGAGCAAGTTCTTCCAGGATGTTTGTCGCATCCTGGATGTCAAGAACTTGTTCACGACTACCTACCACCCCCAGTGTAATGGGCAAGTTGAACGGTTTAACCGGTTGTTACTCGCGGCGTTACGTTCCTACGTCGCTGACCACCCAACGAATTGGGATCTCTACGCTGATGCGGTAACCTACGCGTACAATACGCAGGTACACCGGACTACCGGAGTTTCGCCATTCGAGTTAGTTCTATCTAGAACACCCCCGCCTGTGGCGCTGGAACCCCAAGCTACCTTGGACAATTTCCCATCTGTGGGTATCTACCGGCAGCAATGGAAGCAATGGCTTTCCAAGCTGGTCCCCGCGGCGCGGAAGTCTAAGGCACGGGCCCAAGCCGCTTACAAGCGGGATTTTGACGCTCGCGTGCGAGGAAAACCATCCCCGATTCGGGCAAATAACTACGTCTTCATCAGGAAGGAATACTACAACCCGGAACGGGAGAAGCGTCACAAACTCTCGCCTGTGGCGGATGGACCCTTCAAAGTGATCTCTGTTAACACCGACACTGTCGTGGTAGAGATGGGGGACACGCACGAACGGATTTCCCGTGATCGTGTTGTCCTCGCCCCTCCTCCCTCGTCAGAGGTAGTCCTGGATCCAGGCAACCCCGTTTCTACGGACACCGCTACATCGGAACAATCCGGGAGTACTAGACCTACGGTACTACCACACCCCAGCCGGGGACTCTCAGACCTACCGACTCTGTCGGACTCACCGGCTCAGCCGGGTAATTCGGGCCCCTCAGCGCCCGCCCCTACCACATCTGCCCCACTGGCGCGCATTTATACCCGCCAGGCGGGGAATGTTATCCCTTATCCCGCCGCTCCGTCTAAGGAGGGGGAGGAGAACACTCGTTTTCGAGGGACGATATCACCGTCGCAACGGGAAACACACCGTAACATACGGAACACTGACCGTGGAGCACGGAGTATGTCACGCGACACTAATCCCCCGTTCCCTGGCAGTGCTGTGCAACAGGAACCAGACGCGCAGGCCCCGCAAAAGCGGCAAATACACCGTTTGTCACGGGAAAACGAGAAGCCTCACTCCAATACCGCAGCAGCGGAAAGGCAATCGCCCGATGCCTCGAAGCCGCCGTTGGCGGAAGTCCCCGCGGAAGCGGTTCAATCAGGTCGATCAGGCCCGCGCCCAGCGGAGAAGGGGCGCCCAGATACGCCTGCCTCACAGGGGAATACCCACACCCCTCTTGGGGAAAAAGGCGGCCAAGCTGCAGTCGAAGCTTTAAGCCCTGGCTCGCAAGCACCGGAAACGCCTCCCGTCGTTGACGGAATCAAAGCCCCCGCTACGGGGAATAATTTTCGCCAACCCCCGCATCGCTGCGGCGAAGAACCGAGGAACTCGAGAATAACGCGCGCCATCGCACGCTCGAAACCGGTCGTACCGGACGCTGCTCCTCCTCACGGAGATGGTGCACTGCGCTCAGCGGCAATTCCCCTGAAAAGGGTGTCATCGGCACCTGCCCGGAACCCCCAGAGGGGAATTTTGACCAAAATACCGGTGTACCGGAGTTAGCCCCAGGCAACCCGTCAGTAGCCGGGGACACCACGGCATCGCCGGAACGTATGGTGCAGAGCGCTCGTGCGCCTGGCAGGGAGGCGGTTTGCCACCCAATCACCGTGTCGCACGGGACCCCCCAGGGGATTGTGGAAATGCCGATCCCGCAGGAGCGGTCATCTTCCCGCAAACTCGCGGTTCGTGCGCTCAACCGCGAAGGTGGAACCCAAGTCCCCCGCCGACTGGCAGTTCGCCCGGCCTACCGTGAAGACGGGAACAACGACACCCCAATGGGGAATGACTTGCCGGGGAAAACCGTGACACCACACACCCTCTTGAGGGATATTTCCCCGCATGAGCAGCGGCCACTAGGACAGCGCACGGCAACGTCGGAGTTATCGCCGAACACCCTGCTAAGGGACATTATACCGCACAGCGGGCAGCCCTCGCAAGGGAGTACAACCACCACCCGGCACGGCCGGCAGGTCTACGAACGAGAGTTCGTAGTAGACCGACTTGTCGGACACACCTGGAACCAGGATGGTATTCTACAATACCGCGTCCGCTGGTACGGGTACGACCCCAGTGGGGATACGTGGGAGCCAATTGAACACCTCCCACGGTCGCAGGTTCTGCGATACCACCGTCAAACGGGAACTGCAGCCCCAGCCACGCTGGTTAATGCCCAAGTTGGGTAACGTTGCCGCGCGAGCGGAGAGCGAAAGGAAAGGATAACAAGGCAAAGTCCGTCGAAGACGGGGAACTCAACCGAGAAGCACCGTTCTAAACGGGAAAGTTTATTCATAAGAGCAGCTAGCTCCCCACAATACTACACTACACTAACTGGCATAGCCAGGGAAAGAAGAACCAGGAAACTGGACCAGAGGTTTCACTCACCCCATCGTCCGGGGCGTAACCACCAGCGAGGCGGTAGGCCAACGCGTCCGCCATGGTGGTGACATCCCCCGATACCTCGGCAGCGCTAAGACCGGCACCCCGGAGGAAACGTGCGATGATTTCGTTTTCATTCGCCGTCACCCCGCTGGGGATTGAAGGTCCGGCACTTGCCGCCGAAGGGTCAGCAGCCGGCTCGGACGGAGATGCCCTCTCTGGGAAAGCTTCCGCGCTAGCGCCGGTTTCCTCTACGTCCATCTCCCCGGGTTCTTCCGGTTCGTTATCGACCATTGGGTCATCCCCGCCGTATGCGCGGTAGTAGTCGTCGGAATCGACGTACCCCACCGGGTGGTCTTCCGGCACATGCCGGGGCGTATCGCGAAGCTCGCGCGCCTCCTCGGAGGAAATTTCCCGGAACTCCCAGGGGTCGAAGTAGATAAAATCCCCCGCAAGGGCGGTGTTTCTACCGAGTCCCGGACCACCGGTGTTACCGCTGCCGCCATCCAGACGACCGCTTTGCTCCAGCGGGACCTCACTCCAGCTAACGCTGTCGATGTACCCAAGTAATTGGAGGACCTCTTCATTGTTGGCCTGGCCCCCAAGGGGGATGCGAAGATCCAGGTTTCGGATCGCTGCCCGCACACGCGGTTGAAGGAACCAGAGACGATACTGGTCGTACGCCTCGTTGAGGATATAAGCCGCACTGCGGGCCGCCCACTCCGTAACCACTACGGACCACAACCCCGACCGGGGATCCTGCATGAGCAGCAAACCGAGGTACGTAAGTACCGGCGGGAGTTCTATATAGCACCCCCGGCAGGCTTCATGGAAGCGCCACCACTCGGGGAGTGCCCCATACCGACCTAGTCGGTGAGGCGGCGCAATCCGCTCTATCTCCACGTTCTGATACGGGATAAAGTACCCGAATCGGGATCGCCAACGCCGCTCGTAGCGGATGAAGTTTTGGAGAAAGTTGGACCGGTATTGCCGGGGAAGGTACCTGAACTCCGCCCGAATAATCGGTCGCTCCCAGCAAAGGGCCTCTTGCCGCGCCGCGGGGGAATTCCTCCAAGCGAGGGTCTCGAGGCGGAACAGGTTCTCGCCGTACCCAATCTCCCCGCGAGTGCGGAAGTAGCTAACGTCGAAGCCAAACTCCGGTGGGACCGGTACATCGAATGGAGCCCGGCTCTGCCGTTGGTACGCCATCCGCGTCAACGCGGTCTGCGCCGCAGCGACGGTCTTGCCCGAGTTTCTTCGGAGGTGGTGACGCGGAATCGCAATCCGGTGACGCCAATCCCACGATGTGGTGACTGCTCTGGGCAGATCCCCCGGAAGGGTGTCTGAACCATCCGCATAAGCTGTGACCAATCCCTCATTGAGGACAGCGACCGGGTGAAACCACGGGGCAAGGCGCAGGCGCGACGCGTGATTCCGATTCATCGGGTTGAGCCCCACCAGGGTGTTGTAGGTTGGCCAGTTGGACACCGGAGTGGTTCCGGAGGACACCACCGAAGGTGGTAGTGCGAAGGGATGGTCGGCTGCAGCAGCCATATTCCCCGGTTGTACCGGATTTCGATCGCCCTGAGGCAGGGGAACTGACCGGAAACCGGTGGTGTATCGCCCGAGAAGTCTCGGCGGTTGGCTGTGGTTGTTGATATTGTTGTCGTCGTTCATTTTTCCCTTTTGGAGGGTGGCTGTTGTTGTCGTTTGTGTGCTTGATGACTCTGGTGCAGAGGGATTTACCGGAGAACCGGAGACAAAGCACGCGCTTTTATCACCCATTTTCGTCTGGGAGTCCTCCGCGTCCGCGGTCGTTTTCCCGTCTTAAGCGGGGGGATATGAAGTGCAACGCCCTCAGGGAGGGATTCTGGGTACTTGAACGCTTTCCCGATATTATCGGTTGTGTAGTGTGTATATGAACTACGCCCCACAATGGTGGGTATGGACACGTGGGACACGGTTTTGGGTCAATTGGCGGTTGGCCACAGTAGTGGATGTTGCCACGGAATGTGGAGTATTTTAGTTAATTTTATTTATTATTTTCACACCCATTTCTGGGAAGCTAGTACTTAGTGCGACGGCGCACTGCCGTCGCACCAGTAAACCTTCCCCAACAAGGGACCCCAACCTGGGGAATTGGCTCTGAGCTTTACTGCCTCCGCGTGTTCTCAACTCCTCCTTGGAGGGAAGCACCGTAGTGTACGGAAGTTCACCCCCCTTGCACATCTAAAGGAGACCCATCATTGGGAGTACTAATTGTTCCAATCATATTGGTGTTTCGCCCTGTATAGGGAGTCCTGTCCACCGGCATTGCCGTATCTACTCGTCGCTCTCGCGACCCACTCGTCCTTCCTCTTTCCCCTTTTTAGGGTAGCACCTCCCGCTATCCGCGGCCCTCGTGTGCGCATCCGCTCACACAACCCCACTTACGTGGAAACATACCTCTACTGAGGATCACACCCCGCTCACGCGGATACCGATTCTTCGCCTTCACCTCCCTGCGCGAGTCGCGACAGGTGTCCCTGGTCTTACAAACCGGCTTCGCCGTGACACCTCTGGGAGGGCTCTACCCAACTGGGTTCACCTCGTGAGAGGAAGATCCTGGACGTCTTTCGGTGTTTTTCCCCTTTGGGGCATTGCACCACAGTTGGTTAATTCTTCCCCACAGATTGCGGCACCCCGCTCCTTACATAAACAGATTCTCCACCTTTCAAAATATGTGAAACTAGGAGCACACCAAGTGTGTGGGAAGTTGTATCTGACTCGACGCAGAGATTTCTTTTGGACCGCCATGCCGTTTGACTGTTATGCAGATGGCAGCTCACGTACGAAATGCGCTAAGAACAACGCGAAGCTACGGAAATACTCGAAGAAGTCAACGCTGTTCTCAGCTCGCGCTCGGCTGGAATTTATGGCCATTGATATAATTGGTGAGTTGATTCGGAAACCCTGAGGGAACCGCGATCTGCTGGTAATAACCGGCCGGTTTTCTGAACTCGTACGGAAAGTGCCGCCTAAAAGGATTACCACCGCAGCGGTGGCTCAAGCCTTTGTCATCCAATGTGTACGCATTTACGGTCTACCCGTCGATTTACTATCCGAAAGTAGATCCAGTGTACGTCAAAGGTCTTTCAGAACGTCTGTCGTATTCTGGATGCCCGAAATATGTTCGTTACTACAAATCACCCGCA
Organism: Gracilariopsis chorda; assembly: GCA_003194525.1. NCBI lineage: Eukaryota > Rhodophyta > Florideophyceae > Gracilariales > Gracilariaceae > Gracilariopsis > Gracilariopsis chorda. The sequence continues at coordinate 395,008 of NBIV01000042.1, read as the reverse complement.
CGGTAATGAAAAAGGGGAAAGATTTAACCGTACGATCCTCAAAGCATTACGATCCTACGTTGTGGATCACTCCAAGGTTAGGGATTTGTATACCGATGCGGTTACCTATGCCTACAGTACCCAGATACATAGGGTTACGTCGCTTTCACCTTTGAGTTGTTACTGTCGCGAAATCCACCCCCGGTGGCAATCGCGACTAAACCAAATTTGTCGACGTACCGCTCCCCAAGGCTACACAAGAACAACTGAAGAGAATGGTTAAAGAATATGGTACGGGTTGCTCGGAAAGCTATGGACAAAGCTCAACCTGCGTAAAAGCGTACTTTCGGCGGCAAGCTTTGTCAACCGCTACCGCAAGCTACCACAAATGACTTTGTTTTCCTTCGTGAGGAGTAGTATAATCCCGAGAAGGAAAAGCGTCATAAACTATCTTCAATCGTAGACGGACTCTATCGCGTGGTTTCTACCGCCAACGACACAGTCTTCCTGGACATTAACGACCATCGTGAACGGGTTTCAAGCGACTTTGTTACTATATCTCCTCATCCTCATCCAACCCCTGATACTGGGCATTCCTCTGTCTGTAATCTGAACTAAGAAGACCTACTCGCGGCTCATTCTCTATTGCAACCAGCGATTCTACCACACTGGGATCGTGTTTTATCAGATTTACTAAGTGAAACGGATCTCCGTCTTCAGTACAAGTCCCCAGATACCCCGGCGCACTCTGCTGGATTCAACCAGCCACTCACCCTACTCACCCCCATGTTTCCGGCTAAGGAGTGGGAGGGAGGTGGAATCGCTGTCGATTTGCCGGCGTTGCCGGGGAAACGTATTCCTGACCACCAAACGGTTAATATCACAGTGCAGGAATTGGACGTGGAGCCCCGCAAAGAACACCTGAACCCCACTAGGGAAATTTATCGAAGGGAAGACACCACTGTAACAGCGCCTGCCCCTGTGGCACACCTTGGAATGAGGAATTCGCAGTAGAGATAACACGCAAAGCGTTGCTATTCGGAATAGTGGCGACCCTCACCCGGTGTCGGCTGACACTGAGTTCGGTTACCTCGAAGAAGACAACGACCCCGATCAGATGTACACCACGCTTTGGTGCTTGTAATTCCCGCTCGGTGGGAAGAACGAGCCTTTCATGGAACTTTTGAAGGGGTAGGACGTTTACACGTACGTCACGGCCTGTGGGAAGTTCACGCATACGTTCGTCACACGGCGCAGAGCCGGTATACGCATGTGGGCGTAACACAGTTAGAGCGTCGCGGAGCATTGAGCTGCAAAAGTAACGGACACCGTACACGTGTACACGAAAACCCGTGGCACCCACCAGGAAGGGTTTACCTGAATTGGCACCGGCAGTGTATGGACGTCCGCCGGCGATGGTCATCCAATGAGGATACGACTCGCGTGCACTGTAGCCGATCGATCCGCATCCATGCGCAGGGAGTGTGGCACACGATTATCTACGTCAAGTGGTAATCCCGACACTATGAGGAACTAGCCGAGTCTCCGACGCTACTTTTCGTTGGTTAAATACTCTTGGGCACTCACATGAGAACGTAAGACTCAAGAACGCGAGTTTTATCTGGGCATACCATCAGCTTTACTTCATGGCGCTTACAACGGAAGTTACCGTTCGACCGATTAGACGGACCCACTGAAAGAAAATTACAAGTCCCTGGTGACCCAGAAACAGAATACTCTCGCTCAGGGTTGGCGAGGAGTCTGTTGATACCTCTTGAAGGTTCGTTCGTACGGGAAGCCATCATGGGAGAGGTGAAATCAAACACTTAGTCCCGAGAATTCGTCATCGAACTCATCGTGTGTCACCTATATGACCAACAAGGGATGGTTTATTATCAAATCCGTTGGTGTGAATACCGTCCGGAAAAGGACAGGATGAAACCTATCGAACACCTGCCCTGGTCTAAAGTCCTCCAATATCACCAAAAGACTCGGACATTCATACAAGTAACAGTGGGTCAAGCTCAAGTAGTGTAGAACCGTACCCGGTGCCCGAAGTGTATGAATTGACCGTGAAGCGGAGAGGCTCAAAGAAGAGAAGATGAAGAATATCTTCACGGACGGTGAAAAAAGTTGATGAATTGTAGCAAATAGAAAACTCCCAAATTAAAGATTATACCGAATTCGCGTTTTAAAGAAGAGATTTTATGATAATTAAGAACATTATGAAATGGAAAATGCAGAAGAAGCACGAAAAATGAGGTACGAAGAAACAAAACTCTGGTTTACTCTAGAAGCTATTGCAAGATTTATCACTGATACGTGAAGGTCCGAATACTGAATACACGTTATCCTTACGAAAGGCCAGCATTAGATTGACTGTTTGACTGAGGATAGTTCTCCATAGCGATAGCCAAGAGCTGGTCAACATCTATCATGTGCGGAGGTACCAGACTTCCAAGGTTTTGAAGTTTCTGGCGCAACGCAATTACTTGAGGGTACGTTATAACCGGAAGTGTTACGCTGGCTAGAGGTTGCAGCTCACTCGTCTGAGTTACGAAGCCTCACTTTCTGAAAGCACCCAATTAGTTGGGCGCCCCAGCATTGTTCAAATCATCGGAATCCATGACCGGTCCATGGCAAAGCCCATTTCTTTTTTGTTTGGCCTCGTCATCTATCATCAGATCATTGAAGTCGACCGACGGCTCTTCATCGTAATGAAATAAAAAGCCTGTCAGATGAACCGCTGTTATGATCTGCAAAAGACTGCGTTGCTCGAAGTTGTGAGAAATTGACACTGTTGCACCCACTTACATGTCTTAATAGACGACATTTCTAGCATTTGAATTCTGGGGATCCGGAGATTTGTCACGAGGCCTTTTTGGACCCTGACCATGGTTTTCTCACGGAATGGTATCCCAGTTGACCTGGTCGATCGCATCTAAAATTTATAAGACCTCATCCACGTTGTCTTGGCATCGCAATGGGATTAATAGGTCGAGCTGTTTGATAATGTTCCGAACCATCGGTGGTATGAACCAAAGACGGTAGTTGTCATATAATTGCAATAGCAGGACTCTTCTCGGCAAATCTAAGAGAGTTGTACTGATTCGCAACCAGACTCAGGGCCATTCTATGACTTTCGACATCGCGAAACTGTCAACCTCGTCGACGAATTCAGAACTTAACGTTGAAACCGGCAAGCTCTTGAGTGCCATGTAAACACGTCACCAGTGCTCTTGAATTGAAGTGATTCCTACCAGCAGTGCTCTTGCTGTGCGGGTCTATAAGAGCATAATCAAAGTACTCCCTGGCAATGATGCAAGAAAGCAATTTCTCAGAAGATCTTCTTCCCTTATGTACTTGAGCATTGTCTAAAGTTTCAATCACCATTCTAGATAGTGCGCGTGCCTTTCGTAAAGCCTCTTTCAATCGTTTACTCGTGCGAGTTCTTACCACAAACTCACGTACCCTCGTATTCCTTTTGACTTGAGAAGCTCCTAAAGCTGATGAGAGTCACAAAACGGGTGACTGATGAGGCAATATTCCCAGTTCTGCACCAAGAAATCACGATCATTCTCTTTACGAACAGCAGATTACTCGATTCATGAAAAAAGTCCCGCGGAAGCGTCCAAAGAGCCTCCAATCTCAGCGCCGGCTGATCGGTGCTTCTCAAGGTTCTCAGACGATCAATTCTGCAGGCACATTTGCACGCTGGTGTCAAAGGCATCCTTCTTTTTTGCTCTCTCCATTCGTAAGCCCTTTCGTGACAAACGAATGACCATATGCACTTATCGCACGTACTTAAACTGTAGCGTGTGGGAAGAGCGAACTGATTGCACGCGTTGCTTATGCCTCTCATGCACCAAAAACAGGTGACTTCCGGTAGCCGGAACCGTCGTTGCAGTTGAAGTTGATGATGGTACAGAGAGGTGCCCAGTCATTAAACACATATACTCGGATTGAAACAAAAGAAAATTCTTGAGTCCCGTCTGGTTTTGAGAAAACATGCACTTTCAACTGGTTGCATGTTCTCCACCGCTCGAAAGAATTGAGCGACGCAACACCCTCTTGCAACTTCCGAACCAACTGAACTCGTACACTTGGTTGATATCATGGGTATGTTCTTGCGGGATGACAAGAAACGCCACCAAACCTGCCGAAACAGGTTTGCATCCACAAAAACAAACGGCGGAGGCGCTCAAAGACATCCTAGAAACCCTTGTTCTTTACCACAGCTCGCATCAGATATCCACCTCAATCTCCATGCAATAATACCTCCTCGATCACCCTACTTTCACGCACTCGAACATTCCCTTTGCAACTGCAGAAACTATTGTTAATTTATCCAAGGCTCAAACACCAGGAGCCCAGCCACATTCTCAACTCAATGCTCTTCTCCCTGTTGCGGATTGTTGAAGTATTCAACTTTCAAAGCGTTAGGTTCTTCTTTTCTCACCAAATTCAACAACTCAGAAAAAGTCCTTCTTCAGACGACCCAACCAATATGGTCCAAAAACAACCGCCACCATGGCATAAAAATCGCCACTTTGTCTATAAAAGACCAGCCATCACACCAAGTTTCTCTTCCACACTGCGACCTCCCACGCATCAACAACCGTACTTCTTATTCTACTGACCTGTTGCCAATTCCCATTACACATTCTGCTCGTAGTATTCTGCTGGATACCAAGGCCCAAGATTGGTTCTTAGACCCAGATCGTCGGTACAGACGTGGAATGAAGTTAGTTTGGAGAGGCTTTTCGTTTTGCAAGTCCGGCATTTGCGTCGGCATTGCACCCAGTACATTATGGTACCGCTATACTCGTGAGGGAAATACCAAACCTGCGAACACCTTTGGTAGATCCTTGACCATGGACGAAGAAGAACGGATTTGCGACGTTCTAACGAGATACTCTCGGCTTGGGAGACCACTAAACCGAAGTGATTTGAAAGATGCCGTGGAGATGATGGTCGATTCCTTCCCCTTATATCGAAAATCTCGCATTGGCTTCAGAAATAGTAGACCAGGGGACAAGTTCTGCCGCGCATTTGAAAGACGCAGTGCAGACAGAATAAAAAACTGTGCAGCTCAGCATCAAGATGCTGTTCGGTTTCGAGCCACCAATGCAGTGTGTCTCACTGTACACTTTTCTCGATTGGAGCATATCATAAAAGAGTACAGCATCGATCTGCAAAGAATTGCTAGCGTTGATGAGACCGGAATCCCAGCATGGAATGAACGTGTGGCCTCACGCAAGAAATCGTATTCACTGATAAGACAGAAACTTCTCGTCTGCGATCCGGCATTCAGAATATTAGTCGAATCAAAGTCTTAGCTACTGTTCATGGGGATGGGGATAAAGGTCGTCTGATGCTTGTATTTAAAGGGGCTCGATTGAGAGTTTGTACTGTCAAGAAGAAAGGAAATGAAGGGCATTTGGAGTGTATCTCAGAGCTCCCACCCCACCATGCCCTGCTCCAGGCCAAGAAAGAGATTGCCTCAGTCGATTTCTTCAACTTCTTGGAATGGAAGAACTGGTTTGTGAACGATACGGCGGATCTTCGTAAGAACGGGGGTAGAATTCTCCTCTTATACGATGCATACCACTCGCATGTGTCCATACCAGTGCTCGAAAAGGTATGCCTGAATGGAATAATTGGCTATGCTCTTCCGTCCCACACCAGTGGAACTACTGTACCACTAAAGCTTTCTTTGTTCCCATCCTTTCAGCAATATTGTCAGACGGTTGCACGTGGTATAGGAGTAGAACAAACTCTCGATGAGTTTGATATGTGCAAGATAATAACAGCGGCTTACGAACAGTCCTTCTCTTTCTCCAATACCATATCAGGTTTTCGTGCGACTGGCCTTTGTCTTTTAGACGAGTACCGATTATTTGCTTAGGCCCGTCCATATACTACTGCAAAACCTATGCAAATCGCCTCTATGGAGGAGATAATTGCAGTGTTAGAAACTCGTTGTCGCGATACGGTGGGTAAACTACTTGGTGAAGCACAAATTACGAAATCAAATTGCTTGGAAACAGCATTAGGCGCTGTCGTAACGTTTTGTGAAGCAGTGAAGCTTATGCGGGAACAAGAAGCGAAACGAAAGCACGACCGAGAAAAAAGCAGGATTAAGAGCTTCAGATTTTAAGTATCGACGCCGCTACACGGCAGTTACAGCGCGAAACGAGCAAACAGTTTGAAGAAGCACGGTCGCCCTACCGTGCAAAACGCTATAACGAGTCAGTCATAGTTGTTCGATCGTTGAAGGAACGAGCAGCAAAAGCGAAGACAAGATTTGCACGTGGACATAAAGAGCGTATCATCAAGTTTGGACTTGACCGTTGAGCATTGCAGGCCTCAAAGGCCATAGATATGGTAGTGAAAAGCATTTGATTCGGTGTTTTGGTTGATAAAGATTGGTTCTGCGTTAGTTTTGTCTAAATGGCAGGACGCATTTCGGAGACTAGGCGTCCAGTGTTCAAACTGGCTACTCTTTACCATAAGTTTTCTATATGTCGTCCTTGCTCGAAATGCACTTTGGAGTGTGCAAGAAACTCTCACCGCTATCGTCTGATGCGATTACTGACGTTTAGGTGCAAGCAGGGAGCAATGAAAAGTTCTCGTTCGTAGCTGTTTAAGAGTTTAGGGCACTCCACTGTAGATGTAGGCCTCATCAGTTCCTCAGTGACTTTTCCAGAATGGCAGTGTCCGTCAGGTCTAAATGGCTTGAAGAGAAGCGTATGGTTAGGCTGTAACTGGCTCAATGTGGTTTGAAGTGAGATGTACTTGTTCGTTCCTGTCATAAGGTGCTCGAGAAGTGTGAAAAGCAAACTGGCGTCAGGCCGCGTAGCATGGATTGGAATGGTAGATTGTAACTCTGAATATAAAGGTGACGGTTCAAAGAGCACGAGCTGCGCATACTATGTTAGGCTGAGAGATTGTCATTTTCTTGGTCAGTGCTTGCCAGCGCTCCGAAGAGCTTGAATACGGCATTGAACAAGTGACTCGGTCGTCACTCTCGCCGAAAGCGAGAAAATTGCACCTCAAAGAGATGCAACAAGATTGTGTTTTGCAGTGTAGTGACTAAGGGGAGTCAAAGTTATTGGTGCTCCTCGTGTGGGACGAAGAAGCGAACGAGGTCAGCAAGCTGCACATGGGCTTGTTAGGGGGAAAGCGACATGTCCCCGACGAGATCAGCTGTGGGGCTGACGAAGGGGTAGTGCGCGTGCAATTGTGCGATTCCAGAGCTGAAACGACAACGTGATGTGATGCTCAAACGGACGGTATTGTCGCGTTGGTGAAGGCTAGCAATCCTAGCAATTGCTACCGCTGGCGTCGTACTGGCACATAAAAATGGGCGGCCCATATTTTGCAGGCTGCTCACGTTGTGACGATTTACAGGCGGCAGAGTAGAGTGATGTATCATGTGGGATGTGGAAGGATGCAAGTACACGGCATTGCAAAGGCGACTTGACGTCTGGGCGAGTTATGAGCGTTTTTGAGTGTTTGTGATGTGCGTTGTGTGAATGCATTGGAAACAAGTGTTGGTATGACGCTTCCAGGCGTGGCCAAAGTGAGCAGCGGCAAAAACAGGAACTGAATTAACTGTACGCGTAGCTGAAACTGCTGTTGGTGAAGCAGCGGACTGAATGTTTTAATCGGGCGAGGAATTTTGTGTGTGCCTTTCCAAAGCGCAATCAAAGAATCGTTCGCTCAACACCGGTTGGCGGTCGACGTGCGCGCAACGTGCGTGAGGACCCGTCAGTGGTGAATGATCCGCATTGTTTGTTCATGGAATAAGAGTGCGAGAGCTATCAAAAGACGGACACGCAAAGTGCGGAATACAGCGTTGTGTGCACTGTACCCTTGAACACAACGCTGTAGTGCTCCATACACATTTGAAGGACAAGCTTCAAGCGCGATTTTTCTCCACGCGCAGCCTGTAACTGTAGCTACTTTTGTGAAGATACAGTATGTGAGGCCGAGACGTCATGGTGCGATGCCCGGCGCGTTGCTGCGAGCGCCGTCAAACAGCGCGGCGTAGATGAGCAAATGCGGTTGGTGAAGCTGCAGGAAGCAACAGCTTGAAGCAAATCAGTGCGGCTGTCTTGAAAACAACGAGCGTGAAGGTCAGATGGCAGGCAGCGATGAGCAACGCACTGCCGGCATTCGCGGCTGGTTCCATTTGTTCTGTGCGCCGAGCGCACAACGGGGGAGTGTCTCACCGTGTAAGGGGTGAGGTGGTTGTCTGCGCAGGTGCTCCCCTCGCGCCGGCGACAGCATCGCGGATGCGCCACGCACAGTTCCGACGTCACGTGGCGCGCGCGCGGTGTCGCATAAAATTAGCGCACAACGCGCAACGTCACCACGTAGCGCGCCGGCGCCCAACGGCGACACACGCGCAACTGCCACGTCTCCGCCGCCTCGCGGCCGCCTGTCGTTTTCGCCGCATCGCCGCGCAATTGCGCATTCTTCCCTTTGCTTTCCAAACGCCCGCGCTCGCGCCGCTCTCGCCCCTTCCTCCCGCGCGCTGTCCTGGCGGCGGCGCGCTCATCCTGCTCCCCCCGCCCGCCCGTTGGTATCGCTAAAGGACTATCCCTCGGTACAGCGTGCACTGCCCGCGTCGCTGTTCAATGAATCCCAACCGTCCACCGCCCCGATGAAATGCTTCATCCCGCTCATTCTCACGTCCCTACAGGCGCCCAGCGCCACTACTTGTCGGACACGTTTGAAGCGACGGCAGACAGCTAACCGTCACCTTCAACTATCGCTCAGCAAACTGTTGTTGTTATGCCGCCCTCACACAATACGTACAGTACTGCTCCCCCAATAAAAACCAAACTGCTTCACACGTTTGTCGCTCCCCGTTTGCTTTCATATTCCGCCCCCCTTTTGAGTCAATGCATTTCTATTCACCAGGCTATGCTTCGACACCAGTGTACCGGCACACTTCACCTCCGTTCTGTGCTCACCGCTTGTAACATCCCCTTCCCCACTGCTTGCCATGTGGCATCTTGTCGTCAGTCGCAACCTTGTCTTTGCTCTGTCTGTCAGCTCCCCGCCGTCCCATCAATCACCCTCCCTGCACTGCTATTTAACCCCCACTCACCGTTCCCCCCTGCAACGCGAGTCCCCTGTCATCCGTTCGGCCCAACAGCATTCCTCTTCCATTCAGCCCCTTCACTTTCTCTCAACAACAACTCTCCCCTAATCATGCAGCGTGTATCCATTGCTTTCGTCCTTCTTTCATCTCTTGTCCTCCAGGCCCTGGCGCAGTCCCCTGACAACTACTACGCCGCCCAGTGCACAGGTGAGGGACCACGTTGCATTCCATGGACTGCAGGTTCTTCACGAGTATGTTTCCCATACCGTTGGATGAGTGCTCAGCCACGCAACTGCATCCAGGCCGCCTGTAACTACTGCTACTTTGGGGATCGTCGGTATTCCGCTCAGATCTGTCGTCGACTCGCAATTTACAAGAACTGCTTCAACGGACAGGCTCCCACTCGCCCTGCACCTGCTCCGAAACGCCCTGCTGCCCCCGCACCTCCCGCTCCTCCTGCACCGCGTCCGCAACCGCCGCGTCCGCAACCGCCGCGTCCGCAACCGCGCCCTGCAGGCGGCCCGGGATGTGCCTTCCGTGCTGACGGTGACAAGATCGTCATTCCCACGTGGGCAATGGGCGCCGGCAATGGATGGAACCGCAATGGTGACGGTTCTATTACTTGGAAGGCTGGCGGTGGTGGTGGCATTGACAGAATGGGTTCTGGACAGGTTTGCTCTAACATCAAGGTCAAAGTTGATGGACAATATTACTTCACTGCAGTTACTAGGGCACCGCACGGCACTGAACACAACGACGGTTGGTTCAGATTCTCCGGCGGTTTCCAGTTGTATAAACCGGGCGGTCGTACCATCAACGGGAACTCTGGGTGGTACAAGGGCTATCAAAACCGAGGTGGAAATCGTATGGCCGATTACCTTGTCACTATTGACTTCAATGGACATCAGTTCATCACCAACTACCTCACCACATCGGGTACTTATCAGGTGTGTATTTCCGGAAGAAGCACCCGATTCACTGTCTACTCTCTTGTGTTTGTGAGATGCTCTGGATCATCTTGCAGTCGATTCGGCCCTCAGATGAGAAATGCCATGTCGTCGTTGCCTACTTCCAAGTGTTATTAGAGAGCTTTGTCAATGTTGTCCACTTTCCATGTTCACTCTTTGTGTAGCTTGTTCCGAGGTCTGGGCGATTTGTGTTGAAGGGGGGGGGGGGAGGGCTCTTGTGGCTAGACGTTTTTGTTTGTAAATAGTGTGAATGGAGTTGCGATGGTCTTTTACACGTTTTTTTTTTTTGTGCTCTCGTACCGGGTACGTTTTTCGACATTGGGGACTGCAGAGAGTACGTAAGGTTTGGCGACATCATCTCGTTTCATCTCCCGCTCACGAGACTCGGACAAGCGTCAACAAAGTGCCTCAGTCCGGCAGGTGTCCCGAGAGTACATGAAATATGCACAGCGCGAAAGCCACGTACTCCCGCCGAGAAAGCGGCTGTATACACCTACGTAACCACATCACAAGATGAGATCCTTTACTAGATACTATGCTAGTAACCCTTCTGAAGCCGTGCCTGTACCTCTATAGTCCCTCTTGGCACTGATGTGGAAGAACGTTATGAACTGGGCGTTCCTTTTCCTCCATTATCTCTGCAATTCATGCCTACCCATCACGCAGTCACCGTCACCACGCTTGAAACCAAACCACGACCCACCGACAAACCTTTTAATGAGCTCAAAGATGCAAACATTAATCACACGGGAGGCAAACCGTACTACCATAGTCATTGAAAGATACCCTTGCAAGTCGAAACATTCACATTACCATCGTTTTTCCTACACCACGAGAACTCTTGGCTCGCCAAGACCGCAGAATCCACATCCATGCCAGTGCGTTCCCGTCGTATATTAGAAGTTTGTTTGTCCGTACCATTTACAGCGAACCGCCCTGGTACAGTATAATAAGAATCCATACCAACGAGAGAAAACAACTCCAAAGTCAAGATAAGCAGCAAACTCAAAGAAGCATGTGCCATGGAAACCACACATGCAACGCGCATACGCACATCAATCAGTAGGTGGTGGGTTCGGTTTAATTCCCTTCTGTTTCATGTATTGCATAAGCTGGCCAGGTATCTCTTCCAACACCATTGAGCGCAAGACCTCCGGCGTATCGCGATATTGTCTAAACATAACAAACTGTACGATATCTCGTTCCTGATCCAGATCATCGCCGTCAATGATAACCATATCGGAAAAGTCTGCATCACCCACTCCGATAATCACAATCGACAGCGGAAGCATACTGGCCAGCTTGATCTCACGCAAGGTGCTTTGCATATCACTGATCACACCATCGGTAACAATGAGAAGAATTGAATACGACTGGTGATTCTGCGTAACCTCGACGTTGGCATGTTCCGCTGCCGCCCTGATGATTTCCGCAAAGTGGGTCGGTCCGGATAATCTGACGTTGTACAGTGTTTGACGATACATGTTGAGTACATCATCAATGGTGTGGCAAGTTGGATCTGGACTTCCCGTCAACGAAAACTTGTGACATGGTTGATGAAAGTCAGGCGGCAACTTGGCTCCAAATCCATAGGCCGGAAACAGTTGGTCTGAGCTATACGCAGCCAGAATATCACCAACAGCACGAATTGCCAGCTCGTACTCATTCGGTTCCATGGAATCAAAGAAGTGCAAGGTGCCCCGTTGTGAAGGGTCTCCATTACTGGCTGTAAAGTCAATAGCCACAACCAGAGAAATATCACAACCGCCAATAATGTAATCCAGAAAAGTATCATCCTCAGTCATTCGGCGGTCCTTCATATGCAACAAGGGCGTGCGCGAAGGAGACGGAAAACATCCCGTTTGAATTTGTTGTAATTTCAGTCTTCCCTGTGATTGTTCCAATTCCTTGAGAGAGGCGGTAGCCGACGCGACGATACGATGCTTTCCGCCTTTGTCGTACGACACCTGGAAGTCGAGTGGAACAGTATCATCGCAGCGGCAGAACTTCTCATAGTTGTGAGTGAGGTGGGCAAAGTTGAAACTCTTTGGGCCTGATGGAGTGGCCGGAGCGGGCGAACGCCACACGGTGATCTTATTCGATGAGGGTGTATCGGTGCCCGCAGGGGGTCGCGTAACTGTAAGATATGGCCCCTTGCCCTTGTTGACAGCCCAGCCTGAGGAAAAGGAGGAGAGCGATGGTGTGAAATGAATGCGCTGTTTGCTATGTGAGACGTTCTCCGCTATGATGGTGACCTGTCCGCACTTCTGGTTGGGCCGGCCAGGAATCTTGAGGTCGAGCGTCTTGCGTTGACCGGGCGCGCGCACCAAAGCCGGGACCGAAACCTCGGCAGAGCCGAGATAATCGTGTTTATGAATGTCGGCATCGCTTTGACTGGCCACGTCACGGTCGAAGACGTCGACGGCGAGCTTTTGAGCGCGCTCAAAGAAGTAGTTGATTTCAAAGCTGGTTGCCCACGCAACGTTGAGTGAATTGTTGATAGTCTCGGTGGTTCCAACTTTATTCCAGCGCGGGTCGCGTCCTTGATAGGCTCCAGAACGCCCTGTACGGGTTTCGGGTGGTGGAATGGGGTCAGGAAGGGGCGGTGGTAAGCTTGTGGCGGCGGACGAAGCGGCTAGTGCGCGACGCCGGGGAAGTATGCCTGTGGGGTCGAGAAAGAGCAGCGCGAACGGGTCGGAACGACCGATAAAGTCCATGTTGCGCAGATTTGTGCAGGAGAGATGGATGGTGAGACGTGACTCGCAGGTGTCGAGCAGCATCTTGGATGGTTTTGTTGAGGGGGAAGAGGGGAAGGAAGCGATGGAAGTTGGATTTGTTGGAGAGGGTTTCGAACGATGGCGCTCGCACGAGAACGAAGTCGACGGAGACGATAGACGGGGGCGAGTTGTTGAGCGCGAAGGAGGTTGAGCATGTGCCAGCAGGGACGCAGCAAGGATTTGAGGGAGCGCAATTTTTTATCGCAGTTCAAATGGCGCACAGTGAGCGCACGCATGCGCTTGGGCGCCGTGACGTTTTGGAGTCCGGAGCACCGGCGGTGCCTCCGCACCAATGCAATCGCGTCCGAGATCCTCCTCCCGCCCCATGAAATCAAATGTCTACTGTTCGGAGAGGGGGTAAAGGGTTATATCTATCTACTAGTGTTAGCAGAGGCGCGGCGACTTCTCCTTTGCTCTGCAGGCCGCCCTCTTGCCCAGTCGATGAGGAAGCTTCGCCTCGTCGTGCCAGCTCTTTGCGGGCAATGGACTGCCTATCGATGTTTACCTCGTTCTCTCGTATCGAGTTGGGTCTTGTTGCTAACGATCCCTGCAGACGTTTCTGCATTCAGTTAAGGCTTCTGCAACGTTTTTCTGTGTCGCCCTACGCTTGAGCGCCAGCGCATTGCATGCGATCACCACACCGAACAGTTTTGACTTCACTCACACACTCAAGTTGGCACCCAGGGGTATCAGTTCAATCTGTTGTCCCATACATATTCCGTAGGAAATAGCGCAGTCATACGTGTTGTTATCCCAGCAACGATGAAAGCGAACACAGAAGCATTGACATCATCCTAAACCACCAAATCGCACAGCAACACAAACCAGCACACGTAGAATCAGTGCTGTGAACCCGTCGTCTCATCAACTTCGAAACAAACCCCCGCTCGCCCAATCCTGCCATCCAATCTTTTATCCCAGCTTCTAACTCTCCACGTAGCAGTCGTAAACAGGAACATCACATCGAAACATATCCCTCAACATTTTCAACGTTCCGGGAGTTCTTCGAAACAATCTCCAGCACTTTCTAAAGGTGTCCCACGCCTCTGACGGCTTTCCTCTCTCAATTTTCCTTGGACGACCCTGGCGCAGCATCGGCACAGGGTATAATATCGCCGGTAGAAGACTCGCATTTTTCTGCATTAGTAGCGTCATGTACTCTTGCACATAATTGTGCTGCCGTTTCACGCTTGTTTGATATGCTTCTCGGTTGTAGAAGTAACGAATGGTTTGCAACACCTTGCCAAGCTTTATTCCCGTCCTGGTACGTGCAAATACAGCGAACACGTAGTCATGTACGCGTACCTTCGCCATGATGCGAAGTTTGAGCAGGCAGAGCGCCGCAAGATGCGCTAGGTCGATCACTTCACTCGCCTTTGGGATCATTTGTAGCAGATCGAGCATCATTTCGTCGCGTCGGATGCTCCCATAGATCCACTGTCCCTGTTTAGATTTCTTGTGAATGCGATTTACATTGCGTTGATAACAAACGCGACATAACCAGTGTTTCAGAAACGCAAAACAGTCTTCTAAACGATCTAGTCGAATCAGAATGAATGGGACCATTGCGCGTTGTTGTAACGCGTCGTCCGATGATAATCGTAGCAACTCCAGTCGATGCTTCAATTCGCGTTTTGCTATCCATGCAACTTCGTACCTCTCACCCAGGCTTGCCAATTCATCAGCCAGACAGCTCCGTACCGTACAATACATGCGCGTTCCCGGCAATGTCCAGAATCTGCCTGCGGGATATGTGAACAGATTAACCACCGTATCCTTATTCGGCACTTGATAATTCTCTATTTGATTGCTCAGTGCCTTTAGTTGCTCCTTCAATGCACCGATCCTCACACATTGATCACGGTGGTTTTTGAAATCGCGTTTCTGACATTCTTCATTGCAATACATTACGCTTGCGCATCGCCCACATATCAGCAGCTGTGTTTCCTTCGCTTCTTGGTTACAAGTCTTACAGCACAGTTTTCGACGTACTAGTTTCAAGTCCTCATGATCCGTGATACGCTTGTGACAGACGCCCAAACGTACAAAACAGGCGGCACGCCCCGGCTTTGGTTCTGGAAGCAGCGTGCTCACTGCTTCGTGTGCTTCAGTGAGTAAGGGTTCGATTTCTTTGGGGTGCAATGGACTGAAGACAACTGGCCGCTGCAGGTCCAAAAGAGCTTGTAAATGGATGTCCTTTACCTTTTCGTGTACGCATCGATCCATGATTGATTAGGAAAGCGTTCAGCACGTTGACGGAGCTGGGAGGTTGCTGGCGCCATCGCACTTTCTTGTACCGGTTTTTCCGGCATGGTTTGGTCTGGATTCTTTCGGACTCACCGCGTTCGGATATGCATGAAGCGAATGCAAGGTGAATTAGAAGGGATGAATTGGAACAGGACGAGCAGGGAGCTTCTGCCGATGCGTTTGAGGCCTCAATAAACTGCTTGTGGAGGACCACGCAGATCATCTTGCGTTACGTGTCATCGATGATGCAATTTATAGAAGGTTTTCAGATTTTGGAACAATCCCAATTTTGAAAACAGCACTGCGGCATAAAGGCGGCAAAGGTACCATGGTATCCTTTCTCGACAGCCCCTGGTAACCTTGTTGCGCCTTTACATTGCTTGCACCAAGCTGTCAAGTCCTGATGGTTTTAGCGCCAAGCCCTTCGCTTTGAGAGTTCCGCATCATACTGTGCTATCTTCGTCGGCAGCTTTGGGTCTAGTTTGCACCCACGTGACAAACGGAATCTAAGGTTCTGTCTCGTGGTCATCCGCTCTCTCTCTACTTTGGCATGAAAGCTGAGGAGACGTTGAGAGTGGCCAAGTTTCTAACTACAAACTTCAGGTTGAAAAATTCATCCGCAATCATATGATCAATAGTACAATGCTGGTATTGTCAATCTTCGTTCATAATTCACTTTTGTTTCTTCTGCAAGTATTAGGTTTCTACGTGACTTGATGCTGCTCCAGCCCTCTGTAGTGTCTGTTGCACGCGCCAACCAGAACCGTCCTACAAAACGCCAGCCACTTCAAACGACATCCGTTCCGATACGAACATCCAACTTTTGCACGCCACGTGATGGATAGCTCTACAGACCATTTCAAGCTCACCTTTGACCCATCTTCTCATTCTCGCCCACCAGGCAGATACCCAAGAAACATCAAACTGCCAATAGCATTTCACAGTCACCTTTCATTTTTGCCAGCAATCGGAACGACTCCCTCTGAACATCGAAATAGGCGAGGCCCGTAACATGTCCCTCACATCCCGTGCTATGCGAAGTCCTGGTGGCCAGGCAAGAACTGGGGCAGAAGTTGTTGATGTCAAATACACAAAAGTCCTGTACGAAACGACCATACCCAACATTGAGAAACCGATACTGCACAATCCAGAGCACGATACGTGCAACCTAGAGGTGCGCTTGGAATACATAACTTGCCCGCTGTAGTTCCGTCTTTCTGTAGGCCATTCCTTGTTTACGACACCGCTAGAGTGACCACTTTGGTGCCCATTCGGATATTGTCAGCCCCGAGCGCCTTGAGCACCCGTCATGTTACTCACTCCTAACGGAAAGAAGCATTCCTATCTCAGAAAAGCAACCAAGTGCACTACTGCTCGTTTCTTGAGAAGAACGATTCGATTTCCCGGTTGTTGGAAATAGCCACTAGGCTATTCTTTGATAGCAACTGACATTCTTGCACTACATTGTATCATTCACCGTGGAGTTATACACATTTGATCTTTCGTCTCGTCTTGCACGTCGTGGGTTTGCGATGCGGAGTACCATTCCGACATTAGCATGCCTCGTATTTCTTTTTGTGTCGTTTGCGGACGCGGAGAAGGGGAAGCAACTGCCTTTCGATCACTTGGCACATGCAGTCCCAGGAAAAGATATTACTGTTCGAGATGAGGATGGCGATGGGTTTGCTGAGGTTTCGTTGAATGGGGAGCTGTCTCATACTCATTACTTCGTACCTGGACCACCAGCCATTGTGGGCAAACTTATCTCCTACGAATGGGTGGATAAGAACCTTGGAGCTGTCATAGGGACCACTATGACAGTCACCTACAATTTTCCTGTCGGTGTCACCACGGTTACGCTCACTGTGGTTGACAATAGCGGGGATTCTTCTTCAGATGACATTAAGGTAACTGTTCTTCCTTCAGGTGATCAAGGTGCCTATTTGTACTTCTACGACTTATCTCGCGTTGCACTGGAAGGCGGCGCTATTCCAAAAATTCCGCCTCCTCAGCACGGACTTGCAGTGGACAGCATCAACTTCAAGACCAAAGACGCGTTCCCTGACGTACCGTTCATATCCCAGGGCCCTTTTGCCAGTAGAGCGGTGTCAGAGTATCTTGCCGTTGTTGAAGACGAATATATATTCTTCGTTGAGAATGGCGGTGGCGCGGCAATTCTGTACATTGACGACAACGTTGTGATACGAAAGCTGAAAACCGATACCAATTCTACGTTGGCTGTTGGGAAACCGCTCAAGTTGACAAAAGGAAAACACAAGCTCGAGCTTGTTTACTATACTTCTGATCCGGAATTGGCGCAATTGGTTCTCGGCGTGAAGCTTAGCGGCGCGAATCAACCAGTGCCTCCTGAGTTTCTGAGCTATGAATCCAACATGGTGCTACCAACGGTACATGAGATTACACCCGCCGAGTCAACTCTGGGAGGCGGAGGTTCTCTTAAGATTTTTGGAGCTGGTTTCACTGTGAACTCAAAGGTAACGATTGGACCGTATGAAGCGGAAGAAGTATACGTTCGAAGCGATTCGCAAATCCATATTAAGGTGCCTAAAGCTTCTGCCCCCGCAGACGTTCTTCTTCACGTGAACAGCAGTCGTGGACAAAGTAATGCCATTCACTTCACGTACACAGAGGAAGCTCTGATGCCCATCAAGTTTACAGAAGAATTTGTTAAGTACGAAAACGGGACCGCGTTTCCCTCAGAACAGTTTGCAACGGTGGCGCTTGGTCCAGACTTGCGCTATTATTTTGGATCGTTGGATACTCGGATTCATGTTCTTACCATTGATCACAAGACCCTAACCGTGAAAGCATCCTGCAAGTCTGAAAGCGCAGGTCCTTCCCGTTCCATTACCGGCGTGTCTTTCAACCCGACTGACGTAACGCTAAGAGCTTACATTTCAACCAATACTTTTTACTGGAAGAATTGGGGCCTTATGTCAGATGAAGAAGGGTGGCACAATGGAAAGATCGAGACATTTGTGCCGGGCAAGAATGCTGATAACCCCGAAGTATGTCTTGTTCATGAAAAAGATGTTGTCACTGGTCTTCCTGTTTCCAATCATGATCACGGAGTAAACAGCCTGATATGGGATAACAGTGGAAACTTATACGCTCAGATTGGCGGGTTTACAAACGCAGGTGTCTCCGTACCAGGAGATCTTGTCGGGGGTGTACCAGAGTCAGTCTTGAGTGCTGCTACTATTGTTGTCCACACTCGTGCGACTGGATTTAACGGGCATGTCAAGTATGACCAGTACACTGACCCAGGAAGTGCCAAGAAGATAACTCCAGACAGATTTGTTGAAGGATTCGCGTACGGTTTCCGCAATTCATACGGTAGCGTGTACCACACAAATGGTTATATATATGCAACGGACAATGGCCCAAACAAAGGCTATGGAAATCGTTCCGTCACCTGCAATTCCGAGGCTGAAGATCCCTGGCATCCTGATTCCCTTGTGCTTGTTCACAAAGATGGTTACTATGGTTTCCCTAACCGAGCCCGAGGTTCATATGGTGACGTTCGACAATGCGTTTACCATGCTCCAACAGATACTAGCAAAAACGGGTTCACGTCCGCCCTGGCAACATTTGAAGCGTCAACTAACGGCATTGTTGAGTATACGGCGAACTGCTTCCAAGGTCAGCTTCGAGGGGATCTTCTCATATCCAAGTACGCTGTCTCTGGATCTGGAAAGCTGTACAGAGTTTCTCTTGATGCGACGGGCACAAAACGCGTAGGAGACGTTGAGGAATTAGCCAAGTTTTCTGGGCTTAGTATAGTTATGAATCCGTTCGGTGCGTTGATTATGCCCAGGGTGCAGCAGCCTAATATTGCTGTGCTTAAACCAGACGAAGAAAAGACTGATGCACGTGAACCTCATGTAACAGCAGTAATGCCGAACCGCGGACCTAGTACTGGAGGAAATCAAGTTGCCATTACCGGGAGGAACCTTGAGGGAGCCAAGGTGTATTTCGGAGAAAGCCCGTGCAGGATCACTCGTCGAGGCGAAGAGCATGACTGGCTTCTCTGTATGGCGCCACCAGGAGAGGGTTCTGTGAATGTTGTTGTGATGACTTCGAGTGGAACAACGAAGTCAATTCACAACGATTATTTCTATTTGAGGAAATAGATTATGAGGAGTCTGAAGCAATAGTCCTCAGTAGACAATTCGTAGATCACATAAACATGTAAGGGATACGGGGGGGTCCCTTTAATGACCTTGTACAGTACAGAGGAAGAATTACTTCATTTAGTGCGATCGAACGCATGAAGAGCTGAGAAGAACGTATCCTCGTAGCTTCTGCTTTGTATACGAAGAATGCAGTAAACTCATTTTTCTGACAAAGTGGAAGTGCATGTGTTCTGATCAACAGATGTGATTCCAGTTTGGCTCGGATCTTGTTATACAAGCAGAGTCTCTTGATAAGCTAATGGTCTCCTAGGGGGAAGCTCTATGCCTGGTTCATCGACGTAAGGCCGCTTTATGCCATGTTTAACTTGCTTACGACCACTAGTTGGATGGGGTCGATGACACACGAAATTTCCTTCGATAAGTGGTTTATGTCGACAACCAAACGGAAGATCAATACCATCAATATATTGAAACCATCCAGTACTGCAGCCCATCGGTCCATGTTCGACTTCTGGATCTTCTATACATGGATTCGGTACAGACTCATTCCCGTGCTTGTAGTTCGTGAGTAGTTCCGCATACTTCGGAAGAAACACTGCGAGATACTCGAGAATTGCATCTTCGGAAAGAAACCGTGTTGCGAAAAGTTCTGCGTTTCTAGCTACAGCGTGAGCAAGATTATCATTCTGGCGCGCCCATAATACATGTTCAATCAAATCTCGGAACCAGCGATCAAGAGGAACGTAGTGAACCCAGGGAACCAGAAGAGGTTCGTACCACTGATACACCGCTGATGACTGGAAAAACGGTACGGACCCCGAGAGCATCATCCATCGCTTTCGAGAGCTACCGAGACCGCCATCAACATCAAGAATGTACTTGTAACTAAGATGTTCTTCAAGAGTTAACGGCGGTTTCGCAGTTATGTTCGCAGTGCTTTCAATATCATCCACAGTAGTATTGTGGCTAAGTTTAATCCACTTCGTGACGGCTGCGTCAAGCAAGTTGGGATAGGTTGCGGAGATTGAACTAACTCTCACCCTAGGGTTAAGATGCCAGTTCCGAAAGTGTTGTTTTTGAATGCAGCTCGAAACACCCCGAAATATGGCTGTGTCTTTCTTTCGATACCATGGTACCTTGGAATCTTTGTCAAAGACGTATCCCTCTCCAGTGACTTTGGATCCATGTTCTACCGGATCTGGAACGGGCATGTCAATGTAGTGAAGCTGTGTACGAAACCCCATCAACGGAAGCGCCCCGAGTTCCTGAGATGTAGAATCTACTGTCACGCGAGGCCCGTCGGCTGTGTTCAGATAAAATTCGCAGTGAAGGTGGCGTAGTTCAGCGTATCGTTTCAGAACTCGGGATAGTAGATGAAGAAAGAACTGCAAACGAGGCAATCGATATGTCTTTTCCCAGTGATCTTGGACCCGGTACAGAATTCGTCCATCACCAGTGAGCCGAATGCGTGCAATGCTTCCGCGAAGATCACTTTGCATGGAATCTAGCAATTCGAAAGGGATAGGTGCTCTTGATGAATGAGGAGTTGGTGCAGACCACGGTGCCAGATACTCATCTACTAGCGCGTGAAATACAGTGCGACGCGGTATCCTCCGCATAGCGTTAACCACATCATTTGCATTCCGACAACCAAGTCGTCGCCATAACGGCGGCAAAACTACGTCCGTGTTTGGGAGATCTGTTCTGGCTGGACATTCTATTTGAGGTTGTTGCCTAGGGAGCAGGGCAAATAGTGTGATAGCCAAGACGACGAGAAGAAACGTATGGCGTAGAGGATCGCAGCACGGACGGTGCGACAGTGCAGATAAAGTAGACACGCCCATGCCAACATGAAGCTCTTCACGCCGCAACTGTTTGTTCTTCCAAAGATCGTATACTTACCCGACATAGTAGTGATGCGCGTGGTGCAGAAGCATTTGCTCCTCACACCGACAACCTGTTTTTGGTAACTCATGACTCGTGAAGTGGTCTTCCGCGTACAGTCGGTGGTCTGAACATGTGCACTGATGCCAACTGCGTTCTGACAGACCCCACTGAGCGCGTAACTGTTCTACCTTCCGACTCATAGAGCCGTGATATTTCCTCCCTAGTTGCCATGCGTTAATTGATAGTCACATGCGCAGAAAGGTAGAGGAATCTATGTTGCCGCGAAATCAAATGTCTTTACGAGAAAGTGGTCATGAAGAACGAACCTTCTGCAGACTTCAGCCACCGAAAGTCCTTGGCTTCGTTTGACCAGAAATGTCAAATGAGTGCCGACGATGCAGAGTGCGATCGCAATAACTGTTACGTTAGGCAATAGCAGTTCGTCTTGCAACGTCCTTGATTGGTTTTGTGCGGCAGAAAATGGGAGTCCCAGGGCCGCTATGCTGATTCTCATTATGATAGCTCCGCGCGTGCGGTCGCCTTGTCTTGTTCCAAAAAGAATGGCTCGAAAAGGCTTGGGCAGTGTTGTTCTATGCGCTTCATGTACCCCTCGGCTTCGTACTTGAAGGATGGATGTTATTCCATACCGCCTGTGACCTCAGTTAGGCCTACGTGCCCTCTTGTGTCAGTAAACAGCAAGATCTGTCAAGCAATGTTTAGCATCGTCTTCTATTGCAGTGTGACAACCTATCCCAAAATATGTGAGTCATGCGCACTGTGCACATATCGGATCTGGATATTTCATGGTACGTTCTCTCCAATGAGCTGTGAGAATCTGTGCGAACTGAACTGATCCTCGACGTGCTTTGTTTGAAGAGCATGCATGAGACCAAGTATTGCGTATGGACAAGTACTAATACGCTGGTTTACAATTATACTCTTTCCCATGGTCAGACGCCATGTGGTATGCTTAGTTTGGGAGCGGTGTTCTGAGGTTCCGGCAGCTTTCTTTCATGGTTCCTTGTATACCAGAGCCAATGACTAATGTACGCAATGGTTGGCTGAAGAGCTTCTTGTGGAACAAGAGGATGGCGTGATAGAGCTTTAGAAATTTCATGGAGATAGGGATGGGGCGCACGTTGCAGGCAGTGAAGACTACAAGAAGATGTATGCGAGTGTTGTGGATGCTTGTGGTCGAGGAATGCACGAGTTAACCGCTGCGTGACGAAAGGCCCAGTGGCAGCACACATCACACATCGTGCGATGCAGATCGAGCACTACAAAGACGGAATTGCGGATCACTTTTTAGAGAAGAAGCCCGTGCCCTTCTTCCTACGACTAGCACTAGAGTCAACACTAGCCGAGCTAGCACGACTATCCCTTCTTTGCGGGCGATGTCCACTTTTAGAACGGGTATCTTCCGAGCTACCCAAGTCCGGTTCCGGTAACACATATCTTACATTATTCAAGCTTGTTTCGTCGATGCCAATGGTAGGATGTCTTTCAGAATGTTTCCATTCGCCGTCTACAATGAACTTGAACTCGTGCGGACCAGGTGGAACGGGCGTTACGACGGACCATGTTCCGGCACCTTCGTGAAACATCTGAATGGCTTTCCAATCGTTCCAGTCGCCTGAGAGTTGAACGTCGTCTTTTGCTCCATCTGCAAAGACGAATTCGGTCTTGACGCCTTCTGGAGCGGCGCTCTTTCTGTGAGTGGGTGGTAAGGCGGTTAGAAGGGTGTTTTGACTTGAGATGAGTGGGTGGGGTTTGGAGAGGTTATCGTCTACTTACTTGCTACCCCCACCGCGAAACATTTGAAAAGAAAGGGTCTGAAAGTTGTGACGATAAGGAAGCTGATTTAGGAGCTGATTTAGGAGTTGGAAGAAACTGGAAGTGCAGACGCTGCGGCAGTAACAGAAGAAGTGCCGCGCAAGTTAAAGCAGCTTTAAGAACGTGAACAGCAGGCGTTGAACAACACGGCCAGTGTCACGGTACCTTTGGTACAACGAAGGAGATGTGGGTGGCTGTAGATGACACTTGCCACGCTACACTGGGTAGCGGTCGCTAGTACCAAAGGGACCCGGCATCGCCCACCCGGCTTACAGCAGTGAAACGGCCACTTGTGAAATCGGTGGGACGCACATCGAATTGCCACGTACTGTGGCACGCACAGCAATGACAGAGCTAAGCTGGCAGCGACAAGGATGCACCAAGATCAGGGAGCAAAGCCAAGGTAAGGGTGGGGGCGTTGGCTTCCCGGATGATCCCTCGTCTCTCAGCCGGCGAACCTGTCGTAGTCAAAGATGCTGCGGCAAATCAATCGCGGAGGATTTGCGAGGCGTGAATATGGCTGCAAGGTGAGGTCTGAGCAAGTCGAAGTGCAGATCGCTGAAGCGTGTCTACGAAGGTACCGAAGGTATCTTCCCAGAGGAAGGTTCATATGAAGCGCAGGCAGGCCATAAGAATCAGTAAATTGCACTACCCTTGGCACTACGCATTATCAACGTGTACAAAGGTGTCCGTAGAAGCCAACCGGTCACCAAATCAACTCGACGGAATGCGTATCTATTTCTCGCACCCGACTTTGATTTCAACGATGCCCTGGGTTCCCCTAATCGAATTTCTGTATCTCAGGTGAAATTGATCTATCTATCGAGCCAGCCAGCATGGCCATCTGAACAGGCTCTGGAAGCGATCTTATCACATTCATCGAAATCCGATTGCCAAGACCCGCGATGTGTTTCACCTTCCCACTTGCGAAGGCGTCCAGCGCTTCACGTACGCAGTCATCTGGCTTCTGTATTGAGAACCCACTTTTCGAGAAGTCCATGTTCTTAGCTATGTTTTTGCTCATATCACTTTCCACAATCCCAGGCTCCGAGACTGTGACTTGAACATTGTATCGTATAAACTCCTCCCGAACAGCACGTCCAAAGCTTGTGACAAAGCTCTTTGATGCGCTGTACGTCGCGAAAAATGGTGCTGGAGTCGAGAGAAGACTGCTTGTGAAAATGATACCACCTCGCTTCCTGTCGACCATTCTTCTACCGAATGCATGGGTCAGCGCAACCAATGCCTTGCAGTTTAGGTCAATAATGTTCACATGCTTTTCCACAGGGTCACGAAACAGGGAGCCATGGGTTTCTATGCCAGCGTTGTTGACAAGCAAGCCCACCTCTATATCATCGTAGCTTTCGACTACATTACGCCATCCGTCCTCAGAGGTGAGATCTACCAAGAGGTACTTGGTTTCAACTCCGTACTTTTCTCGAATTTCACCTGCAGCTTTGATGAGCTCTTCCTCGCCTAGTGCCGCAATTGCGATGTTAAGACCCGCTGCAGCGAGCTGATGGGAGAATTGAAGTCCAATTCCAGCTGAACCACCGGTCACCAAAGCCCAAGGACCGTACTTTTGAGCGAAATCTGACGGCAAAGGCATTCCGTTCAGACGGTAGAAGGATATGGAGCTAAACTGAAGCGCGGTGCGCGCGTGCGTTGAGCAGTTGGGATACTGGCAAAGCACGTTTTCGCAGTGTGATTCTTGTTGCAAACGTGAAGTGCTGCGAACAGGATGGCAGAAACAACCATGTCAAGAGGTCTGCTGGCTTCGTATCTCGTGTTCCACCTGGGAAGGCTACCCTTCGTAGATGGATATTGCCAGATGTTGCTGAGACGGTCCATGAGTAAGATTAGATTCTAATAGCACTCTTGGGTTTAACCCATTGGATATGCGAGAGAGAGAGAGAGAGAGTAAGAGTGAGAGCTTAGAAGATAGGGCTAAAAAGGTTTAAGGGTTATAACCAGCTTACCTGCACTCTCATTCTTATTGACGACTAAAGAGCTCTTAAGTAGATATACTTTACACTCCTTCAAACAACTCAGTGCAGTTGAAGGATGTAACAAAGGGTAGGGGCTTCACAAACTATCTCGAAGAAAAACGTAGCCTTACAACCTTTGCAAAGCGAAAACGCACAGTTTGATTCGCTTCGGTCCGAGGTGGCACCCGTTCTTTTGTCTTATGAGTTGTTGAAAATGACATGCTTGTCGCGTCCTCCTCCGCTGTCATTCGCAGAATCATTGGCATATAATGCTGACTTCATTGTTCGCGCTACTGGTCGGGACAACGCTTTAGGCGTGCATTAAAAAAAACTTCACCCTTGTGCATACAGATAGCGCGAAACTCAGGCTTCAAAAAAAGATTAAGATTTTATACTACTGCATCATTACCTTTGCACCTCCAGGATCGTCTCTGTTCAGGAATAGATTTGTGGAGTTGCTTACGATTCCGCAAGGGATTCGATAGCGAATGCTCTCTGCTGCCAGGGAAACGTTGTGCAAAGAGAGGGGGTGGGTTGTTGTATCCAACAGACACGAGGGCACGTAGCGTACTGTTGTTTTGGTTGTGAGCGCCTGAAGTCGGATGCGTCAGCTTGGTGTCGCTGGGAGTTTTTGATTCCGGAGATGAAATCGCTCGCACAAAGCTTGTTTTGCTTTACCCGTGGTGACTGATGCCGGTACTGTATGATAGACGATTTCGCTTAATTGTACGGAGGATGACGTCATAAGCTGCTGCTGGTATGATGCGTTTGAATGTTGCTTGCCGCATTGTGTTGTATTCGCGGACTAAGCTCATCGTCGGTAAAAACAGGGACAGGCTGCGCAGCAATACACAAGGGTACTGTAGGATTGCTATGTACGGGCAGTCTTAAAAAGTGCATACATGAATTATGTACGTACCGACGGGAATGGGGCAGCCTGTGCACGTTGAATAGGATGAAGCGACAGGATGAGGTGAGGCAAAAAGGGCACACGTGCTTTGAGGAGAATGGAGCAGCTTGTGGCGATCTGTGTTGTGGGCGGCGTGTGCTGGGGATGCTTGCCGTCAAAAAGGGTCAAGCAACTTGCGCTGAAGCAGCAAAGTTTGCCGCCGATGCTGCTTCGATCGGCGGCGGAAGGCGCCTTTATTGGGCGCTATAATGAACGCGTGCCGCAAAGTAGCAGTGTCGATTTCCAAAAATAAGTTATTACAGTTGTGTAGCTAACTCCAGCTCGGCGCCGTTTGCGCCACACGTGGAGTCGCACAGCCCGCGCTCACAGACAAACAATTGGGGTAAGCCCGGCCACAAATGAGCACAAACGTGACGCCCGTCCAAAGGTCAGGCCACCTTGTGATCGGCATGATGCTCACCATAATGCTTTAGCCACCCCTCCACGAAGAAGCTCATGTATGATAAACGTTTACAGCGCTGTCCAAAAAGAGACCTCCACGTCCGTTGCAACCCGCCAGGCCGGTGCCTTGGTAAACCGTCGAGAAGCTGTCGGCTAACTCACCATCCGGGTAGTGTACAGCGCCATCCAAGCCATCATATTGAATGAAACGAACAGCGAAACGGTCCAACGCTTCCCGACGTTCCTGGTACTGTATTCTCCAAGTGCAGAGTATCTTCGTAGAAAAGCGCAGTTCTCTACAATACATCTGCACTTGCGCGGCGAGCTCTCACTCATAGCAAACCCCAACAGAGGTGGCCATTCGGTGAAGGCTTACCCTTGGTAACCCATTTGTTCTGGGACAGACTATGCTCGACAAGTATGGACCATGGGCGGTGATCACTGGCGCCTCCTCTGGGATCGGTGCCGAGTTCGCGCGCCAACTTGCGTCGCAGCGCTTCAATGTAGTGCTAGTTGCGCGACGAAAACAAAGGCTCCAACTCCTTGCCGCACAGCTACGAACGACGTTCCAGGTGAAGACGGTCGTAATCGTGGCCGATCTCACATCCGTCGAAGACCTTGAGCGCGTTGTACAAGAAACTTCAGCGATTGAAGTCGGCCTTCTCATTAACAATGCTGGCATGGAAACGCACGGGCCATTTCTGAGCTCATCTCAACAAGCGCTCCAACAGCTGATCGCTCTGAATATATGTGCGGTAACGCACCTTGCCCACGCGTATGGGAACAGAATGTGCGCGCAAAAAAGAGGGGGTATCATCTTCGTCAGCAGTTTGTCGTCCTCAGGTATCCCCTACCTCTCAGCCTATTCATCGTCGAAGGCATATGTTTCCACGCTTGCTGGTACGCTGCATCAAGAGTTTCGTCAGCATGGCGTCTGTTGCATGGCACTGGAACCTGGATTTGTGGAGTCTGAAATGACGCTTCCAAAGGAAAGCGCCTTGGGCAAGCACGCTGCTACTAGCATGATGCCTGTGAATGTCTGCGTATCTGAAGCACTGCGTGTGTTCGGGACCCGAACGTTTTGTACGCCCGGTTTCATGAACCGGTTGAGAAAGGTGGCGCTTCGAATGCTGCCGCGGTCGCTCGCAATGTGGATTGTTGCAGCTTGTTTGCGGTACTCTCAAAGTCGGGGAAGGATCAACAACTGAATGTGACCTTTTTTTTTTTTTTTTTTTTTCTTTCTTGTTTTGTTTGCATGACACTGTCGTGTACATCATCATCAACACGACGTACGTGTAGCAGACTAGTAGACTGTGGATCGAATGTTCAATGAACGTTGTATAAAATTATTGCGCTGCTGCGAACGATACGGTGGTGGCACGAGGGCTTGCGACTGGGCACGTATTGAATATATGGAATCTTGACATGTCTGCGCAGACAACGGGTCGGGCGGGAGAACGGAATATGTGGTGGCGTGTAGAGTTAGGCCAGCTTCAGACTTGAGAGTATGCATGTTAAGTCGCGACATCACGTGCTTGAGAGCTTGGCTCCAAGCATTTAGATATGTACAGGTGCAGAAAGCAAGACGGAGAGCTGAAAGCTGTGCGTTTTTATGCTTGTCAATCAAAGGCGTAAGTTAAGCAGGGTTGTTGAGGTTGCTGATAGACGCACGGAAACCAGAGACGATAGCAAGAGCGCGCGCGCGCGGGGGTGCCAATCGGCAGAAAGATGGAAGGCAAGCACAGACACGCCTTTTAGCAGCGGCAAGCGCTTTTTAGCATGCTTGCAGCGAGGTTTGCAGCAGATGATCATGGGTGACCCTTCACAGGTGGAGCGAGGTGGAGGTGAAAGGTCGAGAGAACGTGTAAGCGGTGCTACAATGTAAGAAGTGGTTTAGGATATGGAAAATGCAAGCTCAGCCAATAGCAAACGGTGACAGACAGAACGCTCGTACACAAGGCGGCATTGCATGTGCGCGCGAAGCTGCGTGAAGGAAGGGAGGGTGTGATGCGGCAGGAGGATGAAGTGAAGTGGGGTTTCATAGGTTGAACAAAGAAGCGAGAATGGAACAAAGAAGCGAGAGCAGTTGGGGGCGTGGTTGGCGCTTTTTGACTACGTATTTGTCAGAAGGCGGATAATGGCGCTCGACGGTTGTGAAGGGGGGGGTTAGAATGGGTAATTGCTGAACAAGTTGTCGGCCAGCGCAAAAAACGGGCGGCGTGCGCCCTCAAAGAGAGGTGCAACTTGAAGCTAAACAGTGATGGATGAGGCAATGGCGGAGTGCGAGGGAAGCGTGGAAAAGGCGGCGTGGTATGTATGGCAGTTTGACGACAACCGTGTAGTTGCATCATGCGACTGGAAAAAGCGACGTTGCGGTGGATCAAGAAAGTGCTGGACAAGTAGTATGTGGCGACGTGCGGGGTGCGCGAGCGGCGTGTCCGAGGAGGAGTTTGTGAGGCAGATGAGGGGTAGTGGCGGCGCTGCGCTGACGGCGTTGGCGCGACACTCGGGGGCCTGGGCGCTGGGCGCTGGGCGCTGTGCGCTGTGCGTGTAAGCGGCGCGCTCGGGCGGGCGCGCCGCATTGGGCGCGGCAGCGGCAAGCAGCTACAATTCCCGCACCGCACACGTGCGCGCGCCTTAAATACTCGCCAGTAAAGGCGCCCCACGGTAAGTCCCGGCGCGCGCTGTCAGCGCGACGCCCCCCAAAAAAGACGCCCCAAAACAGCGCGCGGGTGCCTCCGCGCTGCGCTTCTGATGAACGTGTCAACGCCCTCAACCAAACGGGTGGCGCGCGATGTTCGTCGCCTGACAGCGCCCCCCCCCCCCCCCACACCATTATAGCCTCTTCGCCACCCCTACAAAGCACCACATACACCTCCCCACTTCCGCATCTCCCCTCCCTCCCCCTCCCCCCCCCCCCCTTCTAACTCCTCCCCTCCACCACCACCCCCCCCCCCCCCCCCCCCCCCCCCCCCCCCCCCCACCTCCCCCACAACAAGAGCATGGCTCGCGCGCAGGTCTGTCGCTTTTACGATGATGGTACTTCCGGCGCCGCGCTCCGCCGCCCCATCAAGCGTCTCCCCGAGTTCCAAACCTCCGCCGGACTGTTCTACTCCGCCAAGTCTCGACGTCCCTCCACCTCCCCCCATCTCCTCCACCTCCCCCGCTCCGCCGTCCTGCAGATCGCCTTCGTGCTAGCCGCGCTTCTCCTCTTCTTCCTCGCCCACTCCCCCCGCGCCGTCCGCTCCGTCGCCGCCGAGTCCGCCCGCATCAACGGCGCCCACGTGCTCGACCGCCTCGGCCTCTCCGCCCTAGCGCGACCGTCCAATCTCTCCCCCACCGTCCGCGTCAACGTCCCCTCCAATGCCGTCAAGGAAGGCGTCTCGCTCGCCGCCGTGTGCATGGGCCGACACGACACCCTCAAGAAGACCGTGCCCGCGTGGCTCGCCGTCAAGGACGTCGACGAGGTTATCCTGGTCGACTGGAGCTCGCACCCCCCGCTGGAGCCCGTTGTCAGGGCTATCGAGGGAGGTGAGAAGGTCAAGATCATTCGCGTCGAGGGCGAGCCCTCGTGGGTGCTCTCCAGGGCGTACAACTTGGCTCTCAACGCTACCAGTTATTCACACGTCATTCGCACCGACTGTGACTACCAGGTCGGCCCACACTTTGTCACTGCCCACCGCCAACTCATGCAACAAACCCACTCCTCCGCCGTGGGCGACACCGCGGCGGACGGCAGCACCGACCCGACTCACGACGGTCAGCACTACTACGCCGGCAACTACAACCTCGCTCGTAACGAGAATGAGGTGCATCTTAACGGCGCCGTCTTCATTCGCAGGAAGCACTTCTTGGACATTGGAGGCTACGATGAACGTATCCAGACTTATGGCTGGGACGATGAGGACTTGTACAACCGCTTGGGCGGCGCTGGCTTGAAGAAAATGAACATCTCGTACGATCACGTCTCTCACGTCAAGCATGACAATTCGGGACGCGCTCAGTCCGGCGTCAAGTTTGCCGCCGTGGAGATTGACCTCAACTCGTTGCTGTTGGAAAAGCTCAAGCCGTGGTCGAACGACCTTCACATGGCCACTAACTACGACGACTCCGCCTCCGCCTCCTCGAACAAGGTCGTCGTTCGCGCCGCCGCCAAGCCCAAGGCGCTCAAGGACCTCGTCACCCCGGAGGAGTACAACGAGGCGTGGGCGGTTGCTCTCGGCCGTCGGCTGCATGACAGCTACAAGGTGCCGTGGGACATCATTGCCAGCCTGGATATTCAGCCGAAGGAAATGCTGCTACGTCGCATGATGATGCGCACGGAGAACCGCGAAAAGCTCAAGCGCGCTGAATTGGACGCCGCTGGACGACAGAATGAAATGGTCGATGTGGATGCGCTTCCTATCCCGCGCGTGCTTGTGTGCCACTGTATGCATGGGCTCGGCAACCGACTGCGCGCGCTGGGCAGTTGCATGTCGTTTGCGAAGGAGTCGAGCAGAGAGCTTATTGTCGTGTGGGAACCGGACAGTCATATTGAGGCCAAGTTCTCGCACATGTTCAGCGACAAGTTTGTGGTGCTCGAAAAGATGCCTGTGCAGTGGCCGTTTGCTGAAGTAGAGAAGTGGGACTCGGTGTGGACCGAATTCAAGTTCCACAACTACATGGAAATGGAAGGTCAGGGCGCTGTGAAGGGAGAGATCATTAAGGATCTGCCCAACAAGCACATGTATTACAAGGGCGCGTACATCATGGAAGTTGAGAACACGGCGCTCACCAACTGGGACAAGGATAACGAGCACTTGAGATCTTTGACGCCCATTGATGCTGTGAACACGCTGGTGCGAGAGCTTGAGGACAAGGGGCTCGGCTCGGACAACGTGATCGGGTTGCATGTTCGCAATCGCACTCTGTCAAAGGACATTAAGAACGTGAACTTCATTCAGGAGTACGGCGATGAGGCTACCAAGACTATGGACATGTGGCGCCACAAGAGTGGCGTGCACAACTTTATGAAGCAGATGGACAAGCTTATCAAGGAGAAACCGTCGGTGAAGTTCTTTGTGGCTACCGACACGTTTGAAGTTATCGAGCAGTTGGAAAAGATTTACGGAACGCAGCGAATCCTGTCCATCAAGCGTTCTTGCGATGAGCGCGATGGGGAGTGTGTCAAGTATGCGCTGGCGGATCTGTATTCGCTTTCGAAATGCAAGACGCTGTACGGATCGAACTGGAGTTCGTTTACAGAAGCGGCGGAGAGGTTAGGTGGCACCAAGGCCATGTTGGCTGGGCAGGACTTTGGAGTGTAGGTGACTGGCACGCGGTGTGCTCTTGCTTTGACAGTGGCGCGTGCAACCGAACGTGGTCGGGACTTGGTCTTTTTTGATGTGTATTTCGAAGTCGCAGCCCTTTTTGTCACACGCGCTCTCTCACTGGCTTAATTCCCCTCCTCCTCATCCTCCGTTTCCCTTCTAGATCGCCCGTTTCACCCCCTTTCTCACGTATCTGTACCCCCTTCGCCTCCACCCCCGCTCCGTCGTTGGTTGCGTCTTCTGTCGTTCTGGGACTGGTGATGTGGTTGGTCGTACCATGTTGCTGCGTGTTCAGGATGACGTGGACTCGAGTGTCTCCGCGTGCAAATTGTGTGCGGGGATATTTGTAACATATGCGAGTTTGGTTGGGACTTTTTATATTTTTTGGCGGGGACTGGTATATGTTTTTTCTATGATTGTTTCTTTCTGTTAGGACACTCACACACGCATAATGGTGATGCTTTTGTGCATTTGGATTTGTGAAGAAGGTTGTGGGACGATGATGTTGTATGTTGACATGCGACGACGACACCCTTTTTCGTTGTTGGTGTGGATGTGTGTGTGCGTGGGGTATAGCGGTTTCTTTTTGCTCAGCTGTTTGGATGATGATGATGATATGGAGAGAGGGAGAACAAGTTATGCACTTGTTTTGATGCTCTTTTCTGGAGTCGGTGAAGACTGGGCGAGAGTTGGATTGCAGTGGTTGTTTTCTCGCTTGGTGTTTGTGGTGTGAGGTGTGGCATGACGGCTGTGGTTTCGGGGACTGCTGGTGCGGTACCACGCATGCT
This sequence comes from Gracilariopsis chorda, assembly GCA_003194525.1. Lineage (NCBI taxonomy): Eukaryota > Rhodophyta > Florideophyceae > Gracilariales > Gracilariaceae > Gracilariopsis > Gracilariopsis chorda. The sequence continues at coordinate 362,609 of NBIV01000042.1, read as the reverse complement.
ATCTTTTTTCCGAGAAAGAAGTTATGTAGACGGCCTCTCCCCCCCCCCCCCCCCCCCCCCCCTTCCCCCCTTTCCCTTTTATCTTTATGGTAGGGTATGGTTGCGCGGTTTTTAACTGTAGATTTTTGGTAGAGAACGGTGTCCCTCTTTGTTTTCTTTTTCTTTTGCTGTTGCGTTTTTTTATTTTGTTGTCGTTACGGCGGCTGCGGAGAGTTGGAGACGCTCTCCGCTGTGGCGTTCTCGCTTGCGCTCGCTTCGCAGCTGTCTCGTGTGCGCGGGTGAGAGATGGCGGTGGCACACGCTCGCGCGACTTTTTGTGGACAGCTGTTCGTGCAACGGTCAGCTTTTGTTTTGTGCACGCTGCCATGCGCTTTTTTTGTGCTTTTTTTATTATGTGGGGGTCTCTGTACGTGCCTTTTTTTTTTTTGCTCGCCGCTCGTTGGCGTTTATGCGGGTTTCGCAGGTTTCAGTTGGTGCTGCGTGCGAACAGGCTTCGCTGCGGGCGCAATTTGGAGGGGAAGGGCGTGTACAGTACTTGTTGATGCGAGAGTTGGGTGGCCAGAGGAGGCACACAGCTGTGACTGTCTCCGCCGCTCGGCGTCAGCGTAGTGTAACAAGTGGGGGAAGGCCACTTGCTGCTTTGTCAAAGCACTCGCTGGAGATCGGTATCTACGCCCGTGTGCGGCGTGCAGCGTCGTTTCGAGCGCGTAACGCCACGCCGCAAGCAGCCGCCACGCCGCCCGCGTTGCCACGCGTCACACCTGGCCAGCGTGCACAGCTGTGTGACGGCCGCCAACGACCAATCTTCCGCCAAGCGCGCTGCCCCCCCCCCCCCGCCACCACTGCGCCCGCACCTTGTGCACTTCGCTGTGTGCACTTCCCGCCCCGCAATGCATCGTGCGCACACCTCCCCCGCTGCTTTCGGAGCCGCGCTCAACCGTTCGTGTACACCCCCACCATCACCACCACCAACCCCCCCCCCCCCCCTTTTCATACCCATCCCCGTTCCGCCCCCCCCCCCAAGTGTAACCATGCGCGCCCCGTTTCGAGTACGTATTCAATTGTTCCGCGCTCTTCAACCTGTTCCACAACCCTTCCTATGGCTAACTCCAACCAACCACCTCCTCTTCCGCCCTGCTTCAACATTGTCTACAACCAGTCCCGCTCATATACACCCCCCCCCCCCCCCCCTCTCCCACTCACCTACCTAGCTTCCGCCACTCGTCTTCGTACCGCTTCTACCACCCCTCTACCTCCCACCCTTACACACCAGCCCTTGTATTGACATGTCGCCGCCGCCACCGCCGCCTCCGCCTCCGCCACTACCCGCGTCAACTGCAAATGCAAACCGTCCACCGCCGCCGCCGCCACCCACAGCATCAGCCCCAACAGCAACATCCCCGCCACCGCCAGCACCAGCCGCCCCCGCCCCACCCTCAGCGCCATCCGCCCTAGCAGCACCGCCGCCGCCACCCCCACCCCCGCCCGCTCTCAACAACAACCCGCTGAAATCCGTCGCCGCCCCGCCACCGCCGCCACCCCCAACCTCACAGTTCACCCCCAATGACCACCATCCCCCCCCGCAGCCGACACCATTGTCAACCGCTCCCAGTCCGCTGCTCACGCTCATCAGCATGTGCCTGATCTTGTCCAAGTGCAATCTGTGTCGGAAGCGACCCTCACTTCTGACCATAAGCTCACCTCCGATCGCGCCTCCGCTGCGGAAACTGTTCAACCGAATGAGGTATGTTTCTTTTTTTCTCTCTTTTCGGCACCATTCTTTCACTACTGCAACACACAACTTGTGTACTAACTTTTGTGCTTTCTTTCGTTTGTACAACTCCATGTGCATAGCAACCACAGGCGCAGCATCAACCCCAACCCGCATCAGCTCAACACCCGCCCGAACAAGTGGAAGACGAAACCAAACCAAAGGCAAAAGGAAACGCCCCGTTCGTGCACAACACCTATGAGAAGAACCAGGAGGAAGAAGAGGTCATGGTCAAGACCGAATTCGTATGGGCCGATGGTGCAGAAAATGACGTCCAATTATCAGGCTCGTGGAACGGCTGGATGACCATTCAAATGTATCATGAAGGAGGTGGAATGTGGTCCGTTGTCACTCCGGTGCCCGCCGGAATTCACGAGTTCAAGTTTGTCGTGGATGGCGAGTGGAGACATTCTACGCGTCACCCCACTGTGGGCGACGACGAGGCTACGATGAACAATGTGCGCATGATTCGTGGACCGCCTAGAAATAAGAAACGAGAAGATGATGGTGCCAATCGTCCCGCTGATGATACACCGCCTGATGCGGTTCCAAAGGGCTGTTGTATCATTGCATAGAATGCTGTTGATGTTGCTGTTGTTGGGCACCCTTTTGGAGACTGAGTGCGCGTTTGTGTTTGTATGCGTTTGTCCAACTTTTGAGTCTTTCTTTTTTGGTAACTAGTCTTCTTATGCTAATCTATTATTGAATGACAACACGGCCCCGAATGTCCTGGGCAGCTCTCATTTAGCTGGCAGAGCGTCTCTCACCTCTGCGCGTTTCCGCTCATTGCCACTCGATGTGCAGTCTGCACTTTCACCTCTTGAGAAATCCTGTTCATCACGAATCGCTTGTCCACGTGGATCCGCGGCGGGTCCATGCTGACGCCCTTACAAACAACAACATCATCTCTCACAGCCTTCTCGGCATTAACAAACGATGTGTAGAGAAAGATGGCGCTTCTCGAACCACAGTTAGGTCGGCAACTTAACCTTCAGTTCTCTATCGCACATCCTGCCCCGCTTGTCTACCATTGCCACATCCCACATCTGTACATTTGGTACCGTTGGAGTAAGCGTCCTGTCTGGCTTTGCGAAGAGATACGTAAGGCTAGGCGTTATTGTCGTGCTGACATGCTGACAATTGGAGTAGCACTAGCAAGTATGCTGCCGGCAATATAGAGTTGTCCGTGGCGAACGCGCCGTGTTGTCAGCAAAGCTACGAGAGAACCACCCGCTCGACCTCTTAAAGGTCCCGTCGGGCATGGAGTACACTAAAACAGACGTCAGGCGTCTGATCGAACCCGAGTGCCTCCCCTTTCTCTGGTTTCACCACAGTTGTGTTAAAATTTGACGAGACTTTGAACACGTGCTTTATCACACTGCCGGCTCCGCGCAGTCTTGAGCAATTTTCTTCAACGTCGAAGAAATGCATTCGTTTGACCCCCCTCAACAGTTGTGATTGCAGCAACGCTGCCGCGAGCGGGCCGGAAAGTACTTGGTGCTCGATGATCGTCTTGAACCGCGACGAAACCATCGGGCGCGTCACCGGCGGCATGCACAACGCGACAGAGCTGAGGGGTTGCCCGGGACTCATCACCACTCGTACGTCGTCTGGTCCGCGCACAGAGGAGCGCTGCCTTTCTCTTCCGGTCGAAGATCTGCCAAGTATATGTGCTAGTGCGAATCATGGCGAAGAATGACCTCCGGGCTGTCTCCCACCCCGACCCGACACGACAATGATGTCCACAGCACCGACGGAAATTCGTCCAGAGGTGCGTAGCGCACATCACCTGCACTTCCTGACAAAGATGCGGCACGCTTTTGAAAGTAGGCGGTGGATCACTGCCCCTCATGGTCTACCCGGCTCAATACTCGCCAGTGACCTCATACGGCCATCGACACAGTCTCAGGAAAAGCGACTAAAACGGCAAGGTTTTCTAAGCGAGGGAGCCCCGCAGACCTCGAGGAAACGTTCCTCATCGATCAGAAAAAGCGCTCCCAGTGTAGCCAACCCAGCACATTTAACCTTCTTCTCCGATCGAGATATGCTGCGGCTTTCTAGACAAGCCAGTGATACCTTCTCCTCATAAGCTGTTATGTTCTCTCTCTCTCTCTCTTTTACGGGTACACCAGTCTAATTCCTACATAGTGTAGATCGCTTCATGTGAAAAAAGCGTTCTCTCGCTAGGAAGACCAGCATACATTCCGGCCACTTTTTGATGATTTCTCCAACATCCATCCCGTGTCTTTCTCGCATACTTGGCAGGCAGGTTCGGCGGGACCTTGTTCGCAAAGGACACCTTAGAACAAAGTGGTCCACATCATTCAGTACTCCCGGTCGGCAAGTACACACGATTCTTCGCTTGTACAAGTGCGTTCCGAGCGGGTGCAAAAGAGGTGTATGGCCTACTGCAAACTGCGACAATGTAACTTCCGCTTCTCTTTGTGATACCACTTGTGTGAGCTCCTGAGGTATAGACTGAATAATTCTCCTACATCGTGTTCGAGACTTCACTCTTCGTTTCACTTCTGCGTAGTCCACTGGCACGTTTATCTGCAAGTGCTGAGGTAGTTCCAATGCTTCTTTGGCCAAACTGTCTACAAGGTCGTTGCGGTGCAAACCGCAATGGCTCGGTACCCAGACCATATCCATAGTGCATGTTTTGCCAATCTCGTACAATGTACGTGATACTTGTTGCACAGAATACGGCTGATCTCTTACAGCTCCTCGGATACTCTCAACCACGCTCTGAGAATCCGTTATCAGCCTTATGTGTCCAGTCCACCCAGATCCTATTCTTCCCTTAACAACTTGAAGTGAGTGATATATTGCCCATGTTTCCGCATAAAACGACGTTGTCCCTATCCCTGCGGGCTCCATGCCAGTTTGGGGGGTAATTGATGCATTCCACCAGATCGCAAAAGCACTTCCCCCAACCTCGGAAATGTTAAGTACACGCCATTTAAGTTTATGTCCATCGGCATCGCTGTTATGTTACAAGCCTAAAGATGGGCAGGGATCCATTTCGTAGCCCGCATGCCAGCAATATACCTTCTTGCGTCTCGTCCGCTTCCGTTTTCATTAGTAGAATGTCTTCTACATGCGCGTCGAAGCTCACAGATGTCGTCGTGCGTGCAGAATCGTCCCCATCGACGTGCACATTCACACGTTGTGATGAAATATTTCCCTGCGGAAAGCATCGAACTGTTACTGCAGCACCATTTCTTCCAACAAACTTCTTCTTCAACTGGGTGTCGATATACTTTCCCGATACCGACGACTCCCGCCACGAGCCGCATGAATTCCTTCCAAGCAGCGGGACACAAGACGGAATCACACGGTCTCTCTCTTTGACGTCATTTCTCCACCCCAATGCACCATTTGACGGATCACTGGCGTTGATGAATAGACACATTCCGCGGAAGTCCATAAGCACATAGCAAGTACCATCTTCAGATATAGCCAATGCCTTGAAATTCTTCGTATTATGAAATGCCTGTAGCTGTTGGAATCTGACACACGCTAGTAGGGCACTCGACGAATATACGCAATGCACTGAGGTGGAGCCGTCCCAAATACCTTCTCGAGATTCGTAGATCCTCACGTCCCCGTCTGTCAGCGCAACCACAACACGACGCCCGTCGCTTGACATCAGTGTCATCGAGAAGCCCGGTCTGACACCGTATTCCGTAACGCCGGGACCCATGCTCCATTGCTCCGCCTGCGGCATCCTTACTTCCCACGTTCCATTTCTACTTACATCCCACGTCCGAAGCTTGTAGTCTGATGCTCCCGACAAAACTACGATGCTGCCATTGACGTAGGATATGTCTAAAGCAGAAATTTCTAGGAACATGCGTCTTCCGCTCCTGAAAGATATTATCGTTCGCACGCGTCTTGACGCCAGTTGTTCACCGGAACTCGCCTTCCAAATACTTAGCTGGCCCCTTGAAGATCCAGACACAATAATAGTCCCGCCCGGTGTGGATGTACTTGCGAGGTGAACAAGTGCTTCACCGCTCCCGCCCGACACTACATTGGACGACTCGTCAATAGGCACGGGCCCCGAGGAAAGAACCTGGGGTCGATATTCAAAACGCCATACCCGCAATATACCATTTGCATGCCCAGTAACAAATCGAGCTGGCCTTTCCTTGAGCCCAGAGGAAGTTTGCAATACCGCCATACAGATTACAGCGTTAGATCCAAACGGAGACCTCTTCCCGTATGACTCATTGCAATCGTGCAATAGCGATTGATGTCTGGTGATACTGCCATCACGATGGCCCAACAGGAGTTCACAATGCCTCCAATCTTGTTCATGGGAAAGCACTGATATAGAAGTAACTCCCTTTCGCAGGAAAGAGGCGACCTGATGAGGGTCCTTGCCTTCATTACAACTGACATCATGCACACACAGACCAAAACGAGTACCGAACCAGCAGAATTTAGTCTCGTGACGCGGTTCGGTCCCAACAGAGGAGAGAGTTACAGAAAGAGTCTCAGTTAAGGCCTCCGGGACATTAAGCCAACGGCTTAGCCAGTCCTCGTCCGATTCTGATGCGTCTTTTGTCAGCTTCCATTCCACCAAGTGTGGCGCTCCGAAACCTCCGCAGGCAACAAAAGATCCGTCATCTGAAACTGCAAGCGTCATCGGAAAAAGTTTGATACTCCCTGGTAAAGCGTATTTGTATTCGTATTTCCCAGATTTGCCGGGACTCCGCTTCCACAAATGCACCCGGAACTTCCTATACGCCACGATAAGCTTACCGTCCTTCGTAACATCTACGTGCACTGGCTGTTGCTTATGGTCTCTTTCGTCGGTCGCTTCACCTGGTATGGCCAAGCATTGTACGAAATGGAGGGTTGGGCGGAACTCACCGTCGACACGCCATACTCTAATCGAACCATCCACTGAGGAAGAAACAACATGCTCACCTTGGTCATCGAAATCCCTATTCGTAGATTTAACGCAGAGTACCGTTCCGTGATGCTGCGAGAAAGACCAAGTGGTTTCACCAGTCGTGATATCATGAATACGGATCTTCCCGTCACAGCCTGCGGTAACGACATGGTACCCACTTGCCAATGCGGTGACTCCCCGAATCTGGTCATTACTGACCGCGAGCTCAAATTCCATTCTGTCGTCCATGCCTTGCGGGGCATCAGCATAAACTGTGACTGGGAGTAGCCATATGTCATGTATGTTGTCTAAGATACCCCTCGACATATCCGCCAGACCTTTGACCACTGAAAACGGGGCTTCACTGCTGTTGATATCGAAAACGCCTTGCGGTACCCTTCTTCTGATCCAGTCTCTTGCCGCTTCGACTCGGCCATACAGGGAGGTTGCAACGCTGCTAGCAAATTGACCACCAAAACCCTCATAGGCATCTGGTGGAATGGACATGATGATGCGCCGCAAAAGGCCGAGAAACTCCATTTCCGAGTCTGTCCATCGTATAGCCTTGATACTCGTGTTCCCTGATGTTCCGAAGCTTTCAAGAGACATCGAATCCGATCTTGTCAACAGCGGCGCAGCACTGCGGAGATCTTGCAGGAGACCATTTCGTCCGAAGTGGTTCCCACGCTTTGATATCCATCGAAAGTCGGACACAACTCTCAGAAGACCGGACTTCATTCCTTTATCTCCACTGCCTTCTGCAGCTATCATATGGCGTACTAAATGACGAGCCATATAATAGCCTCGCTCCTTGACTTCCTGTTCAGAAGTTTCCGTGGGAAAGCAATCCAGTGACCAGTCATAATCCGGGTCACACAAAGATGCGTTCCTTTTCGCACCAAATCTGCGGAGAAGATTCTCATGGTGGCTGTGCAACCGACGATTGCGAGAAGCGCCCTCTTCACAAAATGTCCTCTGCAAATCGTGTAGTACCAGCTCGAAGCCGATGCAGGTACCGAACTCAGTAGCTTCAATCTTTGCGATAGAAGCGCTTTCAAACATCTCGGCCACAGCGAGAGCCTCGTCATACGATAGCTCCCATAAAAGCTGTAACAAAGAAACAGGAACAGCCCCTCTCTCTTCAGGAGCAATGCACAATGCTTCGTACGATTGCGAGAAGAAATCTGGTTCATGGTTCTTCCGGATTTCGCTGATAAAGCCAAGGGAGTCCCTGGCTGCGACGTCATCTATGTGTGCAAGGCTTTCCGATATGACTGCAGCCATATGTGGGCTTTCGTAATATCCTTGTGTTGAGAGGTATAGAATGCGATCTTTGAGGCGCTGTCTCGCGGATTGCAACGTCTGTTTCCGGCTAATTCTGCAATTCGCGACGTACTTTGCAACCATTTCGATTAGAATGTGAATACCGCAAGTGAGCTTCAGCAGTTCCTCTCTCTCTGAGACAAAGTGCGAGTTTCCTTTTTCTGCCTTCCATTCGTGTTCCCCCGTAGTGCGATCGAAGAAGAAATCAAAAAGGGTGATTGCCGCTCTGCGTTGGCTCTCTTCCTCAGCGATCTTTAGAGGAGTAAGTTTTATGCTATGGACGGCGTGACTCTCGCATACGTTTTTCTCCCTAGAAGATACAACGACAGTAGAATTAGATCCAGGAACAAGTCTTGATAATACCTCATACCAGCTCTTCTTCTCCGGAGGTCGAAGCCATACATTATCTAAAAACAACACAACATGACGACCACGGAAAAAGTCCCCAACCATTTCAACAGCTTCCTCAAGTCCGTCCTTTTGTTTCGCGAGTTTGTCAATTTTCTGCGCGATTTCGATGCCTCCGAAGCGTTTTACCTTGCGGCTGATCTCCGCCACTACTCCACTCTCAGATATTCCTTTACCCAGCTGCACCCAAAGGCAGCCTTCATAAAACTCATTTTGGATGTCTTCGTCTGCAACAAGCAGGCAACACATCACTGTCTTTCCGATACCCCCTTCACCGTGAACATGAATGGCGCGATAACTCTTCTTGCGCTTAGAATCCGTAAGAGCCTGCTTCACTGATTCAAACATCGGACATGCTTCTGTCACAACCGGCATGCGTTCCAGATCGACTCGATAGGTCATTAGAAACGCCGGTTTGAAAGTGTCAATCACACTGGCACTCTCTCTATTTGCAATGGAGATTTTCAACTCGTTCAACTGCTTCCTTATGCCTTCCACATTTTTGGACGTTTGCAAGGCTATGTGGAGATTCCGCAGGCGCGCTAAGTTGTTCTCTATTTCTTCGAGCCGCGTTTGGATACTTGATGGAATGGGACCTGACGCAGCGCGACTTACAACGCTTGCTATGACATACTTGTCGAGAGCAGCATGAGACCTCTCTAGTTCGGCCATTATGCTTTGTAGGTTTTGAACATACTCTGTGTCATCCAGTGACCTCCTCGACCCGGCGTGTAACATCTCAAGCAGCACTCTCGCAGCGATTCGGTTTAATCGCATTCGTACGTCATCCACAAGTCGTCGTTCAGCCTTAGTGCCGTATAATACAGAAATGGTCGACAGTGCCAGGCACGTGAGCTGCACGGCAGCACCAACAAGCGGGAGCTTAGAGCATATTTCTTCAAATACTGGAAGAGTGATATCCAGTGCTTCGATGACTCCACCGACCCATTCCGCCCCATTTTGTACTTGTGCATTTGACTCCAAAAGCTTGTCATGGATAACGTCAATAGCGTTCTGCTGAGGGTCTGATATATCCGAAGATACAGGGTGATCCAGCGAGCTGGTGGTCTGTGCCCTAGCAGGGACCTGGTGCGTGGTGAGACCCAAAGACTTGACAAGTCCGGTTGCCTGTAGTGTTGGTATCAACGTACCCTTGGATTGACTTATGAGGTCAGCCCACGATAGCGTCATTAGTCGCAGTTGAGCGTACCAGTCCTGTGCGGTAGTGCTATCGGTACCGAAGTCAAGAGTTAGAGAGTGACTACTGTCTTGCGGCAAGACGAGACTGACAGTTGTGGTCATGAGCGCTACGGCCCCGGAAGAACTGTTAGAATTCAGCTCGACAGTGACGCTCCGCGGATCTCTTGAGAGCTCAATAGTGTTACGACGCAAAGCGGAAAGCCTGCCCCAGAGGTCAAGATCCCGCCATTCTTCAACGGCTCCGCAGATATTGGCGGTGTGCTTCTCAAACGCCCAAAGGACGACACTGGCGCTGATGCGGGCGATCACTGGCTGGTTCTTGAAACGTCCGCGCAAGAAACGATGGCGTCCCTTCTCCGGCGGTACCCGGACTGCACGAATGACAGATTCCCCTATTACTGCCCCCCCTGGATTGAGAGCCGATGGTGCGGCTCTCGGCTGCATCGACATGATTTCCTTTGGTCATGGGGTGAATAGCAACAATCCTCGAGATGCCAGTGTTGACGGAGGAACCATCATGGAACTCCCACAAGTTTGCGCTCTTGCGAGAGCTTTCCTGTGCACCTCCAGAACACCGGTTGCATTGTGACTCCATAGACATTACACGTAGAAAGATCAGGCGCTGTGACGGCTGAGGTCTAGTGTCTACTAGTGAGTACACGTGGTGCGGCATATGTATAAGAAACAGCCAATCAGAGCATGATAGCCTCAAAATACGGCCCACGCATGTGGTTAGTTACAGTACATGTTGTTGGACGGCGGAAGCTGTGACGTCCGCTTCTTACAGTACGGACAAAGGTTGATGATGATGACGATGTTGACGGCTGATGATGATGGTAGTGGTGGTCAATCAGCAATCACAGTAACAAACAAGTGACTCCATTGCGTGCTTCGCAGGCATTGAGTGAAAGAAGCATTTGGGTGAAAGGAGTATTCGGGTAGCGTGTTTTGTGTAATGGGTTTGTAGAGTGCAAGTATTTCTGGGGAGTGAAAAGGAAGAAGAAAAGAAAAAGATGAAAAAAAGACGTTTACTTAAACCTATCAAGTTCCTCAACGAAAGAACTTGAGGGTACACTACATTTTTCGTAGACGTAGCACTGACAGGGAGACATGCAACGATGTTGGACAGGTTGCTCGTCCTAGAAAACGCGACGTACAGCTGCCCATGCTTGACACAGCCATAACGCAAATTCAGCACGATGCGACTACTATACGACTAACCCTGTGCCTTATTGTTAGTTATGGCAAGAAAAAAAAGTACGGAACTGAGTTCGAGTAAATTTGGGAACTAAAAAGGTGTTTTGTGCAGGTCCACATGGCATGCATGGCAGGAATAGTGCATTTCCACGATTAACTCCAGAAGCGAGTCGAAAGATCAGTAAGTTGCTTTGCATGTCTTCTAGCGTATAGATGGCACCCTTGAAATGGTCGTTTTAGGGATCAAAGTTGCAAAGAAGCATAATCAAAAGGCCTTTTTGAGTTCCAGGCGGTGTTCTGACAGCGCTGACCCTGCAGTCAGAAGTTGAGGCATCTCAATAGTTTTTTGCAAAGCGGCACTGTCCTCGTCACCCACCTTGTCCGCACTAAGATACATCCGACACGCTCCTGGTATCATGTGGCCTACATATTCTTTGAGCTCTGGTAGCCAATAGTTTCGTGCGGTTATAATCACGGTTGACGTTAGCCAATCTGCATCAACGTACCTTTTAGTTATACCATAAAATACATTGCAGATCATGGTGTGGAACGATTCGAAATATTTTCCGGAATTTGGAAGGTTAAGTGGGTGCTTTAGGGGGATAGTCCCTTGCAAGCATTTTTCTCCAGTTTGCAAGACAGTTTACGGGAACTTAATGCCTCCTGTGTCGCTGTAGGGTCTCGGTGGAGCACAGAAAGGGGAATGTTCTCAGTGAGTCTCAAGAGGCAAAAGTGAGAGAAGAGACTTGAGCGTTTGATTCCTGCGTTCACAATTGCGGATGGAGAGCAACCATGAACAACGGGAAGAATCTGCCGAAAGTCGCCAGAGAACAACACGAATTTGCCTCCAAATGGACACTGCGAGCGCGTTATGTCACGGATAGTGCGGTCTACGGCTTAGACGCAGAAGCGATGACACATTACGATCTCGCCCCATATAATGGGGTCGACGTTCTTCATTTGATTTGACAGGTAAGAGTTGACTGGGATGTTGCATGTGCTCTCAGCGGGCGCTGGGATTGGAATCCTGAACAATGATTGGGCCGTTCGACCGCCCTTAAGCAGTATGGCTGCTACAGCAGACGTTGCTACCGTAAGAACGGACTTGCCACGAAGGTGTAACGCGGCCTTAATTGCGTTGGAGAGAAAATTCTTGCCGGTTCCACCCGGGGAGTCCAAGAAGAAGACGCGAGTGGTGGGCTGCTCTGCTGTAGAAGGACCACCAAGACCCTGCAGGCTCTCTACGGACACGCCAGGAAGCATGGCCCCGACGACGGTATTGAATGCCAGACGCTGACGTTCATTGAAGAGAGGGAGGGCAGCTTGCACAGTTTCTTGCAGCTCCGACTAGATTCTGGAGCGCGCAGTTCCGGTATGTGTTCCATGGGTGTCGGAAGATCATACGTAGACAGAGAGGCCAATGTTCCACGCATTTCTTACAGTGCCTTTTGCACTTCTAACAGAACTTAAGAGCCGGCTCGTTCGTCTTTGGCCAGTGCCTGCATCATGCCGCAATGTCCAGCCCGTATATCCTGCAGGAACAGGGGTAGATGGTGCTCCCACAGAGTACGTGGGTTCAACGGCTCGCAGTAGAGCAAGATAGTGGCAAGCAAATGAGATAGCCGAATAAATGAGGAGCGAAAGTACTCGCGCAGTGCGCGTCTCCACTTTCTGTCGTTGGCAAGAAGGCCCTTCTTTAGGCAGCCTCCCTGACGCTACCCAACTGCTGACCATGCACGGTGTGGAGATTCTGAAAGAAAGTAGCACCCGCTGTGTGGGTCAGGAGTAAGCAGAGGTAGTACAGCTCACCTCTCGTGAACTGGCAGTATAGATGCGCCCAACTACGTGCGTACCGCTGCCAGTGAAGTCATATACATCGGCTGCAGCGGCCACAGGGGAGGAAGTGGGCTGGCGTCGAGATAATGAAAAACGTGGGAGACACGCACGAGGCCTCCAGCATTTGTTTCATTTGTTCCAAGTAAAGTACCTCGGGAACTCGGTATAAGGGATATGCGGTGCCCCGGGGTACTTTTGGTTGACCACAAACTACTTAGTCAGCTTGGTACCTGCCCACTGTCTGGTAGCAGTAGAATGCTCGTCGCCCTCCAGTATGAACAACGTATGGTGATTTTCCAAGTGTACTTCAAGCCGCACGACGGGTGGATCGCGCTCAACGATGTCGAACGCAAGCATCCGCCATACTGCCTCGGAGGCTGACACATACCGTGGGTCCTGGAAGTCAGAATCTCTTTATGACGTCTGTTCTCATCTACAATCTCCAGGATGACTCTGTCGGAACCCTTGGACACATACTTGAAGAGGTACTTGATACCGCCTACTCGCGATACGCATAGCTCAACGTTGATGTGGTATGCAAACCGGTGGAGAAGCTCTGGACAATTTGCAACCACCCACGAACTGTCCAAAGTTACTACGCGCTGTTGGCGACCGACTCTGGAGCTTCGCTCTACAGACACCCCGCCCTTGGAAGGAGCGCGTCGTCGGTAGCTGATGTAGTACTCATTCTCAAGGCGTGTGGTTTCGAAGCGAAACGGCTTGGGAAAGTATTGTAAGCAGGTCAGCTCGCGCATGCACAGCGCTGACCGGTTCCATGTACCGCACAGAGTGTGAATCATGTGCTTTAGCACCAACTCTTGTAAGGTGGCGTCGGAGGAAGGAGGAATCTCAGCTCAAATGAGCTCGTCAATGTGCTCAAAATCTCGTAACTGCTGCCTTGCTTCTTCGTTGAGCACGAAGACGATGTGCACCTGCGGTAGGCTTCACTTTTGGAACTCGACCACACGCATGTGAGCAACAACGGCTCTAAAAACCTGTTAATCAACGACGAAAGACATCAAGGCTTTCATCTTGAAACGAAACACTCGATGACAAAGATCTGGTCGATAGGGAGCGTGCTGACCATCGAACAGTGCACTGGTGATCTCAGGCCAGTGCGGATTGCACGTCATCGTGAGAAAGATATCGGGGTGCCCAATCGTGTTGGATATGGCGATGATGTCGTGCATTTGCTGTCTGATGTATCGGTCACCTCCAACAAATGTCGAAGGCAACACGAACAGTCGTCCAGCTCGAACAGCATTAGCCTCATCCACGCCCATCAGAGAGTCGCCCAGGCTCTCCCGCAGGAATGTATAGTCAGCGGCTCGAATTCTCTTCTGGTTGTGTCGTAAGTAAGACAAATGCTCCGACTCAACCTTGCAGAAATGGTTGACCATGTACTGCTGGAAGAGCCGTGTGCCGCGTAGAATTGTTCTAGACTCTGTGAGTCTCTCGAAAATCTGCCACGAATAATACATTATCAGAGTCACGTTCTTCTCTCGCGAGGCGTTGGGAGGCCAATACGTCATCTCAGGGTGCCATCCGTCCTGGCCACCTGGGAATAAAAAGAACGTAGCTCAGCTGATCGTACGATCTGTGACTGACGGGGATAGTTTCCAACACCTCATTGCCATTTGAGTTCAACCCTCCACTGCTACGCAAAACAATATCACGCGTCCCAATCTTGCCGTTCCCATTCCCTGGAATGATCGCGGCAACTTGCGACGCCTCGAACCCGTTGTAGCAACGAACATGCTCGCCGCGGGGCGGTCCATCAGCATGAATCCCCATCTGATACGAAATCACTAGTGTATTGGTGAGAGCCCACTCGAACAGGCTGCAGAATATCTGCACGTAGGGATTCTCCGAATTCAGCATGACTGCCAACTCAAACAGCAGTTCCAGTCGGAGCCGTTACAGCAACTCCACTCTCCTCGCAGACTGCGCGCTACAGTCGGTTTCATGGATGTACACAGACAAAAATAAGAGTTGGACACCCTGAGCTGGAATGAGCGAACCCATGTAGTGATAGATCTGTCCCTGCATGGTGACCGTACGATTGAAGGTAGGGTCTCATAAACCACGTTTCACCCAGTTTGCCATGACGGAAGCCATAGACATAACTGTGCTTTAAGCATGGCTCTCAGCACGATAGTGGTTCTCTAGGGGCACAGTAACAGTCAGTAGTTGATGAAGAAGAGCCGGACGTTCCAGAATCGCAGGAAATCTGAGATGCTCTTTTGCGCAGCACTGCGGGAAAAGCGAGTTCTGGCGAGAGCTGTTCACCCCTCATTCCTCTCTAAAGTGCTGTGCCTTGCGGAAGCGACAATCTACATTCATGAGACCAAGGTGCATGTAGCCACTTTCATCGACATTATCCGAGTCAAAAAATCAACGGGCGACATTTCGGCTCTTGCGCTGAGCTTCCAGACGATCTTGTACATCAGCTACGCTCTTGAGCTCCCGTGATGCCTGTCTAGATAGTCTTTCGGAGTGACGGCGACATTGTTGAACTGCGGGCTCATCCTGTTGCCTTGCACTACGCCGGGCATCGCGATCATTGGCCTGACGATTTGTCCCATCAACTGTAGCCTGTGAAGTCCGTGCTGAAGCCGTTGCGATACTGTCGGCCTCACGAACTTCATCATTCTGCGCCGCAGAAGCTCTATCTCTTCTTCTTCTTGCACGTTCCCTATTACCCGCTCTTCATGCTTCACGCTCTTCTTCAATTTAATTTGCCCTCCGTACCGCTACTCGTTCTCTATTACGACTTCTCTTATATGCCTGTTGCTTACTGGAATCTGCTAGACGTTTAGCTGCTGTACGTTCACGGTTATGTTCTGTTCACTTGTAGCTTCGGCTGAGGCATCAGGCTGAGTTGGAGGCATCTTGAAAGAACTTAAGCGCACTGCGAAAAGTGCAAACACTCCAGAGACAGGAAAAGCAAGAAAAAGAAAAGAAAAAAGGAAAACGTATTTGGTCCGGGAAAATTGTGCTACGGGCTGCAAAACCCTTCTATGCACCTAGCATCGAAATTTTGGATCTTTGCAACGAGAGTAAAATAACTTGACCACAAAGAAACCGCCTAGATTGAGGACTAACCTGTACAGAGTAAACAGGGGGCCGTGCCTGGAGAGTCTGACAGGAATGCGAGATTTACAATACCAAAATTGCTAGGCAACTCTGTGCTGGACGTACTTCAATCCGAAAACCGTTTCCCTATAACAGTTCCCTAGATCCAGACACAGCCTCTTTTGCTCGATTCGTACTCTGGTGTCCCCCTTGCAGACTCTTGAAGGGCTACTCCTTCCGCACAAAGCACGTTTCGTAGGGGGCTATCGTACCTCACGTGAACGCCACCCAGAAATAGTTTCCGAACCAATTAAATCCGGATGGCGAACACGTTATTCGAAGAGAGAGTTACACGTTCCCACTTGGCAGCCTCCTTGCTAATTTTGCTGCCAAGGAGCGGCCGTTTGTGACACACAGACACAAAAGAATTTATTTATATTTATATCAGCACACAAAGGGTATTCGAAGATTCTACACAATTTGATGGACGTTAAAAATCCCGTACATACTCCCTTTCTCTGAGGGGCATAGCGCACAGATCTGCGAATTTGAAAATATCTCCATATCGCTTTGCTGGCATGTACCACCCAATTTGTAGCACAATCCCTTCCAACAAAGCAGTAAAAAGGGGATAAGTATGGCGGTATCGTCTTTACCTGCATCCGCGCATTGCAAGTCGATGCTCTTCATGACCGTTACTTTATACTGCTCCGTCTCCGTCTCTGGTTGTTGCAAGCCTGTGATTTATCGTCCCTGCGCACGCCCCGCAAAACCACAGCGCAATTCTTAAGCTCTGTTAATTCCAGCTTGATCATAGTATCAGCATCGCCACGAACCCTCTGTTTATTAAATTTTACTCTCCGACATGCATTCACTGCGCGCTTTTTGCCCCGGCTTACGAGCAACTTGCTGTAAATCTTACTTCCGACGCCTTTGTCGCAAAATTGGATGGAATCAACCACCGCACACTGGGCGTACACTTCTACTGCATGGCCTTTCCATCCTTCTTTTTCAACCACGTCCGCTCCGTCTTCGAGTTTATCGGCCCTGCCTCCTCCAAACAGCTGTTCTACTTTATGTGCTCACGCGGCGCCATTTCCAGCAAGGTGCTCAGCTCGGTCGCTTATGTGACATCCAAAGCCCTCAGAAAGGTACTTATGGAACTTGGTTGATTTTACAAACGTTTCAGTAATGTTTTCAATGCTTTAAATACGTTTCAGGATAGTAGAATGAACATGCCGGACCCGGAAGAGTCAATTTCTGGTTGGCCACAGAAGTGGGCATGAACGACCAATGTGGAGTAGTTTTAGTTAGTTTTATTTGTTATTTTACACCCATTTCAATGAGGGTTGGTACTCATTGCACCGGCGAGTTGACGTCGCACCAGGAAACCTTCCACAACAAGGGACCACAACCTGGGGAATTGGCTCTAGACCTCCTCGCGTTCGCATGCTCTCTGCTTCTTCTTCGAGGGACTTACTGTTGCCTACGGAAATTATGTCCCCTTCGCCCGTGTAAAACACCTCAGTATTGGGACTGTTATTCTAACAGCTTTTGTGTTCGCCTTTGTATAAGTTTCCACTACCTGCACTTCCGTTTACATTCGTCACTACTCTCGTGACTCAGTTTTCCATTTCCTCCTTCCCTTTGCAGGGTGGCTTTCTCGCTGCCCGCGGGCGGTTTTTGTACGTGCCACTTACGCAAAAACCTTAACTTTCTCGAGGAAGCTCAACCACACACACTGCTTCCGCGGATACCCAATTTTTACGTCAACCTCCCTGAGCAGGTCGTGAGGGACAGCCCCGGCCTTACAACCCGACATAGTTGTGCTACCTCTGGGAGGGCTGTATCCCACTGGGTTCAACTCTAACGATCAAAGAACTCAAAGATATTTCGTTCTTCTCCACTCACTGGCATTGTACCGCAAAGTGGTCTCCTGATTTCGAGTCGTTTTTGGGTTTTGTTCCCTCTTTCGAAGTTTTGTTTCTGTTGCTCGTTTTCCCCACTTTCGGCCGTTTTTCTATCTTAACAGTTCGCCCTCATGTCGAGAAAGCCCTCCTCAGCGGAGCCTGCGATCATGCGCAGCCGCTACGACAATGGTGGAGATAATTCCGAAGTTCGGGTCGTTTCTATAATCCAGACTTGGACTAGTTCCAGCCTTGCTGGAGGTGCCTTGTCTAAACTTTCAAACCCACCCCGGTAACCCTGGCACTCCACGTCTGTTCTGACATCGAACGTCTTGGATGGTTGGTGCTAATTCAGCTCCGGACGTTTCCGTTGTACCCCCGGTGCCCTGGTCCACCCGCGCTGTCGCAGCACCCGAGCCCCGTCCGACGGCCGACAACACCCTCCAGGGGCGTTCTCTGGAATCTTAGGCTTTCCCGTTGTGGACTGCTCATGACACCCTTGTAGGGAAATTACAAACCCTCCGTGATTTTGTGATGGACACACCTACAAAGGTGGTCGCAGAGGATCTATGTATCTTACCGTCCGATTTGAACTCCATATTAGAGACTTTGGGGCAATCCGCCACCTTCATAGAAGGAGTTGACACTTGATTCGATCGAGTTCGTGTCCATCTGGAGACGTTAGAGCAGTTTATCCTGATGGATGAACCGTCCCCGAATTATGCAGCACAAGCTGCATCATACCACATCCAGCACGCTAGAAGAACAAAGCACCATTATAAGCAGAAACAAAGCGAGGTCACTCAGATTCTGATTCCATGAAATCATCGGATTCATATCAAAACGGTTTGGATGGTTCTACTTCCTCGGGCTCCGACTCGGAGGACGAGAGACAAGGCCTTTTTTGGGATCAAAGCGGTCATCTGCCAGCGATGGTGTGATTCAGACCCACCAGAACAGAAGAAAACACCTTGTTCTAAGTGAATTAAAACCGATGAACCCGTTTTATCGGAAACTAATGTCATATCGGCACTACTGGCTCGAAGATTCCTCTTTAGAACGTACATTCCGTGGCACGGGTAAGATGAAAGAATGCGTAAAACGTATGCAAATCTCACTTCATATCCCTTATCTCACTGGGAAAGACCAAATTATGGTGTTGGACTTTCTTTCCCGCTTCGTCGCGGAACCTGATATTCCCGGAATAAATGAAGGAAAAGCCAATCTGGCATTGCCGTTTTTCTTACGCGGAGTGGCAGACGACCAGTATAGCTCTGTCAAACGATCATCTTGTGCCTCAGAGGGAGAAGTGACCTGCTGGCTGTGCAATAATTGTTGCGCTCCAACGCCACAATTACTGCCATTGAGGGCGCGATCATGGTTTCTTGAGATACTCGTCAGCGCTTGGGCGAGGCTGAAACCAATTTTTTGGTGCTTCTTAACGAGTCCTTCCAACGTTTTGGGAATGTATACCCCGCAGGCGAGCGTTGTACAAATTTCTTTGATGGCCTTGATCTGGCAATCTGGAGTGTCGTCACCCGCTACCGCGAAGACAAGCGGAGAACTACCTACCGCAAGCTTACCAACACGCTCGAGTGGAAGGGGACGGAACTTCTTGCAAGAACACCGAATCATAGGTCTAAGCCCATCAAGGCATTGATGATGGATACTGACTCCTCATCGCCTTCGTTTCTAGCAGATAGAACCCCCCAACAGGGATAAGACACCGTGCATCTAGCAAAGAGAGATTGTGTGTCTATACCAACCACGGACTTACCGTCAACGACGGAGGACACGTTCGAAACGGCGCAAAATAACCTCGTCTTGTACGTAAGAAACAACCGCTTTCAGCAAGCGCGAGTCCCCTTTACTAAAAATCAATCCCGTTATCAACGGCCTGGGTGAAAGTACACCCTCCCTGTGGTACGCTTCTCGGAATCCCGGGATATTAAACGGCGCTTCGCGGTGTTGGGTCTAGGTTTCCATCTTTTCTATGCACATGGCTATACCTCCCCTCAGTTTCTTTGCTCACTGAAGTATATGGCCAAGGTGGTCGCACGTTACAAAGCCCTCACTCCAGAAGTGAAATGTTTTACCCTGACTGCATCCTACCTCCGTGCTAAAACGAACTTCTCTCATGCCTCACCACATAATCCACTAGCGCTGGTCGCTTCAAGTACACCGACTCGGGAAACCACGCAGCCGTCCAACGCAACCACCGCTTATGCGGATAAGAAACCCGGCTTCTGGAGGGAATCCCTCATTGTCAATGATCCTGGACCACCACCTAAGGCGGGAGCCTCCCAAGAGAACTAACTGAGGGTGTCTCCTCTTCGGGAGAGGCGTCCGCAGATACGAGGATGTTGACGCCCGAGGCGTCGCCGTCTCGCTTCTCGATGAAAATTGTCTCGAGGAAGGACACCGCTGACGCCAACTCTGTACACCTTCCTGTGCTGTGGTGCCCGTGTATACGGATTAAAAAATTCCGGATCCCGGATAGATTATTGGTCATGGCCAATCGCAATTACAAGGTTTATGCAGACCTTGGCCTTAACACCGATTTTATAGTGATATTTCTAACAGTCCTGGACACAGGTGCAAACCCCAACTTTGTCTTGGAAAGTTTTGTTACCCCCGCAGGTGCGGTCTCGTATCTGTTCCAAAGTGGTCTCTGACGTTGCAGATCAGAACAATAATCCGCTATAAACGGGGGGTACCGTCGACTTAGTCCTGTGGTTCGGCATCTCCGTGGTGAAGGTGGACTTTACCGTTTGTTGGTCATTGGCCACTCCAGTTATACTGGAATATGATTACTTCAACAGATTTGTCGACGCAGTCAGGCCCTGCCCTAGGCGTGTGGAACTCGACGGCGGATCGTCGGTCCCGATCATCCGTCGCCCACCAAAACGTCCTTCGCAGAAGCAAGTCCCACTACCTGCTGTGCAGGAACCACCGCCCGCATCCGTCGCGCGATTCTACCAAACTCCAAGTCGCAGCCTCAGTTTCTATACCACCTGAGTCTCAAGCTTGGGTACAAGTCAGTTTCCGTCACCACGCACTTCGGTTTACTCAACTCCTTTCCTCGTTATATCAGAAATATCAGCTTTCACTGGCGAGCGGAGCTGTTCATGTTACGTCCCACGCTCCTCTCCGGATACTCCTTGCAACTCCTGTTTAACGCCACCAGTATCTGGTAAACAACCAAGTAATGGGAAGCGTCACCCCGTACCCTCTTGAAATGCTCCCGACGAAGATGACGGCCGCCGACATTCTCAGAATCGCTGACTCCTCTGACGACGTTACCCATACCCCTGACGAGCTTTCGTTAAAGAAGGGGAGCAAACCATTGTTATAACGTCGAATACCCCGAATAACTCGGAACCAACGGCCACACCTATACCCTAGAACAGTTTTCCGATGAGCTGTGGGCGGGTGGACTCGGTAAAGGCACTCGAGGAGATGAACCTCAGCCACGTGCCGGAGTCACATTGCGACAAGCTCCGTGAAATGTTTCCGAAATTTACCACAATTTGGGAGGGCATGCTCGGCGAGATTAATGCTACGAAAAATTGGATCGAATTGTTACCGGGTGCTCGTCTAATGGCACAAACACCTTACTGGCAGGACCGAAAACTCATGAATAAGAGCAGTCCCATATGGTTAGAATGCTGCGCGCAGGTGTGATCGAGCCCGCTCAATCACGCTGAACATCCTCCGCTGTACTGGTTTTAAAGGCCGACGGAACCTAGAGGTTCTTTGTCGACTATCACTGGCTCAATGCCATGACCATTTGGGACACATACTCCATCCGTCTTATTGACGAGTGCATTGACTCCCTCGGAGAATCCACCGTTCTCACGGCTTTTGATGCCAATTGGGGGTATTAACAAGTCCCTATTACACAGGACGATCGCGACAAAAACGCTTTCGCCTGCCATACGGGATCATACTACTTTAGGCGGATGCCATCTTGTTTGACTAACACCCCTGCTACCTTTCAGCGTGCAAGAGGTATTCTATTGAACCGCTTCAAGTGGCGGAGTTGCTCGGTATTCCTGGATGACATTATCATCTTCTAAAACAGTTTGGACCACCATCTCACCCATGTCAAGGAAGTTTTGACCGTACTCCGCGATGCTGAAGCTACTCTCAAGCTGAGGAGGTACAAGTTTTTCACGGATACGGATAAGTATCTGGGACATATTATTCGTCTGGGACGGTTGATGATCGAGAAAGCTCGAGCCATGTCCCTTGGTCAGGCCAAGGAACCCCGTACACAAACGGAACTTCGCTCCTTCTAGGGGCTTTTCAATGTCTATCGACGGTTTATCCCGAACCTTTCGGACATCACGACACCTTTAAATCCGGTTGCTCTCACAGCAAATCCCACCCATTGAGATAAATCATGCTTCAGCAATGGGAAGCGTTTCACTCCATGAAGGAGGGTGTCATGTCAGCGCACATCTTATCCTTGCCCAAACTGGGACTTCCGTACTCCGTGGGCACGGATTCGACGAGGTACCAAGTTGTTTGTGGTGGTTTCAAACCTCCCCAGAGGGGGACCGAAGGCCAATGGGTTATTGTTCACGCTCGCTCAATGTCCACGAGCGGATTTACTCGGTGTCGGAAAAAGAGTTTCTCGCCGTCCTATGGGCGCTTTCAATCCCATGCCCCTACCTGATGAGATTTCATTTTACCGTATACACTTATCATTGCTCGTTTACATGGTTAATGAATATCTCCGATCCGTATGGCCACCCTATGCTCGGGAGACTACGCTTTGCGGAATATGACTTCTCAATAATATATAAGAAGAGTGCGCTCAACACCCAGGCCGACGCTTTGTCTCGTTCAACCATGAAAAAGGAAGACCTCCCAACAGAGAATGACGCCATACCATGCTTTACTGCAGAAAACCTGAATGATCCGGAGTGGAAGTGCGAAGAATGGCCAGAAGACTGGAATGAAGATGCTGACTTTCACAATTTTCTGGCATCTCGTAAAAACCCTGAGAACCCCTTACCGGGAACTTTTGAACTAGTTTCACCGGCGGAATTGATCTGAGAACAACTCGGTGACCCGCTCTGTAAGAGGATTCGTGCTCATCTAAACGGTGATGAAGACCGCTTATTCGAGAAGAACGATAAAGGCTACCTCATTCGATTCGTCGAAGTCCGCCCACAGATTGCGGTGCCTCATTCCCTGCAGTCGGGGTTGTTACATCTTTCGTACAACGCAAAGCTTGGTGGCCACGTAGATGAGAGTAAGCTCTTCCTCACCCTACGAAAGGCTTTTTACCGGCCGTCCATGGCAGTTGATTGCTATACAACAGGGCGGTTTCGTACTGAATGCTTAAAGAATCGGGTGAGGCTCCGCAGGAATGCGAAGAAAACGAATTCATTTTCTGCGAGGGCACCATTCGAGTTTTTCGAAGTCGATGTTCTCGGACCCCTCCTTATTAATAAGAGAGGCAAAAAGTTCCTACTTCTAATCACCTACCACTGTTCAAATCTGGTTCAGACTGTCTCTCTTGGGAGGATAACCACTTTGACGATGACCCAGGCTCTGGTAACGCACTGGATCTTTGTCTACGGTTCTCCTATGGAGGTGCTCTCTGACAACAAGACACAGCTCGCGTCCAAAGTTTTGCAGGATGTTTTTCGCATCCTAGACGTAAAGAACGTGTTCATGACTACGTATCGTCCCCAATATAATGGGCAATTGGAACGGTTTAATGGGACTTTGTTGGCTTCTCTTTGTTCCTACATTGCTCACAACCTCAAAATTTGGGAGCTATATACAGATGCGTCAACATTTGCGTACAGTACGCACGCTCACCGTAATACCGGAATATCACCATTCGAACTGCTTCTATCTCGCTCACCTCCGCTTATGGCGTTGAACTCTCAATCTACTTTGTATAATATCACATCTGTGGGTCGCTACCTCCAGGAATGGAAGCAATGGCTTACCAAGCTGTTCCCCGCAGTGCGAACATCAATGGAATAAGCATAAGCCACGTAAAAGTAAAATTTTGACGATCTTGTATGAAGTAATGCTCGTCGCATACAAGCGAATACCTACGTCTTCATATGGAAGGAATATTATAAACTCGAACGGCAGAAACGTCACAAGCTCTCGCCTGTGGCGGATGGACGATTGAAAGTGATATCCGTCAACTTTGGCACTGCCATTGTGAAACTAGGGCACGCGCACCAGTGAATTTCCCGCCATCTCGTTGTACCTGCTCCTCTGCTCTCTTCTGGGTCTTCCTGGATACAGGGAGAGTGTCCTCTACGAAATAAGTGACACGGAGGTCTCTAAATTACATAGACCGTCTATTCTACCACACCCTACTCGGGCACTCTCAGATAAACCGACACTGTCGGAATCCCAGCCTCAGCCGGATCGTTCAGGTCGTAACAGACCTTTATCTCCTTCTAACTCTACCCCCTTTCTTGCGCGCAGCTACACCCGGCATGCGCGACATTTTACTGCTACCCCCCATGCTTTTTCTAGGAAGGGGGAGAGAAACTATCGCTCTGATGGAAATTAATCGGCATCGCAACGGTATTCAAACCCCCAGACACGGGGAAGTTCTGAGGCAACTCAGCATCAGCTGCATCGCCCCAAATCTAATTTGGCTGTCCCCACAAATGTGCCATTACAACGGATTTCTGAACTTCTAACACGGAATGTCGACAAAATGTTGCAAACCCCCCCCCCCCCCCCCCCAAAGAGTCCCCGAACGACGATAAAACAGCGACAATTACACCGTATGGTACAGGAGAGTGAACATACATCGCTTTCAACATTCCTGACTGGGTGCAATTCCTTAAATGAAGAGTGTAGCGGTACTGTTCAGCAAACCCCCCACGAGGATGTAGTCGAGGAACCATCGTCAACGGAGTTTCCTGCCAACACGAATTCCTCAACTGTATCCGAACTGTGGATAGCGTTATAGAACACCAGCAAAAGTGGGCAATGAATATAACCTCTTGAGGGAAAAACGCAGGAACGCATCTCTGGCTCTTCTACGCCCTTGCCTAACAGTGTCGGAAATGCTCACCTTCAAATGCTAGAATGTGGCCCGAACTGCGGTGATTGATTTGATGAGGTCTCCGGGCAACCGCGGTTATATACCGAGCCTCTAGGAAAATCTGGCGTTTTGCGATAGTTAAGCCGGTCGTCCTGGATGATGCCCCTCTCGAAGAAGACGTTACACCTCAAGTAGAGGCAAGGGCCTCAGAAAAGGTGTCCACAGCTCCAGCTGCCCATCCATATTTGACCTTGAAATCCGTGTAAATGTGATGGGGCAGTTGAGAGCGGTGTTCAACGGCTAGCAGGGGCAAAGAAAATGGTGGAGGCTGGCAGTGGTGCTCAGCTTATGAAACGGAGAACGCCGGAGCGATTGCATAACATTTCAAGGCTCTAAGTAACATAGTTTCTGAGATATCTTGAGAGAGTTTGAGAATTATACAAGTTAAAGCCTTTTGTGAACGGTACCTGAGAGTCGAAGAGGCTCTTGGAATATTGTTCTCAAACTCTTCTACACCACAGGACAATCATAGCTCAGCTTATTGTACCGGAATTGAATGTGTTGCCATTTTTAATGCCGAACCTGGACCTGTACAACTCATTACTATCTCGAATAAGATCTGTGTTAAACTTGTAGCCCCATAGATGAGAGGTCTAGAGACAACTCTGCAAATAATGTTTACGATAAACTACGGCATCTATACAAAACACATGAATAACGCTTTACAGAGGTTCAATCTTGCGCATTTGAAGTTTACAACACAATCAGCTCGCATTAGGGGGCACACTACAGGATAATGTGACAGGAAAAACAACAAAGGAAATTGCTCTAATGGGAAGGTAGAAATCTTTAATCTCGTTATGGCACTATTTGACAACTGATGAGAATGCCTGCTTCAAATGGACGTCCAACCATCGGACTTGCAACTAATCTCGCATTACAAAGCGGTACTCGTCAACATTGTGGAATGTTATCGCAGAATTGCCTAGGACGACACCGCGTATGGGCATGTTCGGGAAAGAACTTGGGCGATGAAGCTATGCATCGCAAGGGGGGTGGCTGGAATAAGCTTCAAGCCTCATCTGAGAACCAGCATTGCAAGATGTGAGGATTTACATGGGAGATGTGCGTTATAGTTGCACGGGAGAGCTGCATTGTAATTATTACAATTGCAAGAGACCTCCGAATTGGAACTACATGTAGACTCTCCCAAACTTAGCACATGCCGTAATTAGAACATAGACTGTAGAAAAGAGGCGGTCAGCGGAGCTCACTGCGTTTTCTTCCCGCCAGATACCTTCACGTATGGTCGCATCGCTCTCTTTTTCTCACGATCGTAACCCTGCTACACAGATTTCAGGAGCCACTACTCGTACTATCGATGCATACCTCTCAACCATTCGTTTTATCGGAAACGTCTCCCACCCACCTCTTTACGGCAGCCTCCAAATGGTTAACCGCAGTCTCTATTGGTTCTCACATTGAACTTGGCAACCCATCTATCCCGTCCACTACAGATGGACCTTTGACTACTACTTTTCTTCCGGAACATATGGCCGTACTAAGCTCTTACTGCAAAAAATCACATTCAACCATTGTGCATTACGCTACCCTTACTCAACCCTACTTTTCTTTTGTAAACTTCATCTACATTCACAGGTAGGGCAGCTCGCAAGCCTAGTACCGGGACGAGAATTGACTGGGTACTTGAATTAATCTGCAGGATTTGACATCTCACCGGACGACTGGCTCTGCTGGGGTGTGATTTGTCTGCCTGTGGTGACACGGTGTGCCGTTGTTCGGCCCGAGCTGTGCAACAAGCCTTTTTGTTTCTTCTCTATAAACTGAAGAAGTCGTGGTCAAGCCTTGCAAGGAACCGAAAGGGGCAATCTTGTAGACACTTATATTCAGTTAGTAAGCTCCCTTGGACGTACCGTAGGTTCAAAACGCACCTCGCTCTTTTTCACGCAGAGTTTGGCAGGCTGCAGAAAGACGTGGATCACCAGGAGAGAGTAACCCGGGTTCAGAGTTCATACATCTAAGGTAGCTGTTGTAAGTTCTCCTGTCAGTGCGCCCGAGGAAAAGAAAACTCCCAAAAGGAACCTCGCTAGCTAGAGGTCAAGAAAAGTAACAAAAAGAACCTCGCTAACCAGAGGTCCTTTTTAGTGCTTTCATTCCGATTCAAAAAGCATGAGTGGAACTAAAGAAGAAGGCAAAAGGACGATACCACGCTTTAAGGGTTCGGCAGATTCTTATACGTCGTCAATATATTTCAGATATATCATGAACGCTGACCAAATTATCTTTGTAATTACAGATCAACGACTATTGGGAATTAAAAGCTCTGCCGAAGCTCACCGCAGATGGGACGACGCCCATAGGAAAGCACGATCTCACATTGTGCAAAACCTTGGTACTCAGCCGATTGTCGCAGTCTCCGAAATCCTTGAACGTATCCAATGTTCCGCGTTGGAGGTTTGGACGAAGCTCAAAGCAACTTACCAAAAAAACAACATTCAGACATATATGAGCCTGCGACAACTTCTTAACAGTTTGGTCTTCAAAGACGATGGTAATATCCTTGAACACCTTCATGATATGGACACCATATTTATTGAGCTTGCTCGCCTGGGAGATGCACTAACTGAAAAACAACGAACAGCTTGTGTACTCCAAACGCTACCAGATTCTTTAATGGCACTTGCCGACAGCATCGAACATGACCAAGGTGCTTCAATGATAAGATCCAAAATAGATCTCTGCAAAAATCGTGACTTTGCAAGTACGATAAAACTGGCAGGTTCACAGAATGGTGTCCAATAACCGCGTATTTGAGCACTAAAATCTAAAGCGGCTATCAAGAAAGTTCGGAAACTGTCTACTCGCATCAGATGCTGGGATTGCGGAAGAATCGGCCACATTCGCTCAGAGTGTCGTTAGAGAAGACAAACAAAAAACAATAATCGTCAGCAAAAGAGATTCTCAAACCGAGCACGTAACAAAAGCTTTGAGCTGAAGCATTGGACTTTCAACGGAAAAAAATAACTGAAAGGCAAACGAAGACGACCAGAACACACAATCATGAGATGTGTCCGCGATAACGCAAACCAAACTATCTCTACATGAGCACGAAGCAGTTACATGGCTTGATTTCGGACCCATTCATATCTTTATTAACGATAGGAACCTTTTCTGGGAGTATTACCCTGCCAAGAACCAACCATTGCGTACATGCAATGGAGAGTCAGAGATAAAAGGAAAAGGGAATATCACGTTACCCTTGGGAGACGGACTTCGTTTACCAGCAAAACACCCTCCCTCATTTCATTCCAATCTCATTTCTATATCAGTAATGTCAGATCATGCGCCCGTGTCATTCAGTACTGACGAATCCTTTACCGGCTCTACCGTAAGGGGTGCTCCAAACCACGCACTTCTTTACCAGTGCCCAGCGAAGGACGGTCTCTATACACTACCGAACCGGATTCCTCCACCTCGCGCTTAGGCCAAATTTCCAGTACCAGAGGGTATAGCATAAGACTGGCATGCAAACGTAGGCCATCCCAGAAAGGATCGACTACTTTCTACGATTCACCAGTCGAACGTCATACCCAATCTCTGGCAATCCGATTTTCAGAACATCCCTTGCACACCATGCCTAAAAGCAGGACCGAGACAAGCGCCAATACAACGCTCTTCATCTCTAGCAATTACGCCACTAGAGCTCATGTAGCCTGACCGTACTGGTCCCATCAATCCATCTTCTACAGGGATCCAATTACATACAGGTACTCTTTGATGACCACACAACGTCAACGTCGATTTATCTCCTATGAAAAAAGTCACTGCTCTTCGTTTCTATAAAGCAGTAGAAGGCTCTTGCCGAAAAGGAACAGCCGAAGAACAGCCTATACCGCATTCGCCTTGACAGAGCGGATGAGAACAAAGCATAAGAGTTCATCACTTACGCTTCGAACAACCGAATTGTGCTTCAGTACACACCACCATATGGTCATGAGTTAAACAGTACTGCTCAGAAAACCATCCAATGCTTGTGGAAAATGACCAGGACGTTACTTTATCCATCCAAACTACCAGTAAAACTTTGGGAAGACGCCATATCCAATAGGAACTGGATTCGGAACTGTCTATCAAACTCCAGAAGTGGAATGAAAAACAAGGAATGGTTTGGTAAAGAGCCTGAGTTCTCCAATTCACTCAAGTTTGGCCAAAAAGATCATGCGTATATCAATCGGTCCGATACTGCAATGAAAACTAAACTACTACCTTGATCGTTAAAGGGACACTTTGTTGGTATACAAAGTACTCAGACTTTATACAGAGTTTATATCCCTTCCACCAAAAGGGTGATCATTGTTAGGCAAAGGGAGTTCAAGGTATCAAATTACAATCTACCATCCACCAAAATGCTACTCCATTTCTCGTGCTTGGGCCGTACAGAAGCTGAGAAGCAAATCAATGAAGAAGACGAGCATAACCTTGATCCTGCCCTTGCACATTGTTTAGTTGCCCAACCTCGTTCGAAAGATCATACCGACTTGACAAAAATACCGAATAGCTTCAAGGAAGCCGGTGAAATATCTGATTAGGCAGATGCAATCAATAGAGAGCTTGACGCTCTCGTCCAAAAAAATGGAAACTCATTGACGGAAAGCTAGGAATGAAGCCTTTACCATTTCTGTGGACTTTCAATGGGAATAATCTGAGCATAGGTCCCCCATACATTCACCCCAAGACAAGATGTGTCGGATGAGGTGACGTTCACAGACCATAACTGGAATAAGATCCTGCGCACCTTTACACACCAGTGGCTAGGCTTGATACACTTCGCCTAGTTTTGGCAAATACAGCAGCATGGTAACTGCTATGGGAGACCACGGACATAAGTATTGCCTATCTGTACGATGACCTAGAAAAGCCGTTGGTAATGGAGCATCCCCCAAAATGCTTCTAGTTCTTTGCATGCTCCTGGTAAAGTATGCTTACCGCTGAAATCCATATAAGGTGCGAAGCAAGCAGGACAAACTTGGGGATCCCTCTTACACATAGAGGTAGTCTGACGGGGTTTCAAGCATTCAAAGACAGACAGTAGGCTGTACATGTACACGTCAGGAAGTGGCACCTTGTCGTCTTTTTTGACGACATTCTAACTCTGTCTGATTCAAAATCGCTCCTAGAAGACTTCAAGGCCGAAATGAAGAATCTCTTCAAAGTGAAACTTCTTGGTAAAGCAAAGTCATTCACTAGCCTAGATCTGAGATGAGACAAGCATGGTATTCTTGCGAGCAAAGAAAGGTATGTGGACAAACTACTGCGAGACAATAACCTCAGGAACGTGAGCCCGGAAAAGACGCCATTACCGAGTTCCTGCAATCTCACAGCAAGAATTGATGGTGAATCAATTCTCCCACCTTCGCCTCACGCAAAATATCGCAAATAGGTTGGTCACCTGATGTATTTGGCAGTTGCATCGAGACCTAATGCTATCTTTGCTACTTCAATGCTCGCAAGAAAGATCCACTATCCTTGTGCAAGGCATTTTTCAATTGCTAAACGCGTCTTTGGATACTTAAAAGGGACGAAGAATGTTTGGCTACTTATTTCATCAGACAGTGGCGCTTCACTGGAAGCATATTGCGATGCCGACTGAGCTGGTTGCCAGAAAACTAGAAGGTCTACAACGGGTATTCTAGTAACAGTTAACGATGCTCCTGTCTTATGGAACACAAAGAAGCAGACAATAATCACTCTTTCTTCTTGAAAAGCTGCGTATGTTGCTCTCTTGTGCTGCGGGAAGCTTTTGATCTGGTTGCGAGGACGTTTCTGCAAAATTTGTCATGGAATCGTACTTGAAGATGAACAAAATACAATGCATCCGATCTTCAGAAAAATGGATAGTTCCACGGCAAAGTCAATTGTACGCACGTCCAATAGTTTTGAGAAAAACCAACACATATCATTAATATTTTACCACGTTAAGAAATTGTCAAGTCCGGTAGTTTGAAAATAACAAAGGTTGAAAGCGAAGTGCAACCAGCCGACCTCATGTCATAGGCCGTAACCCAAGAAAAACTCTACAAGCTTTCTATTTATGCGGCTTGCGATAGTTTTGTGATTCCTAATCTAACGCTTTATTTTCCGAGGATTGTTTTATTTGCTAGATATTAACAGATAAAAATGCTTCAATGATATACAACGGCTTGGAATGAGCTCTCGGCTATTGATTTTCTTTTGGTATGCAGTGTTTTATCCTAATAGGTTCTTGCTGGTACGAAGGTTGATAACGGCGGCTAACAAATATTAGTACGTTCAGTGTGTTTTTCTTTAGATTTATTCAGTTCTCCCGCAAAGTATTGAAAGTTGTTTTCGAAGGACAATGTGAGGAGTTGCACAGAAAAGGTGCACTATAGGTGCACGGGACAGCTGCATTGTAACTATTACAATTGCACGAGAGCTCCGAATTGGAGCTAAAAATAGACTTTTAATCAGCATTACACTAGTCAAAAGACGCTTAACGAGATCGACGACGAACAAGATTGTAAAGCTCAGCTACAGTCTTATTCTCACAGGTTATGAGCCCAGCGCTAATCTTGATCCACACACGCACCCCATACACCCCGCCACAAGAACTATACGACAACGCACAGCTCCAAGAATCCGAAACTCACTCACCAAGCGACACTACACAATATTCTCCCATTTTACAAGCAATGGAGTCCAACAGCAACCCCAAGCTCCCCGACTTTGATCCATCGAACTATGGTCCTTGGTACCTTGCATTGGAAGACAATGCAGCAACCATCGACGCCACAAACCACCTTGAAAAGAACTCCGAACTGCCAACATAAGAACAAGCTCTCAAAGATTTCATCAAAACTTGTAGATGGCTTCACACGGCCATACTTAGCACTGTCCCACCAAAAATTCTTGGACTCCTCCCCGTCCAAAGGTGAGCAACCCATACCCTATGAACTCGTCCAAAATATCATTACCCATATAAACCAGTCAACGAAAGATGACCACTGGTACTTGAAGACCGAAGCAGAAAATAATTCCTACACCAGAGACATCACAATTGACAAGTACATCAACGAACATGTCCACATCTGACAAAAAATGAGCCGCCTGCTACCCTGCCATCGCCGATGAGGAAACAACCATCGACTTCATATTCAACAGACTACAGAAACAGGCGATACTAGCACCCATTATCGATAACCTCCTCACCAACAAACCAACTACCATCAAAGACCTCACACGCAAGTTCAAAGTGCTGCAAAACGTCTACCTTCCCATACACGGACCTACACCGAACACTCCACTCACCTCACCTCCACATAGACTCACCCGGGGACACGGCTTTCGTCGCCCATATAGACTCTTTTACTGCCGACCATAACCACCCCCCGGACGTCGACTATTTATCCATCAACAACCGTCCAGATTCCATACCTCACTTGGAATACCAGACCAACACACGGACGCTGAGTGCCGTGATCTACGAAACCTCCGCAACCGTCCAAAACTCACCCAGGCAAATTATATGCATGTGACCTACGGCCAACCCTCCATCACACCCATGCCTTATACCCATGACCAACCCCAATGCCAGTACCCTCTCTATCCCCCACATGACCTTCCCCTACCCCACAAAACCAGCATCACATACCCCCGACAATCGATATAATCTCAGAAGCCGACACCAAAACCCTAGTTAGGTTCATCCTTGACTCAGGAGCCCACCCAACCCAAATCACGAAAAACACCGAGGAAATGCAAAAATTGAACAGCCCCACACTAACCTTTACGGCTACCCAGCAGCACAGCCACAGCACGCACCATGGAACAGTCCAGATACAAGCATGCAACAGTAGAAACACCATCAGCAACTACGCTGTGGCCAACACATCAATCACACATAATCTGCGATCGGTTCAAGATCTAGCCAAACTCTAAATTCACTGCCAAACAAGCCAACCTGTACAATATCAAGAAGAACTCACCAACCAAAGGCGCAGTAGCTAAATATATCGACCAAACACTCCACCACATCTCCAAACACATGAATCACCAATTACAAGACTTCAGAAGCGACAACGGGACAGAATGCGCATCAAAAAAGATGCAATGCATTTACGCAACACACCGGGTCCAAAATCACCTTTGCACACCTCACCAACCACAGGAAAACTCGATAGTGGAACGCATCAATCGAACGCTCCTTGAGTAAGCGAGGCTTCCTTGCAGACAGCGCATCTCGACGACCGCTACTGGAAAGACGCCATTCGGGACACGGTGTTCAAATACAATTTACTACACCACTCTATCATTAACACCTCCCCATATCAGAAGTGGCACAACCACAAACCCAATTTCCAAAGAATTATCTCCTTCGGCCAATTAGGGACGGTCCCTATATACGGACACAAAACGAAGCTCGAGCCCAGAGTGGATCCGGCATGCTATATGTACCCTACCTCTCACCATCAAGTAGTACTCATCAATCTCCGTACCAATCAATACAAACAAGTCAGAGCAATCGACTTCCATCCATATTAGCACAACAAGGACCCCTCTTACAACACAAACTCGACGTTCAAAGCACGCACCAACGACAAACAAACCCCACCCACCCATAAACGAATTCACACACAACCCCCCCTCAACATCCGACAACCCCGAAAATACCCCGAGGCCTTCCTCTGGAAAACTGCACACGATGCAGAACTGCACAACCTCCACTACTATAGAAGCATCCTCCGGTTACCCAAAGGCTTCGAACCACCACCTCACCTCATCACTCCCCTTATGATGAGCTACAGATGCAAACGCGATGAAGACGACACAGTAGCACAACGTAAAGCTCGGTGCGACCTACGCGGAGAACTTACGAAGCCAGGAATCCACTTCGACCTACGACACATAACAACTTATAGAGCCAACATTACTACGAAAAGACTGATTCCAGCCCTTCAAGCACAGTAAAATATGCCCCTCGAACATTTGGAATTCCGCATATCTACATGAGAAATACCAACACAACCAGCCAATATACGTGAAGCAACTACCCAATTTCGATGGTACCTACAACCACAACAGCACCTATGGAGAACTCAAAGGCAACCTGTATGGTCCTCCTCCAGCAGCATACTACTACAACCACGGCCTTAAAGCATTCCTAAAACAAATAGGATTCATACCCTCCGAGCATGAACCTTGCCTCTACATGAAACATACACCGGGCGGTGTTATGCTCTTCAGCACCACAATCGACGATATCTTAGTCCTCGCCTCCACAAAAGCACTTATCGACGAACCGCACAAGGAAATGCTACGCAAATAATACCCAAAGCGCCTTGGCGCACCGACGCGCTTGCTCAACTGGACGATTAAGCATGGCTTGGACGGCAGCATACATATCTTTCAACCAGACGTTTTCGCAACAATAATGGAACAGACGAAAATGACGGAATGGAATCTCACTCGTACATTGTATTGTACTGCAACGTGTTCGCGAAGGTTTATTGCATACTGCGACTCATATATACGGAGCTACCACATCGCAGCGGAAACGCTCGATATATGAATAGGAGGTCAATTACTCGACACCGAGGCTGCTTGCACATTTTAATGGACATTAGTTTAGTTTCCACTTTGGCACACTTAGCACACGTGTACTGGTGCTTGCACCTTTTATTTAGGAATAGCTATATTCTATTTAGCTAATTTAATATAGCTGCCTGACAGTGGGCCGGCGCCGCCTATAATTAGGCAGGTGACCGTGACCCCACTGTGGTACAACCAATCGGGTAACAAGTATCAGCAGGGTAGTCCGTTTGGAAAACCTTCGGCTAGAGTGCGACCAGGGCTCGGCCTGAAGGGTGGAACTTGGGTAACCGAATGGGTGTGGCAGCACCAAACCACTAGGGTCGCAAGATAACCAGGCAGGCTTACCGTAACCAATTGGTAGTGTTGGTAGTACGGTGCAAACGGGTTAGCAAAGCCTGAATAGTCTTAGCTAAACCAAGAGGTTGACTGTAGAAACTAGTTGGTATCACACTTAGCCAAAAGGTGCTTGCCTTTATCATGCTTGGTGAGGGAGTGCTGCACCCACCTTAAGGGTGAGCGAGGCTCAACCTCAGGTGCACTCGGCTACGTGGCATACGTTGGGGCAAGCCCTAGTGGTCTGGCCCCACACCACAGTAGCGCGGTGTCACTACCTATCTAAAATAATTAAATAAATTAGTAAACTAATTTGTTAGCTACTCTGACCCACGTGGCACACTCAGCAGTTGGTCCAGCGCGCGTTGCACTGCCCATTTGGTCAGATCTCACTGTATCAGAGACCTCCTTTCTACCAACAGGCACGCCCTCGTGGCTGTAAACTGTGGCCCAGTGGCCAGTGTCAGTGAACCAGTTTTGGCGGCAACTCCGGCCCGTGGTGCAGTGTGCGTAGCCATTTGGTACTCGGCTTGACGGTCGGCCATGCATGTTCTTTGCAGTAGATCCATACCAGAGGGTTCTGACTTAGCCTCAACAATCCATCCCATATCCGTTGGCCACTTGGTTCTTCGGAATGGCGCGTTACTTTCCGTAGGGTTTGATCCTTTTCGTTCCTTTCGGTTGACTTCTCGCCGTGGGCGCGTCCACGACAGCAACAATTTCACCACTTGGTTGGCTGACAACTTGAATTCGCGCTGCCCCTTCACGGTTTCGGGTCCCTGCATTAGACGCCTCTACCTTCGGTCGGTATTACCCCTTCGGTTCATTGTCGGTGCGACGTAGGCGCGCCACGCGAATGCCATTTTGTCTTCCTCCCAATTGGCTAGTCCTGATTCGACACGTCATGCGTCCCTCACCCGAAGAAGTGGTAAACCTCTTGGACTTGGAAGAGTGAGGGGCCAACGATTGGTTCTGGGGAGGCGCCGCTGCAGCGTCATGCTACTCTCACGCCAATACAGGACATCGATTTCAAGAGGGATGGGCCAGATACCCACTCAGGTCACTCCGGGCGGAGGGAACCGTCTTCCACCCTTCGGTGTTTTCTCTGTGGCTCGAGTTCATTCACCGATAGGTCGCAGCCAAGAGAAAATGGGGCTCCTCCAGCGGTCACGGAACCAGGTCCCGATTCCTATTTTACCAATCGGAACGACTCCCCTGGTCGGTCTCTTTCCTCTTCGCCAACCGGATTCCACACAGGCCCAATTGGTTTGGCGCCCGCAATGAATCGTCACCCTCGAATGGGTCCGTACGAGGGCATTTCCAAACGGGTTACTCGCTGCCAATCACGGGGAGGTTCGCTCTCAGTAGTGGTCGAGGCCGTGGTTGCGGACACCTTTCGGCTTCTAAGAGCAATATCCATACCCAGTTCCGATTCTTGGGGCTTCTCACATCACTCTGGCAGCTGTTGCTCCTATTGGTCAACCGAGTACGCTTCCTCTACCCGTTGGTGAACTATTTCACTGCCAAGATTGATATGGAACCGCTCTGGAGAACGTTGACCCCCGCATCTTCGATTCCAATTATTGGCCTTTCAATACCAACTCGGTTCAGGCTCCGAACGAGTACCATCGACCCTCGTTGGAAACTTATGTCACTTACAGGCGATTCGATTGCGAATGCCATGCGCAGATTCCCACCTATAGGGCTCCTCCACCACCTGGTAGCCGAAACCAGCAGCTAAACTGATCGGCTGTTTTTGATGCCAAGCGGCGTCATACACCCTTCGTGTATTTTATACCTCCGATGGTTCCGTCTGACCTTTTTTTCGTCCGCAGTCCCCAAGAGGTGAATTACTTCCGCCGAGTGGTTTGGTCTCTATAAGATACGGGTCCCCAATTTTCGGCCGTGCGGTTTGACTTTGACTTAGTTTGCTTCGGCAAACCGTTGCATACCAACTGGTACATAGACCGTGAAAGGTGAGCTGGGGACTCGGCTGACGAGCACCGCCTTCGTCACTGCCGGGCCAACGTGTGTACTATGCACACATACAACCTAGTGGAATTCTTCTCGCAAGACGATGCGATGCGCCGTAAGATGTATGTGCCACGACCAAGTTGGTGGGAGCACAACGAAGTATGCCAGTTCTTGGACGTCCCAACCCCTGCGGTCTTAGCCTACTTTGGCCGTGCTAAAATAGATAGTTCTCCTTATTCAGGTACTGTTTGGACCATTGCCCTTGCGGAGTTTGCGACCATGACGGCTCTGCAATCCCTCCAGACGGCTCGAGAGGGCGTGAGTTGGCCTACCCAGTCTAATGATCATAACTTTCCGGCTCACGCTCTGTATCCTGTTGGTTATATCTTTCTTATGTCGAAGCACCTGATGGGGATCATATGCGACGAACTTGGGGTAGAAAACCTGGTAAGAGATACACCGTACTCGGTCGAGGAGCTCACCGCCATTTTGGGTGCAGCTGAAAACCACCCCTGGAGAGCAGGCCAGGCCTTGAAGGTATGGAACCACAAGGAAGTCTACGTAGCTACGACAGAGGAGCAGAGGCTCCCAGGTCATCTCGCAGATCAAGACGATGGGGACCACGCGGACGTTGCTATGCTTCAATCGGTTATATAGTCCCCCGCTGTGCCTGCCAGCGTCCCTGTGGTGGCTACTCCACCTACTACGGTCGCACCTCCTACTCGTCGCGGAACGCCTTCCATTCCAGTTGGTCAGGATATTGCTGGTTCATTCCGATTCGTTCTGGTAGTCTTCCCTTTGGTTCTATGGGATGGCAGGCACTTCGACGGTATCGAAAGTGCTTTGCACCAACTCCATCATGGTTAACAACCGTAATTCAACCGAACGGGTCCTCCGAATGTTATTGTGGCCATTGATGCCGCGACCAGTTACCTTCCGGTCTTGGCACGACGGGGGGCTCAAAACAACGGCCTCTGCCGCTTCCGGGACCGATTCCAGCACGCGCTGTACCAGATGGTGACCTACCATGTGGGAGCTCTTTCCCAAATAATTGACGATACGCCCTCGGGCAGTACTTCTTACAACCAACAGGCAGCCGTGAGATTGACTGAACCATTCAGTGTCCCAGCCGCGATCACGCCAACCGGCTTTCAACTACCAACTTCCACCGGCTTCAATTCCCATTCAGGTGTTCCGTCCATGGCCTCATTCGGTACTGCATCCCCTTTGGCTCAACCGACGCAGACCCATCCGGTGTATCCTAATCGTCCTCCGCCAATTCCGGCTACACAGGGTTTACCAGCTGGTCAAGCCGGTCCCTCGACTGGTCCGTATCCCATGGCAGGTACTACTCCTGATGGTGGCTCCAGTGCCTGTGAGTCCACCGGTCGCGGACGTAGCCGGGGATAGAATCCGCCAGGGCCTGCATTACCTCTCGGTCAAGGGAGTGGACGGGACGGCTATGGTACTTGGTTTCCGTCTGGTTATGTTCCTTAAGATGCGGTTTCTTCGTCGGTTTTGCACAATCTTGTGAGTGCCAACATGCGTAAATGTGTTCTGTTGTTAGCTGAGTTGTTGTCAGTTCCTTTTTAGTTATTCACCTCATGGCATTGCTTCAAAAAGTTCTCCCCTCCCCCCTCCATAGCTTCCACGCACGGCATGGGCGTTGAGGGATCCAGTTGGCGGGTTTTCGTATCGTTTGCGCCAATAACTTATGAGAAGGTTATTGGGTATGTGGTGGGGCGGTTCCATGGTGTCATAGAACGCCATCCATCCATACCATCATACACGGTACCGAATTTCTGATATGGTAAACTCGTGACCGAGGATGGAGTGAATGGAGTTTATCTCCCCCGCTACCATCTGGTCATCTTTCTCGTCCTTCGAGACTGTCCGTGCACTATCTGGTAGGAAATACATGAAAACGCAGTCCTCGACTTCTACTTTGGTAATTCCTTTCACCTTCTGGTCGAAGTACTTCTTGTACCTCTCCTGGGCTGTGGTCATCTTTGATGATGCTACCGCAAGGGTTTCCCTCAACCTGCGCAGGATATCTTTCTTCACCTGAGCGGAAGATTGTGTTTCAGAGGCACGGCGCTTCGCCGCACCAGCTTGGACAATAATACCTGGAGGGTGTCATGACAAAACCAAATCAACGTGAGTGCCTCCCTGTTGAGCGATGTACCTATACGTTGTAAGCGTACGTCAGGGGCTGTATGAACTCAGCACAATCCGATTGGTGTTCCGCTACGTAATGACGCAATCCCTCCACAAGGGTTTTGTTAAACCTTTCCACTTGCCCATTGGTCTGGGGGTGGTACGCAGTCGTGAAATAGTGCTTCAAACCTAACATGGTACAAACTGATTCGAAAAACTTCGAAGCCAGGTTAGAACCATTATCGGTGAGGAGGTAGTGTGGAGGACCGTACGGATATACCAAATGATTTAGAAATGCTTCCGCTAGAACCAGTGAGGTTGTGCTCTTGAGGGAAACTTCCCTCTTGAGCTTCGTAAACCCATCGGTGACTACCATGACGTACCTATACCCTTCCCAGGTTTCCGGAAGTGGTCCCAATAGGTCAATTGCAATGAATTCGAAGGGGCCGGCCCCAGGGAATAGCTTCATAAACTCACGATTTTTTCGAATACC
The DNA here is from genome assembly GCA_003194525.1 of Gracilariopsis chorda. NCBI lineage: Eukaryota > Rhodophyta > Florideophyceae > Gracilariales > Gracilariaceae > Gracilariopsis > Gracilariopsis chorda. The sequence goes on along the minus strand of NBIV01000042.1, from coordinate 323,363 downwards.
ACCACGGGTCCTAACGCACGAGATGCATCTGTAGACCTCGTGAGCCAGCAAGGGCCAGTACAAGTCTCTCCTTAAGGTGCAGTACATTCGTGTACCTCCCGGGTGACCTGCAAACCGTGGCAGGTAAACCAGGTGTAAAACCCTTTGCCAAAGCGACTCCGGAACAACCTTTTGGAGCAGGCCATGTAAGGTGGATCGCCTGTCTAAATAGCCTTCATGGTCTGCATCGAACTGTGTATCCTTCCGCCCAATGAGGTCTGGCAATGACTTGCAGTACCTATCGATTGATTGCTCTCGCAAGAATTCCTCTTTGGTAATAGGGGAATATCCCTCCTCCTCCACTGCAAAAATTCCACTCGGTGCATCGTCTGCGACGTTAACCTGACGGAATTCTTCCTTTTCATCCAAGAAGGTACCTACTTCAGTTTTATTTCCCTGTCCATCCTTAACAAATTCGATAGTGAAGCACAGAATATCGTCCTCCACTGATTCCTTTTCCAACCCATTTGTATTCAAGAGTGACATGCCATCGGGCACGTTATGATTCATCCCTGGGCGGTATTGTACCTCATACTCAAACTCTGAGAGTCTCAACATCCATCTGGCTAGCCGTCCGGAAGCGTCTGCGAGGCCCAATATCTACATTAAGGCATCATGATCTGTCCGCAGGGTACGTTTCGTTCCATATAAGTAGGGATGGAGCATCAGCATGCTCCACACCACCACTAGGCATTACTTCTCAGTCGTCACCGTGTAGTTCTGCTCAGTTCCAGTAAGTGCCCTACTCCAGTAACCAATTGGGGCCTTGCTCCCACCTGCTTGGTCCTGCATAAGGCAGCATCCTACCTGAGCGGAAAACGCGTCCGTATTAAGGGTGTATTGATAGCCAGACTTCGGTAAAGCCAATATTGGTGGCGAGATCAGGGCGGCTTTCAGTTTCTAAAAAGCTTCGATCTCGTCCTTTTCAAGGTATCTAAACCTATCTGGTTGTCTCTTTTGCAGTTTCCTATTAAGGGGAGCTGCAATCTTAGCAAACATCTTGATAAACCGACGGTAAACATTGCACAAACCAATGAAGGAGCGGATACCCGTTTGGGTCTGTGGGAGCCTAGCTCCGTGAACCGCTCGGAGATTCCTCTCTGCCACCTGTAGTCATCCTGGGCTGATCATATGTCCCAGATACTCCGCCTTATGCTCAAAGAACGCACATTTGCGCAGCTTGAGCGTTACCCCTGCATCCCTCAGGAGCTGGACCACCGTTCGGACATGCCCAAAGTGCTCTTTAACGGATCGAGAATAGATGAATACGTCATCTATATATACCAATGCGGTCTGCCATCTTACCTTCGATAGGATTATGTCCAAAGCTCTCTGAGACGTAGCGGGCGCGTTCCGTAAACCAAATGGCATTCGCAAGAAACGGAAGAGACCTGCATGGCAAGTGAATATAGTCTTGTCCCTATGCTCCTCAGATATCTCCACTTCCCAGTAACCGCAATTGGCATACAGTGTGATGAAGACTTTTGCATCGCCGAGGTTATCGATACATTTATCTATTCTGGGAATCGGACACGGATCCCTGACCATAACGGCATTTAGTTTTCGATAGTCGATACAAAACCTCATTCTGGTGTCTCACTTGTTCTGAACCAATACCATCGGGCTGACCCACTCCGCATATGCGCGCAGAATAACCCCTCCTTCAACATCTTTTCCACATCTTGTATTTCCACCTCTTGGGCTTTCGGACCTGCCCGATATGGTTGTTGGTGTATTGGCCTGGCACCAGGCACCAATTCGATACGTTGTTGCGTGGCCTTGATCACCCCTAGGTGGCCTGACCACATGGCACTGAACGGAATCAATAGGTCGATAATGCCGTCCTTACAAGGTTTCCATTCGGACTCAATGGTTACTTCCTCTTTCCAACTGGTATTTCCGTCCTTTTTCGGTGTTGCCATGGTTGAGTTCTTGGTTTCTGCATTTGGTTTCCCCCTCCTTAGGGTGGAGTTCTCCGGACGACCTTAATGATGTCAGGGTAAATATGCTACCCGGAGCAGGAGATGCGATTCCAACAACGGAGTTTTTGGGTAATTTGACCATATGGTTCCTGAAGTTGCTTAAGCATACCTGAAAGGGTTGAGTCGGGATATTGTCCACGATCCCGTTCACCATCATCGTCCTGTGGCGTTCCGATACCTTATGGTGGCTTTATAGTGTTAGCAAACCCAGTCGGTCGCATACCACTTTGGCTACCACTTGGTGCATGGGCGGAATTCGAATGGACTAAGCCAATCGAAACTTATTGGAAACTGTCGCCAACGGAGTTTCCTGTATCGGAATTGATGCGGTTCTCAATTTTTGACGACCTAAAATGGCTACTCTTGGACCCTTATGGAACAAAACCGTTCTAGTACGAGGCAAAATTGCCCGAAAATAGTTGTTTATGAATGTAGTTCTAAGGATACAATCCGTTGCCAGTTGGTTGATCACGATAAACCGTACCCGGACCTTAAGGTTTCCCACGGCTACCATTAGGTCTGCACTTTCACGGAACGCTAATGGTCGCTTATTTGCATCCACCAAAAGGGTTGTGATGGTACTCGGTCGTACCCTTTTTAATATCTTTGGGGATAGGAACTTCGCATTAACCAGGTTTGGTCCAGCTCCCGTATCCAAGATGGCGGTACACGGAACCAAATTGGTAACAGAAAACCCAAGGGTGATGTTTACCTTGTAGTTATCATGTTTCAGAAAACAAATAGGTACCGATTGGTCTTCTACTGCTTCCTTTTCAGTGACCACAGGGCGAACATCCATACAAGAACCAGCTGGTAACGGTTCGCCTTCCGAATGAGATCGGTTGGGATTGGCCTGCCGCCCAACCTTTACGCGTTTCCCGCCTGTGGTGGTACGGTGGCGGCTTCCTCTGCCATCTCCGCATCGGTGACTAGATTAACATGTTGATTTCCAAGAGGTTGCTTGTCCTGAACCTGTTGGTTTCCGCCCGCTTGGCCAAATACCACCTGATGGTTTTGGTAACGCACCTGTAGGAGCGCTGCTCTAACCTGAGGGGTGACATTAGGACATGTCGTAGCCAAGTGGTGAGGTGAAAGGCAAAACCAATAAAAGAGATTCCCGGTGGTTGTATCCCTCAAAGCCATCCAGGTTCCACGCATTGGCGTCCTGTCTACGGGTTGGACACGCGCCGTATGTTACGAAGATCACTGACTCTGAGGTGGGATCCTACCACTTGGTTGTATCGCGAGTACCGTTTGTTCAGGGACGGACACCTAAGTGGCTGGTGTCGACACCTTCGAGGCTGATGTTACCGTTGGGGACGTCCAGGCAGATGAAGGAGAGACCAATGCGGTTGCGGGCGTACCAAGTAGACCGTGGATCCAACTGGTGTAACATCGTGCTCCGTGTCCTTGGAAGGTGACGAATAGTCCACCTCCAGGATCCTGCGTTTCAGTTTATCCTTGCCGGGCTTGACAACTGTACTGGGCTGTCATTGACCGGCTCGGTGAGTGTCTCCAAGGGCTTGCGCATAACGCGCGAGCTCTTTATAATCGTTCTTTCGGTTTGTCGCGAGGTAATTACTCACCTGCGACCTAGTGGCTTCGTCGATGTTATCGGCTAACAACGACTTCCACCGCGTGGTGCTGAATACATTACCACACCGGGAGGACATCGCGAACAACGACTCCCCGAAATCCAAGTCGGTTTGTCCTGACCTCTGATGGTAACTTAGAAGCTCAGCATAAGCTTCGTCAATAATCTCATCGGTCGCGTAGGTTTCCAAAAGGTAGTTGAAGACCTGCGGATAAGTCCGAAGCATCTCCGTTTGTTCTTCATCAACCGAAATGTTATTTCCTTGCATCCTACTATGTAGCAAGGATGCGGCCTGCTTCTTCAGGTAGAACTGAAATAACCACATGGCTACACCTTCTGAGAAACCATTCTGGTCACAAGCAATCTTGAACCTTTGAAGGAAATCAATGATCGCAATGGGATCATCAACTGTGAAGGTAGTATCACCCATTTGGGAACCAAGCCGTTTGTACTGCTTGGTAATCTTCTGAGCCCCCTGTGAGGTATACTCAGAATCCCTGTTCCGTAACCTTTAGATCCTGTAGTCAACTGGCTTCGTGAACAAGTCGTTCAACGGCCGAATAACTTCCAGGTCCGCATCCGTATCGGACTCATTGTCATCGGATGAGTTATAGCGTTTGGTGTTTCTTTTATGGGCTTTGTTCACCTTCCGACGGTGTTTTTTCTTCCTCGTTTTCCTACGTTCATGGTTCTCGTCATCCGCTGGCGGCTCCGTATCGGTACTGGAGTCCGGGGAGTCAGGGTCCGACCCACGGCCCTTTATCCTTCTCCTGTTGGTCTTCTTCTTTCCTTTTGGTCTCCGTCGCCACTCATCCTCCAAGCTCGACGAACCACCACCATCAGGGTCCTCTTCGTTAGGTCCCTGCTTGGCTCTACCAGTTGGTTCCGGAAGGTATATATACCCCGGGCTTTCGTCTACCTGAAGATCTGCCCATTTCCGAAATGGGTCGGGAAGCTTTCCACCAGTTTGGTTAATAGGAAGGGATGGCTGGATAGCCTGCATGACCAATAAAACCTGTGGGTTACCGTGATTGGTTGCTGTCATTACTGGGACGGTTTGCGGGCTCTGCAGGGCCACCACTTGGTGTTTTTGAAGGGACTCATGTACCATTTTGTCAACATATTCCCGAGCGCTTTGCTCCAAGAATTGGAAAACCAATGCAGGTATTTGGTCAGTCAGCTGGTGTGGGGCACGGCCAACCACCATCTTCGTAATTATATTGAAATCCAACTTGGGTAGCACCATCTTAGGTTTATCTGTTTTCTTTTCTTCTACCAGTTGGTCAGATGTGGCACCGGTCCTCGGCCCCAGTGGGGACGCGGTCTCTACCACATTGGTTACCGAAGGAGCAGCATCCTCCGCCGTCTGCTTCCCCTCGTCGGCATAGACCTGTACGGTAGTTCTTCTCAATAGTTCCTCCGGTTTGTCCAATATTGGTTCAAGGAATCCCTGGTACGGGCCCGCGCCGGTTCCTCGACTCGATGAACCTCTGGACCTTTTGTTCGGTCGCAGCATATCCAATTGGTAAAATGATGTTTCAGTAAACCGCTTTCTATTGATAACCAAATCAAACGGTGTCCAAAATACACTTCCTTCCTAAGTTCTTATTTCCAAATACAATAGGTGTAGTTCCAATTCTAGGTCGGGAGACCAAAATTTGGTACAACCAATCCGGTGTCAAGTACCAGCGGGGTAGTCGGTTCGGAAAATATTTGGTGGGAGCGTGACGAGGGCTCGACCTGAAGGGTGGAAGTTGGGTAACCGAATGGGTTTGGCAGCACCAAACCACTAGGGGCGCAAGATAACCAGACAGGCTTATCGTAACCAATTGTTAGTGTTGGTAGTACGGGGCACACGGGTTAGTTAAGCCTGAATAGTCTTAGCTAAACCAAGAGGTTGAATGTAGAAACTAGTTGGTATCACACTTAGCCAAAAGGTGCTTGCCTTTATCATGCTTGGTGAGGGAGCGCAGCACCCATCTTACCGATGAGCGAAGCTCAATCTCAGGTGGACTAGGCTATGTGGCATACGTTGGGGCTAGTCGTAGTGGTCTGGCCCCATACCACAGTAGCGCAGTGTCACTAACTATCTATAATAATTAAATAAATTAGTAAACTAACTAGTTAGCCACTCTGACTCACGTGGCAGACTCAACAATTGGTCCAAAGTGCGTTGCACTGCCCATGGGGTCAGATCTCACTGTATCACGCCCACTGCGGGGAAGTAAACACAACAAACGAGTGTTCTGCTCTGACTCAGGAACTCTTGGTGCTTGTAGTGCAATGCAAAGTGCAAGTCCGTAACACCAAAACTGGATTGAAACGGCAGTACTGCAAATCCAGACCCGGACGAGGCCGCAAAACAGCGGCGTGGATACACGCTCTGCATTTAGATCTTATTGAAGAGTTCAATCGGATGAGGAAAGCTGCTGTACAGTTCAACGCTACACTGCTGCGGCGACTAGCTCGACCACTTGTTCAAAAGAAAACACAATGGTCGTACCACTCAAATATGATCAACCCACAAACGAACGATTCGATCCAATCTGCGATAACTCCGCGCTGGATTCAGACATTTATGCAACGGTTCCAGGTTTTAAGCTTTTATCAGTGCGGGAAGCTGATAGTGTCTTCGGCAAAGCAGGAACAAATCGAGCGTGAGGTTCCATTTCACATAGGGGAGCTAGCGCGAGACTTTTGGTCCAACCGATTGCAAGAAGAAGACGTGTTCAATGCAGATGAAAAGCATTTCTGCATGAAAATGGATGATCACAAAACTTTGGCGAATGCAAGAGATAAAAGCGTACGATACGCTAATGTAGTATCTGGCGACGACGGTATTACCATGATGGTATTGATTTTGGGCGGTCCATCTGCGCGATTGGAAATTCCAATGTTAATCTTCAAGAATGCGGAGAAGAACAACCCAATCCACGGAGTTCCAGATGATGCACTTGGTGTTGTATACCGAACCGACTCGAGAGCAGGGATGGACAAGCGCGTGTTTTTAGAATGGCTAAGTGAGAAACGGATGTTCAAGGCACTATCAAATGGGATAAAACGTGTGTTGTATATTGATAAAGTTAACACACTCAATATTACGGACGATGTGAAAGATGATCTTGCAGTAAGTAACAAAGAGATCAGAGTGTTTCTTTGTAACGCGACGCATTTAGTACAGCCTGCCTGAAGCTTTATAATTCAAAGGCTCAAAGCTTTCTGGAGAGAGCAGTGGGAAGACTATAAAATGGGATTATTAGAGAGCAGTTTGTGGTCAGATGGTCCAAGAGGATCAAAAAAGCTAACAAACCCTGAAAAGTGCCATTTCTTGAAGCTTGCGGCAAAAGCAATGAGATCCGTTAGCATACAGCGGGATGAAGACGGTGTGAGCTACGCGCGGAAGGCTGTGATAAGATGTGAGATGGCATTGAATTTGAACGGGTAGTGGGAAGAAAGACAACTATTCCCGGAGCTGCAAGCCATCATAGGCAAGTACAGGGAGGACTTTGATAGACAGGTTGTAGGCGGGTGCTCATAAAGTGGCAGGTCAAAGACCACACTTATTGCGTGAGTCTTGAGTGGTGTGGTCCACACTACTAAACCCGTTACTAGAATAGTGTGGGTACGCGTATTACTGTGGTCCGCACTATATATTGTGAACACCCTCAGAATGGGACATACAGATTTAGTGTGGTCCACACTAGTTGCAGTTCTCACCTGTACCGTCAAGTTCTCGTCGAAATACGGTACATCACTGACAGCACACGCCCTTACATAGCATACTTCACCAACCGCCTAGCCCAACATATGTCCAAACCCCAAACTCACCAATACCAAGCGCTCAAAACGCTCTTAAGATACCTCAAAGGCACCGAAAATCAGTGCCTTCTATACTTTCCAGAGAAGCAAGCAGCCAACAAAACGCTAGATGTGTATACGGATGCAGACTTTGCAAACGAGAACGAAAGAAAATTAATGAGTGGAACAGTTCACAGCTTCGGAACAACCCCTATTTCATGGACCTCCCGCAAACCAAACATCGTAGCACTGTCGACGACCGAAACATAATACATACCAGCCACTCAAAGCACCCAACACACACAATGGCTTCCCCAGACTATCCACAACACCATCGACATCAAAACAAAAGCCATGCCGCATTACATCGATAACCGCTCTGCAATTCTCATAGCAGAAAACCAAGCACCCACCAAACGCAGAAAATACATAGACCTGCGTCATCGCTACCTTCAACACCACATCGCAGAACGTTCTATTGCACTCCATCGCATACCCACAAAAACCATGAAGGCAGACAGCTTTACCAAACCGCTTCATCGAGACCGTTTCGAATATCTGCGCAGCAGCCTGAATATTCGACCCCCCCACCAACAACAATGTGATGCATCAACCGAGGACTGTCAATCAGCACAATCATCTTGATGCATCACATTTTCAAAAGACAATCAGCATTACAGTAGTCAAAAGATACTTGACGAGATCGACGACGAACACGAACGTATAGCTCAGCTAGAGTCTTCCTCTCACATAGACTCTCCCAAATTTAGTGCATGCCGTAATTAGAAGATAGACTATAAAAGAGGCGGCCGGCGGAGCTCACTGCGTTTTCTCCCGGCCAGACACCTTCACACACAAGAAAGCCTTTTTGACCAAAGCTTGATCCGATAAAAATAAAAGCTCAGTACCCTTGGTATTCGGGCCTACTCATCGAGATTAGGGTTACGACGGGAAGAACGGTAAGAGTTAGCTGTCCAGCCTTCTAACCCTGGTAGAAGGCTAGCACTTTACCCTTCCTCTTTTACGTAGAGATATAAGGACACAGCACAATCATCGTCGGTAGGACTTCGTCCTCCATACGCTTTCTTGTTGCATATGCCGCTTCGAGTGGACCTACGAGCAAGAGTTTTTTAGCCTTGAGACTTAGTCACGAGAGGAGCTGCTGGGATTGGTGTAGCAGTCGCAAAACAGCTGGCCCACAGAGATGAGAAGGGTGGTCCGTTGAGGTCGAGAGAGGAAATTTCCTACTAGTTGCAGCATCCCATACACAGACAAGAGCGATCACATTGCGCTTTCTTTGCTAGTGATATGTTATGTATAGATTAACACAATATACTTACTCAATATACTTACTCATAGCCACAGTCCTGTTTATGAGCTGAGTACCATACCCATTGCTCTTGCAGCGCTTGCTCTGTTGGCGACAACGAAGGAAGACCAATACTCCCTCATCTTTCTGACGTCCCTCTCTTTGATCATTCCCCCTTTCGAAAACCGAACTGCGCAACAGCCAGACACGAATCCGAGGTAATCCGGCAAGAGTTGCAGACCAGCCCTTGAAACAACTCTAATGGCGTATTGTGATAGATCGGAAGCACTTCCCACAAATATATCAGCGGCAGCCATTGTTCTAACAGTCTCCTCCATACTTGTGGCAATCTGGAACTCTACGGCCAACCCGGATGGAAAGCGTTTCGAACGGAGAGTCGTCCCAACTGCCTCAAGTGTCGCTTTTTCGCCAGTAAGCAGTTCATACAAATCTCCTGCATGTCTTGGTTGTCGGTCCGTGTCGACGAACTGCTTGTCCATAGCCGCAATATCATGCGCTTGGGCGCGCTTTATAGGACGCCCTTCTGAGAAAAGGGTAAGTTTGATGGGCATTCGGGCAAACATATCGCCAGTTTCATACACCACCCGAACCGCAGTATTCACAACCCGTGCAAATTCGCGTAACGAAGTCATCCTACGTCGACTGTGCCTAAAGAAATCCCCGCGACGAGCGTGAATGGCGATGTTGAGATGTGTTTCGGAGAGAGATGGCACAGGAGCCATGCGCCAGTACTGCCTATAGTACACTGGACGGGATAAAGTGAAGTCAGGGCTTTTTGGAAGCTCCGTACATCGATCAGGGTGCATCTGGAACAGTGTGTGGTTGTCCTTATGTTTGCCGAGGAAGCGCTTGACGCGCTGCAGATTGGCCCGACACGATACACAGCCATATGATATGTTCGTAGGCACGACAACTATCTTGTGGAAGAGAAGCCTCCCCTGATCCGATAGCTTATGGCACACAGGACAGGCTGATGAATTCGATTCAAGCAGGCAGTAGCGCCTTTCAACTTCTGTTCGAGGAAGAAAGCCGTGGCCCCAGTTGAAGATCTTTTCAGCATCCGTGAAGTTGGAAACGAAATTGGTGACGCGATGGGAGTAAGTGGCATGTAATAAGAGGGCTGTGGAGAGTTCAGCGTTGAGAACTGTGAGAGCGTGGCCGAGTCCTGCTGTGCAGCGTTCTGTAAGAGGTGAATGCAATAAACGAAAGCCTGATTCAAGCAGACTTGGCGGATTCACTTGGGGAAGAACGACCCATGCGTACAATAGACGATTGCGATGTGCAGGGATAGAAGAAGTAATCATGGAAGACGAAACATTAAGGGTGCTGCGACGAGAGATCACAGGCGGTGAAACCGGCATAAGATAGACAATCAATAGGGGCAAAACCAGCAGCAACACAAACAACCTCGGAACGCTCGTCTTTCGACGTCGGTGACGTCGCGTCTCGCGGCGTGGACGCATCTTGACTTGCGTGGCTCATTGTTGAAGGAGAGGACCATTGTTGGAACCGGTAAGCCTCGGCGAAAGAGAAAAGTGTTACGGGCGCTTGGAATGGGTAGGCATTAAATTCAGAAGGCGCGCAACAGTGTCAGTGCGTGCGTTTGTAAAACGCGGTCTTTGGCGTCATCTTCGGCTTGGACCGTCGTGGACAACACGAGCTCCGCACTGACTCACAGCAAAAGTTATAAAGAGACAAGCCAGAACGAACTGTACCAGTGCACCCATTGCATGCGCTGGTCGCTTAATTTAGAGTATCCCACACCATGATGATGCGTTGCAAGACAAAAGAAGGTCGACCATGATGCGAACGGACAGGAAAGGGCACGAGAGCATGTAGTTCATGCCCGTTGGCACAGTTTACACTGCCCCGTCGAAGGCACACGAATCGTGAACGGAAAGCTCAAGGCTGCACCTCTTTCACAGTCTCAAGATATTAGCAAGGTCCAAGCTCCCCGGTACAAAGAGAGGTCAACGGGCCAGCCACGTGGGCTATGCCATAGCATCACAGGGGCACAAATGAAGCACGCTGGCCGCATTGATTCGGTAACGCGAGATGGACTCCAGGAAGCACGATGCAGTCGTTCAATTGACGTGATTCACGAAGTTCTTCATTCATCTTGAACGGGACGATATCAGCCCGCCGTCCATCATGCACGTTGCAGCCCATGTGTATTTGAACTCTGCATCGCTTGAAATGCTACAAGAGTTTGCGCGCTACTGACGCATAACCGATGACCCATCAATCTTGCTTCCGCCATAAAGAGGGGCACACTGATGTGTGAATCAAACAAAAAGCTTCTATTTCCACTTGGTTGTCGTTCACGTCCTCGCCTGTCCGAAGGGCGCGTTCTCGCCCGATCAAGCAGCCTACCGCCATTCCTCCCGCGACGCCGTCGTACGCCTCTCTGCGACGCATGTCGAGCGGGGAACGTTCGAAAGGTACGCCACCTACTAACGCACCATTCCGCACGGGGCGAACGACGCAACGCACTCGAACCGCTGCAACATGCGATACAACTGTGTCACACGAATTGCAGAGCGGCCACAAAGTTGATCAACGCACTTTGCGAGGCGGGTGCGCTTTCAGGGTCGTTCCAACAACACCCCGCCATATGGGCTGTTCAAACACAGATTTGCGCCAAGGCGTTTAACGCACTGATAGTAGCACTCCGACGAAACGACAAATGGACGGATGGCTTGGCAACTGATTTGGCATGGTTATCAACCCGAGGCTGTCAACCGAAGTACATCTCCCTCGTAACTCAGAACGAACGCAACGTGACCTCGCGCATCCACGCTCGTTTCGGGGAGGATCTGTTACATGCAGCGTTAAACGGCGAGCAAATCGTGGAATCGGCGCGTGTGCAGACGGTACGGCTGCTACTTCGACTCGGACTTTGTAACATTCGGGCGCGAGATCGGTACGGCCGAACAGCGCTTTCAATCGCGCAACTTCGCGGTTTCAGCTTGGTGGAAAGCGAGCTTCGTGCTGCAGGAGTGTCATCACGGTCATATGGCAGCGTTTTACTCCGTCGTGCGCGAAGCGTACGAGCGACTTCATTACAAGCGTGTGCGGGGAATGGCGAATGCTCCATCTGTCTCGAATGGATGGAACACGCTGTGCAGACTGAATGCGGACATGCTTTTCATGAGGAGTGCATTCGAAAATGGTTGGGGAGAAAACAAGGTTGTCCTACATGTCGACAACTTGTAATGTAGTGAAAGAGATTACAGTCTAGATCGAGTTGCACCAGCGACAACAATGGTTTCACCTGTGATGTATCTCGCTTGTGAAGAGCATAAAAACGCGACGACAGGGGCTACATCAGTTGCACAACCTGGTTGAAGCAATCTGGGAACGGGCTGTTTCTCAGTAGTATCACCAGTATCACTTCGTTCGAACACGGATGTAGCAGAATGTGCTTTCCGCAGTTCAGAAGACTCTTTTTTCTGCCACAAAAGGCGCGAAAAGTTGGTGCGAATAAGGCCCGGGGCCACAGCATTAACGCGGATATCGTTTGGAGCAAGCTCCAAGGCGAGCGCTTTCACCAAGCCCAAGAGCGCTGTTTTGGTCACCGAATACGCGCCCAGCGTCGGCAAGGGCGAGTACGCAGCCAGAGAGGTGACGAATACAACACTGCTTTGCGCCGTTAGCAAAGGGTAAAACAACTTGCACAGACGGAAATTAGCGCTGAGATTGACGTCAAACGTCTTGTCCCACACATCATCTTCAGTGCGAACCAGCGGGAGCACCGTGAGCGATACGGCGGCGTTGAGCACCAGGGCGGAGACGGATGTACTGATTGCGCTGGCGGCTTGAAAGAGGTTTGAGCGCGCTTGGGCATTTGCAACGTGACAGGGTACGGATGTTACGGCGCCGGATGCAGGCTGTTGTTGCAGTTGAGACTGGGCGTGTTGCAGATTGGAGGCGGAACGCGAACTGATGAGCACGTGATAGCCGCGACGGTAGAGCTCGGCGGCGATGGCGAAGCCGATGCCGGTGGAGGCAGCGGTGATGACTGCAAGCGGCCGCTGCCGCTGCAGCGATTGCTGCGAAGTGCCGTTGGTAGCGGTGTCGGGCGCCATGGGAGCAGCGGCCATGGGAGTAGCGCGTCGCCCGATGACGTGCGCCTGCGCGTCTCTGCGACCGCAGTCGCACCAGATTGTTATCGCACCATAAGGTGCGAATCAAGACTCAAAAGCTGTTCCACGTGTGATGAGTGCACTGCGCGGACTCGCTGCTGGAGCTGCTCTCTCTCGCGACCAGCAAGGTACCGTTGGTATCTAACCTATCGGTACCTTTGTAAATTTGGTATCTTTTACCAGCCGCGGGTCACCGCAGTTGTCGTGTCAAACAGCATCAGAGTGTGAGAGCAACAAGCTACGCTTGGTACCGTTGGTACGAAGGTCTCAAAGGTAAGGGTTAGGATTGCCACCTCTGGGTAGTGTAGCGACGACGGCGAACTGAAAGTAAAGTCAGCTGGAGAGTGCTCCTCTCAAGTGGTGTATAAACAGCGCGTGGCAAAGTGGCCCTATTCGGCATCGCCAAACTGCGCGGCACTTGCCAACAAACATCAACAGCAAGTTGCGCGTACTCTACAATAAAGTTATCGGCGTTATCGCACCCTCCACGACAGCGAGTCGAAAACTTCGTGTCGTACAACGTCATCCAACACCCACCCACGTACACCCATTCTAAACAACGCCCTGAACGGCGTTAACAGCCCTTGCGCAACCCCCACTTCAACCGCCTCAGTGAACGTCGAGCACAACACCCCATTCACAACAACCTCGCCTTCAAAGGTGTGAGCATTATACAAGCCCCAATCCCAAACCATTCGCGTATCCTCAACAATCAGTTCGCTTCCATCCGCCCCATAAATCACATCTCCCTCGCGCACATCCCTCGCCACCTTCAGCTCCCCATTTGAACGTATTCTGTGTCCACCTGTTAGTGCCACCGACCCATTCTTCCATCTCAGCTCCACAAACTGGCTGTATGCCCGTGACACACGGTGCGAAAATGCATACACAGCTGAGAAATTGTTCTCCCCAACCTCGATTTCATCGCCCACACTCACTTGGTCCATCCGAATGCGCCGTCCATCGCGCCGCAACACGCGTGCAGATGCGGGGAAACATGACCGAATTCCGCTTAATAACGGTAAGTTGAACGTACCACTGTTATCTTCCACGCCCCCGTTTCCGCCTCCAGAAGAAGCATCAGAGCTTGCTGCCGCCTCGCCTGCATCGACACTGACAGACGCCGATGCAGACGGTGTTGGAGACGATGAAGAATCGCCTGTGAGCGCTTGCGTGGTGTCTTGCGGCGAGGATGAATAAGTTGAAGACGGTTCTGCAACGGGAAGATCAATCTCTCCACCCGGCGCCGGTGTCGGTCTGGGCACAACATCCCCTTCTTCAGAGGTCGCATCAGCGTCATCAAAGCCTGCGGGCAGGTCCAGATGATGCTGTTTAAACTCCATTTGTTGACAACTGTTCCATATTTGTGCGTCACCGCAATGAGTAGCCACCAGCATTCCGTTCAAAAACTGCTCAATATCCGCGGCTAACGTCACCTCGGGGTTGGTTTGCCAGTCCTCTGCCGCGGGCGTATTGATCCATTTGTTTAGTGACGGACAGATTGGCTTCGTTTTCGACTTGTCCGCAGTGAAGGTTGCTATGGATGGCAGCACTTTACACACGTCGTAGCGAGCGTGTGCCGGACAATTTCCCCTTGTCGCGGACCAGAGCGTCGGGGATGATGCGGAATGTGCTTTGGATAGCTGTGCAAAGTCGCCCTGTTTGACTCCCATTGGGACGCAATCGCAGCACTGTTCGCAGACGGAATAGAGAAAGTAATCGATCTCACTTCTGGCATCTTCATCGCCGTTTTTCTCAAGCCGGTCCAAAGCTTCCCTTCGACGCGCATCGCACTCATTATCGTTCACATAAGTGCGCATGGCACTCATACACGCCGGAGATGTGGTGTCATAAATGCGGTCACATACGTCAAACGAGCCGTCCTGAAGCGTTGGTCGAAGTGGGCACAGCCCGCACAGGCGCGGCGGTAACTTAACGGACGTGCACTTGACATCGTTGTGAACAGACGCCTTTGTGGAGTGGCAAGGGAAGAAGGACTTTGCGTGCAGCGCATGGAAAAGAGATACGCACAAGACAGCAACGACGACGGCAGATGAGCGCATTGTGCAAAGCAGAGCGCTTGACACACGAACAGAAAGAAAACGAAAGTTCTATGTTTGCTGAGCCAGCCGTGAAAGAGCAACTCGTATGTCGGGACGAGCGCACTCCTCTCTCAACGGGTTTGAAAAAGAGGGTTGGCGACTAACGAGCCAGCTACGCTCGCAGCGATGAAACGGACGGAACTAATTGAGGGAGGGAGGGAGGGCGGGCGATACTGCGCGGTGGCGGAGGGGGGTGGTGTGTAGGTGGCAGTAGGAAGTGGCCGACGTCATCGCCAATTTCGGGCGCGGCTGCACGGCGGAGAAAGCTGCGTGGCGTTCACTTTTGCCAAACGGACAGAAAACGGAGCGCGGTCTTGCGGACAAGGATCCGACTCGTTCTGCGTTGAGCGAGCGCTCACGCCGCACGCGCGTTATGCACGTGTTTTAAGCGCCACCGCGCCTTCCCATTGGCGCGCGCCCGCCCTGTTTACAGACCGTTTTTCGTACACCCTCCGCCGCTTGTGTAAATTTGGGCGCTCTCTGTGGCCATTCGCTGCGCGCGATGCGCCGTGCCACCAGCGGCAGTGCTGCGCCGCGATGCATCTTTCGCGCTGCCACGTTAGCGCTGTCATTGCTGCACGTGCTACTAGCGTACCTACACGATTCTCTCATGCGCTGCCCAATTGGCAGCGCCCATCAATCTTGCATTTTGTAGTTTCATTGCTGTACGCTTTGGCGTCCCGCGCTGCACGAGGTGCGCTGAGTCTAGATCAGCCAATCACAGCCCGCTTGCCCCTAAAGCATAACCGCTTACGAGGGAAAACCTGCTGCAGCCAGTCAAAAAGAGGTAGCAGTCAGAAGCGCTTTACTTGAGACAGGGCTTAAGTTGAGACGAATTTTTTTGCCAAAAAGGTGGCTGAAGATGAGAAAAACCTGTTTTTCGTTTTTGTCATTAGAAAATTTTGGTTCTAGTACAGGTCCATATTAGGGCAGAAAACAGAGTATGATGTCAATTGCAGGAGCTTAGGGTTTTGGGAGTGCCAAAATCGGCAAAAAATGTACCCTTCGTACGTTCAATAAAGTGGCTGCAAATTTGGGATGTCAATTACTCAAGGTTAAAACCTTTTTTTGTCTTTCGTTTACAAAAAAAATACTAGATAAGTCGTGCAAAGAACGGTTTTAGTTTTTTTATCGTTTATTGTGTAGCTGTTGGCTTTGTTTTCCAATTCGTGCATCAAACGCGTTTGGCATTTTATCGCGTTACAGAAAGCAAGAACGTCCGTTATCTTAACAATGCCGCAACTAATAAGTTAGTTTTTTTCAGATTTTTCACTATTGCCGTTCATACTAACAAGATTCAGTGCCACTATGCCAAAACAGAACACAAGTTTCAAAAAACAATAAGAGGTGCAAGGGTTGTCTTTGTCTCAATTTATGCCCTTCTTTTTATACCATTGGTGGGGGAGATACCAATAGCTGTGCAAAATTTTACATTTTTAAATGTCTTGAATGTGTTCTAAACTAAGCTATTCTGCCTGCTAACCGTTTGATCACTTTTTTTTGAATTTGATAGCCTCCGTGAATGTAGAAGCTCTGTCTTTCCTCCTCTCCCATAGCAGAGCAAGAAAGCTCACCATACCTATTTTTTAGTTATAAATTCAATGTGTACACCCTGTGCCCTGCATTAAATGGACGGCCTCTGCGCCACTCTAAATTGGTTTTCTGGGGCGTACCAGCGTACTGAAATGCAGTGTTTTTAGCTAATTTTTTCACAGATGTAAACATGCACATCAGCTCAAAATTGTCAGGAATCTGCATGTCTGAACTTCAGGTTATGAGTACTACTCATATTCCGAGCAGTATTAGTGCTCTTCTCCATGCGAATGTCAGCAGATACTTTAAAATTCATACCGTCGTCGTCGGCACATCACTTCGACTTTCATAAGATGTCCTACACTTTTGTAAAGACCATTTGACCGAGGAGATGCCATCGTCAAAGAAAATATTCAATTTGTATTTATAATGCTATCGATCATCGGGAAGGTGCTTTCGCTGATCTAATTTTATCCTCTTCCAATCTTTGGTAGCAAGGCGTACGAAATATATCGCACTCACCATGATAAAAACGAACACAAACCGTCGTCAATCATTGTCAATAGCTGTCGTCTTGAATCTTAATCAAACATTCTTGCTTGGGTGTTTTGCTCTAGGAAAACCATTCCAAAAACCGGAGTTGGGAAGAAAAACTCCATCATTGCTTCCCAGATTGAGTGAAACAAATCCTCGAAAGGACGAACAACTAGGATTTGGATACACTGCTCGATGTTTTGAAAGAACGTTCCAAAGGACACGAGCAAGCTTTGTCACGTTTTTAGAAATTGTGCAGTCACATCTCAAAAAGAACTTCAAATCTGAACAGAGACTAAATAATGCGTTGATTGCCCTAAATGTACGGCTTGTAATTACTTTTCGTGTACTATCAGGAAGAAGTACCAAGAAATTGCCCACTCACAGAGAATTAAATTCTTATCTTCTTATCATATGTTCCATGAGACCTCCGTGGTTATTGTAAAACGGTAGAAAATTAACGGACTGATTAGATCGGAAGAATAAATAAGAAGAATTGGTGATGGATTTAAGACATTCGATGCATACCAAGTCCCTTGAACGATTGCATAGGTGGACTTGATGGCATTCTAATTCCCATCAAGAAGCCCGAAAAGTGTCATAATCTTGCGTGTTTTTATTGCAGCAAAGAGTATTATGCACTACCTGTACAGGCCCTGGTATCTGTCGACTATAATTTTGTCTCCGTATCCATAACGTGTGTTGGATCCACCCATGCATATCTCTGTCACAACGTATTAGAGCTTGGGCGCTTTCTGGAAGAGAAAAGACTTTCTACAGGTCATTGGATTGTAGGCGATGAATCATTTACCTGTTTGGAGGTGTTGATCACACCGGTTCCAAGCTCCAAAGCTGGAGAGGACGAGGTACATTTCAACTATTTTCTTTCATCATTGAGAGTTATCGTAGAACAGGCATTTGGAGTTTTGTTATCGAAGTAGAGAATACTGAAAAGTGATTTTCTATTCGAACTAGAGAAAAGCACTCAGGTTGTCGTTTTATGCATAAAGCTCCGTAACTTCTTGATTTCAAAGGATACAGCGTATAGGACGTTTGAATACTCAGATGCTGATCTACGTTTAGTGAAGCAACAGTCTGATGAATGGTACGCGTTCTGTGCCGAGAACAACGGAACCAATCACAGAGCGCATGCTGCACCGCCTGAGTCGAGGAAGAGAGCCGAAATGATTCGGATCGTTAAACAGCTTGGACTAAAAAGTCCTCCGGTATATAGAGCTACTGAAACACAACCTTCTGAGTATTTTCTTTGTAGCTCTAACTAACCTTACGGAAGCAGTAAACACTATTTTTCTTCTGCCCCTTGGTTTCTAAGGAATATCTTGTTCAGGTTTCTATGAAATATTTCAGAGGTGCAGCTGAAGATACAGAAAAGCTAGCAATTGAAGACATCGAGCATCTTCCAGTCCCGTCACGGACTTCCGCTATAATCGCACAACGACGAGCTCGAACAGCCGTGACGAGGACACTACGCAGAGCACAGGACATCACGAAGAGAAGTGAAGTTCATCCAGACAAACTGCTACTTCGAATAAAAGTCGAAGATCCGAACATGCGGGCAACGGAAGCGCAGAACAGGATGCTAGATCTCTTACGTTCTTCATATCCTGACACTCGATCTGTTTACTCAGGATGGCTGCGCTATGCTAAAAGAATATTTCGAGCCCGACGCGTGATCAGAACTGAGTGGTATGCGCAGAAGCGGCGAATTCATGAAGTTCAAGAGAGAGATGAAGCGAGTGATACTGAGCACGAAGGGAGAGACTTACCGACAAATGTGGGTAAGCCATCATGGTGGCAAATCATTTGCAGAGATGTTCGGAATCAATGGCCCTCGGAATAGATCCAAGAGAAATCACGGGACGTTACCTCGCTACGCCCCGGAGAACTTCATTGTTGACCTTGAAGAGAGAAGTTTCTGCATAGTTTCTTCAAGACCAAAACGGTTCCCTTGCTGGGTCCTGGTGTTATTTGGCAAACCGTTTCTGTATGTTCGGTAGCAGGATCTCCAGGAGATTACCAGCTTTGGGTGCTTTCAACGAAGAAGGCGGCAGGTCGACTTCAGAGCGGACAATTGTATAGTATTCTTTGCACGTTCAGATAGTGTTATACTTATATTCAAATTCATCGTCTGCACCGAAAAAACTCGCGTTTTCTGCAGTGGTATTTGCGGAGCTACTCTGCCATGATTCCATCCGGTTCACCGCCTTTTTTGCTTAGAGGTATGTGAGAGACGTTTCCAGCAGACCGATAAGGACATCACATTCCTCCTGAACGACGAAGGGGCAGTGGAGGGTTCGTTTAGAACACAAACAAATTAGAATATGAATTCTTCGTCACATTTGGTAGGTTTTGTGCTCCATGTAAGTCATTTGTTGCAAATATGACAATGAAAAAGCTCCTAAGGCGGGGGCTTTGCCTTGATGATATCGTATCTAAGGGCTGAGAAGCTGCATTGTATCCTCAAAAGTGTAGAAGCGAGTTGGAAAACGTGATCCTTCATTAGGCCTTCCTCTACAAGTCTCATGCTATAGATGGAAATTCAAGGGCCTTATACGCATTGGTAGCACCAGATGCGAAACTGGCACAAGTTGTAGTTGGTACACCCGCAGAAGCAGTCGGAATCAATCTCAAACGACTTTGGAGAAGTATTGTTCAAACGAGGGGAGTGCCTGGGAGCGCAAATCCCAAGTAAACAAGTGATGGAAGCAACCCAGACGAACCGAATGAAATAAGCAGAGCCTCCGTTCTGCCAAAGGACTCAAGATTTTCTAAAACGGTTTTGAAGACCCTGCAAAAGCCTTCTGGTAAATTAGAACGTCTGTTTTCAAACTTGCGAGACGGTTTACGGCTTTCAGGTAAACTTCGGCCCACTGGTTAAAGAATTATGCTTATTGCCCAATTCTCAGCAATGGAAACGGATATTGCAACGAGTGTCAGGTTTGATTCGAAGCAGAAGAACGGGTCTCTCGACACGAGCGTGTCTGCTCTTGCAGCGTGCGTTCCAGCTGTTTGAGGCTATCCTTTCATTCGAGTTCTAGGCACCGCCGACGACGGCAATTATATACCCACTGCCCGGGAAAACATTGCATTTGTGAGGGAGGAGGAGGATGAGCTACTGGCGCATGTTCTGGTTCCGATGCATTCTTGTAATGCTGCGAAACAATTTCGAATGCTTGCGTTCGCAACGGCGTTCGGTTTCATTCACACCGGTGGTGTACGTTCACACTGGATTTTGAATTGCCTGTCACAAAGTCAGAATATGTTCAAGGACGTACAAGATCTTTGTGGAAGATGTGAAGTGTAATCTCAAGGATATCATCTTCGATCTCAACATTCTCACAGTTGCTACTGGTATAGAGAAACAAAACAACTATGCCAAAGACTTTTTCGAGGTTACGATAATTATGACCGACACCTTACCCCACAGCCACATTTCTGGAGAAGTTTCAAATATATTTTTCCCTTTCAGATAAAACAACGCACTGCGTGAAGCGACGCATTCTGCATTCCTGTTTCACGGAATCCCAAACGGATTGGACATGTGAATTGTCAACGCGGGCGTCATCCCAGTGTATTCGAATATTCCAGAAACTCTTCTGAGCCTCATCCAAGATTCCCTGCTGAACCGGAAGGCGGATATCAGCAAGAAACTTCTCGAGGTTTCACTCACTATGAAAAAGATCTCCCTACGACCAGGCAATGGTGCAGAAAAAAACAAAGGGCGTGAACATCCGGTTAGTGAATGACTGTTGCATGATTTGGTGAAGAAGATCGATGCGTTTGTCAACAGAGACATAGAAAAGGCTCTGCAAGAAGCGAATAAGCCATAAAGTGCTATTGAGGGGTCGTTTATGGCTGGAATGAACGTCGTAGGTGATCTTTTTGGTGCTGTGAATGTGTTTCTTCCACATTTCATCAAGTCTCCTCACATTTTGAAGAAACCTGTTGCTGTTTTGATGCCTTACATGAGAGGAGAAGAAGGAGTCCGAGAGAGGGAGCATTCATGGTAAATATACCGTCCTGTAAAATTAATAAAACGAATAAATATGTCTTGAATCCACACGAAGATTACCACCATTACCTGAATTGTACGCTTCCAATGAATCAAAATTTTCAAATAGTTTCCAATAAACTGTTGAGGTGGGGCTGGGAAGCCTCCTTCAAAACCTTTTGCGCTTCATGACTATCCTCGCCCCCGACCAGCTGCTCGTCTGGTTTGCAACTCCTAAGCTCTGCACGAAGAATTTCAAGCTTGCTGTGCATGCTTGAGTCCTTTTCATCCACCTCATCATGAACTGCATGGCCTCTT
This sequence comes from Gracilariopsis chorda, assembly GCA_003194525.1. Lineage (NCBI taxonomy): Eukaryota > Rhodophyta > Florideophyceae > Gracilariales > Gracilariaceae > Gracilariopsis > Gracilariopsis chorda. The sequence continues at coordinate 301,976 of NBIV01000042.1, read as the reverse complement.
GAGAGCGCTTGGGACAATTGTAGAGAAGATCTTGAGTACTATGCCAAGTAGCCCTCCATGTTCTTGAGGCTTAGTGATTTCGCAGACGGTCGCTTCTTCCTCTGCGATTCTACATCATTCTCGCTGTTCTCACAGCCATTGAAACCAGTATCATATCCAACACCTTTTTCCATCACCATTGTGACCAATCGTAAAAGATTTGTATTCTCATCTGGAGTTCCACGTCTGCACACTCCAAACAAGATAACAAAGCGTGCAGATGAACTCATAAAAGCCCCATTCGGTAGTCGTGGTAGAAAGTCAACGAAACGGTCTGGATCGTTCTGCCCAGAGGCAGAACAATTCTGGTAGTACACATTAAAGTCTTTCTTCGAGTCCCGATAGTGCATTTTCAACAATGCAGCTGACTTATGCGTCAAAAGACATCGAGAACAATCAACGACATCCAATTCACCACGAAAGTCTTCTCTTGTTAGAATTGTTTCAACTGTAACCCAAAAAGAGTCGCGGACTACTCCACTGTCTAGTTGTGCGCGAGGTAATTCAAGTCCCACAGCGTTTGTCATCGCTGTTCTTGCCTCATTGTCACCATGCAGTATGGCACAACTTCAAACAAACTCAGATAGGTAAAAGGTGCTATACTTCTTCCAGGGGTATCGAGAAGAGGGTCTAAGTTTTGGTTTTCAGATCCCCTATCGGAACCGGTGTGCCAACATCATTTTCATTGAATTGGGCGGTCATGCTTACATCTTTTCTCCATCGGGCGCCTTCTCTCACAGGTAGCTGCAAAATCAAATCACTTGTATCGGGACATGTCTCCCAAGATTGATTGATGTTCCAGAAGGAATTGTATTCTTCCATGATTGAAAGATCACGCCAACAGTCCGCAAGTACCGACCCATTGAGGTTCTTGATGTGGAAATGAAGAGTCATTCCGGCTATTAGTTCCTTCTTTGTGCCTCGTTTTACCAATCCCAGTTTTCCAGCAAACTTCTGAAGCTGATCCTTCGTTTTCGTCTTTAACAAAAACGTGAACAATGCATCCATTTCGTTCGTCTCTCTGCTGGGTTCTGGGCATTGAGTAGAAGGGGCAGATACATCCACATCAGAATTTGCTGATGTATTGACTCTTTGTTCCTTTTCCTTCGCATTCAAAGACTTGGAACGTCTCCCTCGTTCCAAGTCAAGAACTGATTTAACTGATGGTTCTGGCAAACATTCAATAACTGTGGGAAGTCTTGAATTCGTAGACACTTTCTTCGATACCTGTTGGACGTCGCTGTTGCGGCAATGTGGATTCCTAGGGGCAGAGAAGTTTGTGCCCTCCGACAAGCGCCTTGAACGAGCTGCTATGCGCTCCGCTGTTGGTCCAAAGCTTATGGGCGGCATCGCTGGGCGCAATGGATGGCGAGCAACAACAAAAGCGTGGAGAAAGGATATTGTGCAGGGTTCACGTAGTTGGGCGTGGTGTGTGGTGCGTGTCGGTCAGAAGGGAGTCGAGGAAGTTCAATCAGACACCTGACGGTCTCTCTACAGTTTACGGGGCTGGTTCGCGCCCTCTTATAGTGCTCGACGGCCGCTCTAGTGAGCTACAAACTATCTACCGCGCATAATCAGATGCTGGGGTGTGCGTAGCAGTAAATCAAACAATTCTATTCTATAGCAATTATGGTTTCCCAAACGGGATAGTGTGAGACTCAAGTTAGAATTGGGTTGAATCAACTTGAGTTCTGTAATCACACTGTACCTGGCTGAATCCAATTGAATCTACTGCCTACGTCACGACATCACCCCTCCAGGTCCGGTCTTCCTTGTCTTTGTACTCCGAGTAGGACGGATCGATTTCCAATATTGGCGGAAGATGCTTACATCTTTAAAATTTTGTACGGGTTCTCATCCCCGCTCAACGTTTTTGTTCTTCCATACGACGTAATAACTCATTTTTTCATCCTTCTCTAGATGGTGGTTTGTTATCCTTTTTATCTCGTGCGTGTATTCCTCAATGACAGCTTTTTTCACTCCTTGTAATCAATTTCAAGTGGTCCGGGGGTACAGCTCTTCGAAGGCAGCCCAGTTCATCTCGCAATATATATGCTCCGCCACGGTTCTTTCGCATGACCGTAAATGTACCTTCGTAGCAGGCATCCCATTTGGATTCTTTCGTCACATCTCTCATCATCACCAGGGACCCTGGTGGGAATATGTCCTCACCTACTATGTGGCGGTTACGACTGAACAAACGGGCATAGTTCTTCTTCACTTCAAGAACTCGTTTGGAGACTGCTGGAAATACATGCTCGGCAATTTGCTTCCGATGCAATTTCCATACTTCCAGTTTCATGGAAAATTTCGTTTTGGTTTGACCAAACCTCTCAAATCCATTCCTTTTCCTACCAAACATTAGCGAGAACGGTGTGGATCCAGTCAAGGCAGCCATCTCACAATTGTACGCTAGCTGAAGGAATGGCATGTATTCCTCCCATTGGTGCATCGCGCCGTCGACTTCCTTAAGAAGCATGGTCTCAACTGTTCCATTCACTCGTTCGACAGCTCCGTTTGCTCGTGGGATGTACGGTGATATGGTGCGGTGGTTGATTCCATTAAGGTTCATGAGTTCCGTGACCCATTCGTTCACAAATTCTGATCCATTATCAGACTGGATGATCTTTGGGACTCCAAGAATTGTAGGTAGCAGGTTGCGTAGGTAGCAGGTTATCGTAGGTAGACCTGCACCACGGGTTTGAGAGCTGTTACCCATAAACTGTGGGTGACGTCAATTCAAACGAGGTAGTTTCCTGTTTGAGAGCTGCCCGAAGGAGGCAGAATAAATACCCGGTTTCGGTATGAAGAAACCGAAACCGGAGGCATCCTCAGACGACCTTCTGAGGTCTTATGCCTGTTCCCTCGCCTCGCGTTCACTCGCACGCCTCCGTCGTGCGATTGCCCGCTCCAGCTTTCCTGTCCTGATCAACAGTATTCCGTGTTTCTCCACAAATTCTGTTGATATGAACGTTGATGTGGCTCCAGAGTCTACCATTGCCCATCCTTCGACACCATACAGAAGAGTCGGGGTGTACAGTAATTCTCTGACGTCGTGTGAAGCCGCAGAGAGGTCATTCAGGGCTAGTTCTCTCTCAATGTCGTTGTCCAAGATGTCCGCGAGCAACGTCAATTCGGGGTCAAATTAATCATAGCCCATCAAGTTGCGTAGTTCTTTGTTGGCCCACGTCGGCCCCTGTCGTTCGCTCGGATGTTCTGCGGGTTCGAGGGAGCCTTCTACCTGCCTGTTGGCGGCTTGGGGCTCTTTTTCCGCATCATGGGTACACCTATGCCCCGCCCTCCATGGGTCCTTAAGTTTGAAACGCTTTGCTTCCTTCTTCGGCTGCTCCCTCTTTGCGTGGTCCAGTTGTTTTTTATTCTCATGAGGTGACGCTGCCTGCTTCCTTTGGTGGTCCTTAGTGGCATGAGTGCTTTACCTGCATATCGCGCAGCGTTTTTTCTTGTTGCTGCCCGTTTCTTGCGCTTCGGTTTTTCCAGCACCGCCATGATGCTCTTTCTTCTTTCCTGAAGACCGTGAAAAGTCAAAGGTGATTACACTAGATAATTCATCAGAAATCGAGACTGAAAGTGTTCCTTGGTTTTTCCGTTTCCAGATTATGAGGGTTGCTGCTCGTGCTACGTGCATTAGGTCTTGCTGACCACAGTCAAGGCCTTCGATGTATATTGCAACGAGTGTCTCGTCGTCATCGTTCGGTCCCGTGCAGGTCATGAGACTTGTAAACCGATCGCTATATTCTTGCACTGATTCAGACTCTTCCCGGAAAATAGTCCTGAGTTCTCTAATGAGCTTGTCTCTTATCGCTGGAGGTTCCAAATGGTGCAAGAACTTGGCGTGGATATCATTCCATTGGAATCGGTTAAGGTTCTTCTCGGCCCATTGGCGATCGTACCCGTTCAGGGTGGTCAGGAGAGCCGGTAACCCGCGCATCTCTGGCACTTTATTGGATGACAAAATTGTTTTGACCCTTCCAAGAAATTAGAACAGGTCTTTGATGGCGTTGGAGTCCGTTCCTCGAAACGACGGTAGCGTCGGGATGCGATGTGGCGCTCTGCGAGGTTCTGTTGGTGCCTCAATGCTAATTTTTCCTGTACTTGACATGGCTATAATTGAACGGGTAGCTGTTATACGTCGGGTAGCAGTTCCCATGGGTTTTAGCACGCTATCACGATCTCTCTCCACACCATTCAATCTTCTCTTAAATTCCTCACCTTGACTTGCATCCAAATATGTAGCGTCTGCGGCTGCAAGCCCATAATACTCCTCTTCCAACTTCAAAAAGGAGGCTGATATTGACTGCATCTCGATTTCCTGTCTTCAAAGCAGGGCCGTCACCACGCTCGGCGGTGTCTTAGCCATGCTGAATGTGAAGAGAAAATGAGTTGGATTGTCGATTGAAAAACATATCGGTCAGAAGGGAGTCGAGGAAGTTCAATCAGACACCTGACGGTCTCTCTACAGTTTACGGGGCTGGTTCGCGCCCTCTTATAGTGCTCGGCGGCCATTCTAGTGAGCTACAAACTATCTACCGCGCATACTCAGATCCGTGGGTTTGCGTATCAGTAAATCAAACAGGTCTTTTCTATAACAATCATGGTTTCCCAAACGGGATAGTGTGAGACTCAAGTTTGAATTGGGTTGAATCAACTTGAGTTCTGTAATCACACTGTACCTGGCTAAATCCAATTGAATCTACCACCTACGTCATGACAGTGCGTGCAGATGGAGAGTATAGGATGTGCATCCAGCATATTTCCTGACTTAATTGTTTTTGAAGAGCAGAAGCACGAATCTTGTCAGTTCAAATTTGAACGCTCGGCTTTCGGGATACAAAGCTTTGAAACAGTACTTGGGATCCCTCAGATATTTATATTGTCGGAGAGCGAATTACCGCCGTATAAGTGTCAAAACTCTGGTACGCTGGTACGCCAGAACGCTTGTTTGGAACAGTCCTCGGTTGGACTCATCACAATGTCCTTCGCAAACAACTTAGGTGGAATGTTGTTGCGCTTTGCTATCTTAAATGGCGTAGTGGATACAGTTCAAAACATCAATACGGCACGCTTCGAAAGATACATTTATAGTAAAAAAGATATAAAAGTCTTACTTAAAATGCTAGAAAATCTACTAAAATAAACATTTAAACATGCACAAACCAGAAAAAATTACACTCCGATAGTTGCAAAAATCATAAAACCAAAAAACCATTTTAACCATATCTAATGGTAACAAAAAACCTTCAAATCAATTCCTATATTGAAATAATTAAGTTACAAAATTGTGATACGTGTACTACTTGTGTATGACAGCAATGACATAAGTTAGCAATGTCATTGCTATTCTGTATTTTATTGGGTAGCATGGCAAGTAACCCTCCAGCTACTTGCAACGTGTAAGATTTCTGTTACAACCGAGAAGCATATAAGTAGTGTGATGCAATGCCCAGTGATGGGAAAACACGCCGAAGACGTTCGGGATCTTCCTCTCACGAGGGTAGCACAACGAAAGAGCCCTTCCAGGGATGACACGACGAAGTCGTGTGTAAACCAAGGTAAACCTTCGCAACTAAGGCAGGAAGGTGAATAGGTAAACCTGTAACACAGTGCAATGCTCCGGTGAGGAGGGATGACTCCACACAGTGGCGCACACACGACAGATGTCGGTATGAGCTGTGGATAGCAGGAACTATCCTATATAGGAAAGAGGAAATATAAAGCAATATGGGGGGAATGGGACAAAGGAAAGGGACGAAAACGAGTTACACGAGTAGCTCGGGGGAGGCCCGGCACTGCCGAAAAACATACCATATACACGGGCGAAACCACAACAATGGGAACAGTCCTCAAGAGGGGTATCTTGGCGAGCAAGGGGGTTGAGCACACCGTAGGCAACGGGGTATCTCTCTTAAATGGAGTCGAGTACCGCCGAAGGCGAATGAGCTCAGAGCCAAGTTCTTGGAGTAGAACATCCTTGGTGGGGAAGATTTAATGGTGCGGCGGCCGCGAGGCCGGCGCACTAAGTAGTGTAGCTTCCCTAATGTAGTAACTAATTAAATAGATAATTAAATAAATATATAACAACCACCCGTTCACTATCTATCCTTGCCTGCGACCCTTGCCAACGCACGTGTTCCACGTGTACCACCAGTGTACCGGGCCAACTCCTGCTCGCAGGCAGTGCCACCTGGCATGGGGAAAAGTCACGTATGAACATGTATGAAAGCCGGTGCGACCGGGAAAATTAACAAGTCCCCCGATGTCCCTCTTACGAGGCATGCTCTTCATATCTCCCTCCTTAGTCAGCGAGGCGACCTCGTATAGTTAAGCCGCGATGGCGGAAAGTCCACGTAAAAGCGTGTCACCTTCCGATTCACCGGCTGCATCTATGGAAATCCAGCGTCATCCCACCTTGACTTCGAGTTCTTCTGACACCCCGATTTCTCGGCTTTCTCCCAACTCTCCAACTTCGTCCCCCATGTCCAACCTTCCGCCTAACCAACCTTCCAACCCTGCTCGGGGATTCCGCACCGGCTTCCAGTCTGCTCCGATTCCTCGGCGTGAAAGTTCGTTCTCTTCGGAGGAGCCTCCGGTGCTACCGGCTCACACGAACCGCCCTGTCACGGGTATGTTCCCTGGTCAGGCGCGTCCTACGGCTTGGCCGATCTATGACTCCCTCGTTGGGGCGAATCCGAACACTCGGCTTGGTTCCCTCAGGTTGAGCTATACGCCCTGGTTTCACCCGCTTGCCGTCTGCGACGAGGAACTGATCCAATCCTACACCGATAACACGGAAAACCTTCCGGGAGACCTTCCCGGCTTCATCATCATGTCATGGGCCTGGGTCAATCGAATTGCGGTACCTTTTCATCACGTTCGCCGCAATGCGGAAGAGTCCGCGGCCACTGCGCATGCCGCGCTCGTGCGGTTGGCTCATCTCCGGCTTCGCCGGGCTCCATTCGAAGTACCAGTTCTACTGGACACAACCTTCGGTGTCCTGTTTTACCGCACTCGCGGAGAGATGTCCTATTGCGACCGGCTCGCCGAATTGGAAACCTTTGCGTGGAGAAATATTCCGATTCCCTGGCAGGAAGCCATGTTGTGGGCGAGATCGATTCTTCGGGTGGAATTACGTTATCTTCCCCGGCCATCCCGGCCAAACGTCCTTCAGAATTTCATCCGTGATGAACGGCGTTGGAGAGCCCGAACCGGGTATTTTGTCCCGTATCAGAATAAGGAGATCGAACGCATCGCTGCGCCGCACCGACGAGGTCAGTATGTTCCTCTCTCCCGTTGGTGGGGTGCCCTTGAGGCGTGCTGGGGGCGCTACATCGAGCTCTTCCCCGTCTTCATCTATGCAGGCTCCTCCATGGTATGGGATCCCGGCTCCGGGTTCTGGTCTGTTGTGGTCACCGAGTGGGCGGTCCGCACTGCGGCTTATATCCTCGCGAAGGCGTATGACCAGTATAGACTGTGGTATATTCAACCGCGTGTGCGGGCAGCCATCCGACGCTTGGACATGCGAGTCCCTCTTGGGGGTGTGGGTAACGCCGAAAAGATGCTCTCCCTGCTCGATTTCCTCGAGGGCGTCAACTGGGATGAACTTTCCATCGACAACTCCCAAATGAGGCTTCACCACAATGGTTCTGGCCCCGGTTTAAGGAGGAACACCGCGCTAGCGGGAGATTACATCTTCTTTGACCCCTGGGAATATAGGGAGCTTACCCGCGAAGAAGCGGAAGATTACCGGAATGCTCCGCGAACGGTTCCTCTAGACCACCCGAGGGGGTTCGTCGATTCGGACGATTATTACCGATCCTATATTGAAGGCGACCCCATGGTGGATAACGAGCCGGACGATGCCAAGATGGCCAAGGCCGCGGTCCCTAGCGAAGGTGGTGCCGATGGATTCGGTGACGGTTCCGTGCAGCACGGGGTTTCTGGTTCGCCAGGTCCTTCCGTTCCAACGGGTCCGAGCCCGGCGACGGCGGCATCTCCGGCCTCCGCTCCGACGGCGTCGGGTCCTGAAACGGTGGCACTGCCCACTTCCGTTCCGACGGCGACGGTTCAGGAGCCTGGTGATTCCAGCGATGTCATCGTGCAATTCCTCCGAGAGGTGGGCCTTAGCCATAATGAAGTTACGGGGGATGTCGCCACAATGCGGGATGCGCTTGCTAACCGCTTGGGCGGCGGTCCTCCTCCATCGGATGGGCATTGATCCCCTGCGGGGTTTTGGCTTGAGATAGACTGAAAGATTGCATGATCGAAAATGAAGACGAGCCTCTATGGGGGTGTTGTCGCATTGTGTGCGCTTCCTCTCCATGTCGGAGCTCCTTCTCCGAAGGGGGTCGCTTTCCGGTTTGCGGTTAGTCTCCGTCCTCTGATGGTGACGTACCCTGCCGGGAGGTAGCGCTTCGCTCATTTCCAACGGTTTGGTGCACTTCGGAAAACGTGCGTCATCACTGATGGGGAAAACTGTGCATACGGTGGTGACCGTGGTCGCAAACCAGCATGCTGGATGAAAACCGACTTGTGTGGTTCAGAGCGAAAAGAATGTAGATGTTGTAGCTCGAGGCTACACTAGTAGTGTTCCGATATCATATCGGCGGTTCCGCCGTAGGCGGTGTGCATGACTGGGTAACCCTGCTTCTGTACCGTCCTAGACGGGCTAACCGACTTGGGCGTTACACAGCGCTGCTGGCGTGGCCGTTCCCGCGTTGCGGTGATACTGAATTACCTTGGACCGGGGGAGGTGCTCGATGGGCTCCCGAGTATCCCATGATGGGTCGTATCCGTACCAACGAGAGTGGTATTCCAATATACCCTTTCCGTTGTAGCGGTGTGCTATCACTCGGTCGAGGATGTACTCCTGTACGAAGACTGTCCGGCCCTGCCGGGTCGTAGTAACGTCCCTCGGGGCGTGCGTGCCCTCGTGAGGGAGAACGTCCCGCAATAGGGAGTGCGGGTGGCTTTTCCGCTCAGCGGGTCCTTCTCCGCGAGGAGTAGTTCGTTCACCAGCATGGTGGTTCGCTCGCGCTGCGAGGTGGCGAGGTTGATTCCGTCTTGACGGTAACGTTTGCGCGTACTCCTGAGGAGATCTTCCACGTTGTGGGGTGAGTGGTGCCGGTGGCGCCACTCGTAACGTCTGTGACGGTTGGTGGCCACGAGGTGTGGTGTAATCCGCCTCCCTAATTAGGGTGTTTTTCCGTGGCTGTGCCGTGCCCAGCTTACGTAACCTCCCGTGGTCCACGGTAAGCTCACCGATCTCCGTTCCGGGGCCATCCCCGTGTGGGGCGTGTACAGATAGTACACCCCTATGGGGTTTGGGTAAAATATCCCGGATCGTTGTTTGCGCTCCGTGCTTAACGGTGAAGTCATCCGGCAGCGCCGGTTTGCCGTCGGTAATTACTCCCGGGTCTACCGAGACGCTCGGGTTCTGCGTCCGCGAACGCGGCCGTGTCGAGAGTTCTCTCCCTTCTTCAGGGCTTCCAGTTCCGCTTCTCGCGGTGGTTACCTTCACTGAAGTGTCATTCCCGTTCGAAGGGTTTATCCGCGAAGTGCTGCGAGCGGTTTCTCCCGGCGTTGCGGGTATCTCCTCGTCGCTTTCCTTCGCGTCCAGTGGCGGTGCTTCTTCAGGGCTTGCCGCTACTGCGGCGACTTTCGTCATGGACGGCGGCTTGGCGGCCCTGCCGCGAGGGGGCGTTGCGCGATTATCTTCCCGCGGCTGCAGTGCCATTCCAGCGTTCGTAGTCCGTGTTCCACGGCTTGCTTCCCGTTGCGACGGCGTTTTATCCGCGATATTGCGGTCTGGCGTTGTATCCGCGATTTCGCGGTCCCCCTCTCCCTCCCCAGACGGAGCGATGGGGCTACTGGGCTTCCCAGAGGTCGCCGTATAGCGGTGGTAAATTCCTTTGTACGGTGACTGAGAGCGGTATCGAGGGCCGTTCGTTCCCAGCGTAGCCGGGGTTGCCGCAATAGCCGGGAGGTCTGTGAGACCCGGGCGGGGTGTGGCAACACGGCGGGCCGTGAAATCACCGAGGTATTGGGCGTAGATTCACCTTCAGGTGTAGCGTCCAGCGTAGCTGGTGTAGCCTCGGTCGGGGGTGGAGGGGCCCGTTCAACGCGATCGCGCGACAATCGCTCGAGCTTGTCGCCCATTTCCACCACGACCATGCCCGTAGTAACGGAGTTAACCTTAAAAGGTCCGTGCGCCACTGGCCATAGTTTGTGGCGCTTCTCCCTTTCGGGGTTGTAGTATTCCTTCCTGACGAAGACGTAGTCACCGGCCCGCAACGCGGTTGCATCCTTTCGAAGGCAAGCATCGAAATTCCGCTTATAGGCGGCTTGGGCTCGACCCATAGACTTCCGCGCGGCGGGTACCAACTGGGTTAGCCAGGTTTTCCACTTTTGGCGGTAGTCCCTCATGGAAGGGAAGGTATCCAGTTTAGACTGGGATTCCAGCTCCGCTGGCGGTGGTTTCCGTGATAGGACCAAGTCGAATGGAGAAATCCCAATAGTCCGGTGTACCTGCGTGTTGTACACGAACGTGATCGCATCGGTTTGGAGATCCCAAGTCTTTGGGTGGTCAGCCGCAGAGGAGCGGAAAGATACTAGCATCGTCCGGTTAAACCGCTCGACCTGCCCATTACACTGGGGATGATAAGTGGTTGTGAAGAGGTTCTTCACATCCAATATCCTGCAGACGTCCTGGAAGAATCGCGATGCGAACTGTTTCCCGTTATCGGAGAGTAGCTCTACTAGAGGTCCGTAGACAAAGGCCCAGTAAGCGGTTATGCTCCTAAGAGGTACTGTCCGAACCGGCTTCGAGAATCTGCCCGTTATTACGAGTAGGAACTTGTTCCCTCGCTTTGTTGCGAGTAAATGGCAGAGAATGTTGATAGCGACAAACTGGAGAGGCGCCCTAGCGGGGAATAGTGCCAACTTCTTGGTGTTTTTCCGGAGCTTTACCCAGTTCTTTGCGCATTCAGTGCAAAACTGCACAGTTGCGTAGCAATCCGCTGCCATGGCAGGACAATATAAGTCCCTTCGCAGGGTTAGATACAATTTCCTGCCACCAGGGTGTCCACCGAGCTTCGGGAAGTGCGTTAGCTGCAATATCTTCGATTGGAGGGAATATGGAACCACCACTTGTGGGGTGCGTTCGACCTTCCTTACGAGGTAACCAAAATCATTAACTCCAAATGGGAGTTCCTCTCCTCCGTTTAGACGGGCACGAATCTTCATACAGAAGGGGTCCCCGAATTGTTTTCGGATCATTTCTTCCGTCGTGACGGGCACGAAACTTCTGGGTAGCGGGGTTTCGAGTGTCTCGCTTGAAGCGATTAGCTCGTAGAACTTGACGTCCTGTTCCCAGTCGCTGGGCCATTCCGGGTCTTCCGGTGCGTCCATGATGAATCATGGGATCTCGTTGTCACAGGTATTCAGGAGTGCTTCCCCATTAGTGGGTAACCGCGACAGAGCGTCGGCTTGCGTGTTCATCACTCCCTTCTTGTAGGTGACTTCGAAATCAAATTCCGCTAAGCGGAGCCTCCATCGCATGAGGCAACCGGAGGGATCCGAGATGTTCCTTAACTACCTCAGGGAGGAGTGGTCCGTGTAAAGGGTGAAATGTACTCCCATTAGATATGGGCGGAGGGTCGACAGGGCCCACACAACGGCTAGACGTTCCTTCTCTGATACGGAGTAATTCCTCTCGTGTACGTTGAGAGAGCGGGACCAGAATCCAATTGGCTTTCTTTCCCCCTCCGGTTGTTTGAAAGAGCGCACAACCTACCTGGTAGTCGCTAGAGTCCATGTCCACGGAATAAGGCAACCCCAATTTGGGTAGCGACAGGATTGGTGCTGTCGTGACGGCCTCCTTCAAGGAGTTGAAAGCTTCCGATTGCTCGGTGGTTAGCGGTTCCAACTTCGGTGGCTGTCCTTTCCTCAGAAGTGCATTCAACGGAGCTGCCGTATGTGCAAAGTCCGGTATGAACCGTCGATAGACGTTGACCAAACCTAAAAAGGAGCGCAACTGCGTCTGCGTTTGCGGTTCTTTCACCTCCATGAGGGATTTGACTCGAGCCTTCTCGATGGTTAGCCGCCCCGGGCGTATGATATGCCCGAGATACTTTACGGTGTCCGTGAAGAACTCGCATTTCCTCAATTTGAGCGTAACTCATGCGTCTCGCCGCACGGTCATTACTTCTCTGACATGGGTCAGGTGATCATCCAAATTATTGGAGAAGACTATAATGTCGTCCAGGTAAACCAGACAAGCCCGCCACTTGAAGCGGGACATTTAAACGTCAATAGCCCTTTGAAAGGTGGCCGGTGCATTGGTCAAACCAAACGGCATCTGCTTGAAGCGGTAAGACCCCGAGTGACAGACGAAAGCAGTCTTATCTCCGTCTTCCTCCCTTACAGGGACTTGCCAATATCCCCAATTGGCATCGAGAGCCGTGAAAACGGTTGCATCTCCAAGGGAGTCAATACACTCATCCATACGTGGTATGGGGTAGGTGTCCCGTATAGTTACGGAGTTAAGGCGACGAGAGTCGACGCAAAATCGCCAAGTGCCGTCCGCCTTCAATGCCAGTACAACTGGGGATGCCCACGGAGATTGTGCAGGTTCGATCAATCCGGCACGGAGCATTTTGTCCACCTGGAATTGTTCCTCTTCCCGAGCTTTGGGTCCTGCCGGATACGGGGATTGTGCAATTGGCCGAGCATTCGGTAATAAATCTATCCGATGTTCGGTTGCGTTAATCTCCCCAAGGGAGCCATCCCACATAGTGGTAAACTCCCGTAATAGCTCACGGAGGCGCCCACGATGCGAGTCCGGTACGTGGCCGAGGTGCAACTCTTCGAGAGCCTTCTCCGGGTCAATTCGGTCGTAGCTTGTTCTGCCGTGGTGTCCTTGATTAGGCACGGGGTCCGGATCGTCCGGTGTTTTATCCGTTACAACGGTGTTACCATCTCCCTCCTTAGTGGGTTGTACGTCCTCTTCCGAGGTTACCACACCGAGAATCTCGGCAGCCGTCATCTTCGTTGGCACCGTAGCCAACGGATGGGGTGTAACTGATCCAATAACTTGGTTCTTCACCAGATACTGGGTAGTGGTGCCAAGATTGGCGACCAGCACCCGGAACAGGGCGTCCAGCGTCACTTGGACCATTCCATTTGCAATGGTGAGTTGATATTTCTCGTACAACGAGGTCAAGGGTTGGATAACTCGTACTCCGTGTTGACGGGAGGGGACCCGAACCATTACCTGGGTCTCCGGGGGTATCGATAGCGATGCCGCAACGCGGAGCTTAGTTGACTCCCGCGACGTGGGCGGCGGTTCCTGTGCAGCAGGTAGCGGCACTTCCTTCTTCATTGCCCGCCTTAGCGGCTTTCGAACTATTGGTACGGTGGACCCGTCCTCTAGTTCGACTTGCCTCTGACGAGGTCTGATTGCTTTGACGAATCGGTCGCAGTAATCACAACCCAGTATGACTGGAGCGGCCAACGACCGACAAACAATAAATTCGAGCTTTACCACGGATGTTCCGAGCCTCACGACCAAGTCGATAGTTCCCACCGTTTTCAACGGATTGTTGTTCGCGTCCGCGATTTGCGGCGCCGTTCCCGAACGGATACGAGACCGCAACAGCGGGGGCAAAGCCGATTCCACGATGACATTCGGACCGCCAACTGTATCCAAAACAGTTAAGTACCTCACCATGAACTGGGGGTGAAGCCCAAGGTCAGCATATACCTTGTAGTTGCGCTTGGCCATTACCAAGATTATATCCGGGATCCGGTTATTTCTTACCCGTACCCACGGTCGACGCAGAACACCGAAGTGTTCCGAATCTGCGTCTGAGGCGTCCCTCTTCGAGAGGATTCTCACCGGGGAGCGAGGCGGTGACGCCTCGGGCGTCAACAACCTTGACTTGGAGGACGCCTCTCCCAATTGAGAGACTCCCTCGGCTAGTTTCCCTGAACAGGGCTTTCCTGAGCTGGTTGCTCAGGTTCTTCGACTACGAGAGCTTGTCCGTTCTCACCACGGTTAACCGCTTGTGCGGGACCAACTTCCATCGTCCGCGAACGGTTGTTAGCCGGCAGTGCCGGGGCCATTCTCCGGAAAGGAGTTGAGTGCACTGCGTGCGAAAAGTGTCTTGGCGCGCGAGTACGACGCGGCCGGGACAGACGCCTTCTCCTGTGGAGTTAACGCCTCGTAATTGGCGACAATCTTCGGGAGGTCCCGGATAGACCACAGACACTGTGGTGAGGTGTGGCCAAATGTGTAACACAAGTGACATATTATGGCCACCACCGCGGGACGCGGGTCCACATTCCGACTATCGGTCACAACTCCAAGGGAGTGGTTGTTCACCCAACCGGGCCGCTGATTGCGCGTGTATCCGTTTGCATACGGTATGCGGGGCGCCTGCGCTCTTCCGTTCCCTGTATACAACAGGTCATATTCCCGATCCGTCGATTGCGTGCCGTCCAAGGTTGACGGTAGTTCCGCAGTCGGCACTGACACGCCATCGCCGTGAGCAATGTGTACGTTGTCATACCCCTTCTGGGGAGGCTCATCCACCAAAAGCGAGAGGGCGTTTGACTCGTTCTCTACCATCAACGCTTTTGCGGTTCTTACCCTCGGTTGAGGTGTCTTGGCGGGCAGTGCATCTCCTTCAGCGCGGGCGTACTGCACTAACTCCAAGTAGGAGAGCTTAGGATGGTCTTCTCGGTGTCTGCCCACTAGGGTCTTGATGGCTGGGTCCAGCCCATCAATGAACATCGTGCACCGCTCCGCAGCGGGATAAACATTACCACACCTGTGAAAAGCCTTGTTCAGGCGTACCGAGTAATCGGTTTCCAATTCCCCAAGTTTCTGGTGGGTGTCTCGCAAAGCGAGGATTGCCGATTGAATCGCGATGTTAGTTGCATACGACCGTAGTAGTTATTGCACCGCTTCTGGCCAGCAGCTAACCCCTCCTTCGGAGGCACGAGTTGAGCCTCTTACAGAGTTGAACTGATCTTCAGCGGGTAGTGTAATGTAGGCCTGAGCCTCATTCATCCCGAGTATATCGGCTTCTGCCACGAAACTTGCGAGTAAATCCAAAAACAGAATGGGGTCTTCTCCAGAAAAAGTCTGGTTGCGGAGTGTGAGCTGCATGCGCTTAATGCAATCTCTCACTCTACCCGTGTCACGAACGTTTCTCTCGAGAGAGATATCTTCTAACCAATAGTATCGATATGACAGCAGCTCCCGATACATTGGGGTCGTTGGCTCTAACTCCTTCAAACCGGAGTGCTTCCTACCCCGAGTTCGGGCGCGAACCGCACCTTCGATGGCATATGACCGCTTGGAGTGGGAAGAGCGCCCGCGGTGGGTGTTGCCAGTCTCGGATTCCAAGCTTTCGGAATTACCCGAGTCGCTCGATGAAGAATCCGACGAGGTCAGTGGCGACCGAGAAGATTTCTTTCTTCGGGATCTCCACTTCTTGCGGTCTTGTCGCTGGTCTCTGCGCCCGGCGCGTTGGGAGACAGCTCCATGTTCCGCTGCTGCGGGTTGGTCCGTCAAGAAGGTTTGCTCCAACGTCTCCAGACGGGCCCTAACTCGATCGAATCGGGTCTCAATTCCTACTACGAAGGCAGCGGATCCACCAAAGCTTTCCAGCAAGGTGTTGACGTCCGACCGTATTAAACGGAGATCTTCTGCGACATCCCTTACAGGGTTGGCCTCCATCACTCCACGGACGGGGGTAAATTCCCTGACAAGGGTGTTGTGAGCAGTCCGTAGCGTACGGAGCTGCTCGTCCAGGCGAGTCACCTGGCTCTTCTCGACGGCCCCAGATGGCGGGGCACTTCCGCGACAGCGGTAACCGCTGTAGGCGGCCCAGCACTGGGTGTCAAGTTGTCCAGCAGAGCTGGTGGATCATTCCGGGGTTCCGGTTCCTGGCCCGTTGAGCGGGAAGTGACCTTGGCAGCCAAGGTAGAACGAGCCCTAATCGGGATCCTGGTAGGATGCCGAACATCGGGGTTTTCAACACCTTGGTGGGAGCGGCTGCGAGTGATCGACGGATCCGCGTCCGAGGGCTTCCTCGACATGACAAACCGTTCAAACAGGAACCATGGAATTGTTCCGGATAAATGAATCAAACCTCCACGAGGAGTAATACAGAGCTTAGTCTTCTAGGTCGGGAGACCACTTTGTGGTGCAGCGCCCAGTGATGGGAAAACACGCCGAAGACGTTCGGGATCTTCCTCTCACGAGAGTAGCACAGCGAAAGAGCCCTTCCAGCGATGACACGACGAAGTCCGGTGTAAACCGAGGTCAACCTTCGCGACTAGCGCAGGAAGGTGATTAGGTAAACCTGTAACACAGTGCAATACTCCGGTGAGGAGGGATGACTCCATACAGTGGCGCACACACGACAGATGTCGGTATGAGCTGCGGATAGCGGGAACTATCCTAAATAGGAAAGAGGAAATATAAAGGAATATGGGGGAATGGGACAAAAGAAAGGGACGACAACGAGTCATGCGAGTGGCTCCGGGGAGGCCTGGCACTGCCGAGAAACATACCGTATACACTGGCGAAACCACAACAATGGGAACAATCCTCAAGAGGGGTATCTTGGCGAGCAAGGGGGTTGAGCACACCGTAGGCAACGGGGTATCTCTCCTAAATGTAGTCGAGTACCGCCGAAGGCGAAGGAGCTTAGAGCCAAGTTCTTGGAGTACAACACCCTTGGTGGGGAAGATTTAATGGTGCGGCGGCCGCGAGGCCGACGCACTATGTAGTGTAGCTTCCCTAGTGTAGTAACTAATTAAATAGATAATTAAATAAATATATAACAACCACCCGTTCACTATCTATCCTTGCCTGCGACCCTTGCCAACGCACGTGTTCCACGTGTACCACCAGTGTACCGGGCCAACTCCTGCTCGCAGGCAGTGCCACCTGGCATGGGGAAACGTCACGTATGAACATGTATGAAAGCTGGTGCGACCGCGAAAACTAACAAGTCCCCAGATGTCCCTCTTACGAGGCATGCTCTTCAAGTAGGTTTGCTTCACTGCCCTCGGTTGTAGAGTGAACAATAGAACAACAAAACAGAACGACAGAGACACAAAATAATAAATATTCTCAGCGCCGCTCTTGTGCAGCGCTAACATGGTACTCTCGAGGAGAGCCGACGCCTCTAGTGCGGGCTCTCGCATATATATCTTCGACGGCAGTTTACAAGATGATGTCGTCAAATTCTTTTTCTACTCTGAAAATTTCATTATGAAGGGAAAGTCATCGGAAGAGAGAGAGTCAGAAATCATCGGATATCTTGATGTTGAAGCATTTGACTTCTATTATGATACGTATGCAATTGATGGCGCTTTGTCTGAAGAGGCTTTGGACTACTCTGAAGTGAAAAGTTCGTTACTCGAAAGGTTTGCAGTTGTTGAAGAGCCGCAAGAGCTTATTAGGAAAGCAATGGCATGTAAGTTTC
Organism: Gracilariopsis chorda; assembly: GCA_003194525.1. Lineage (NCBI taxonomy): Eukaryota > Rhodophyta > Florideophyceae > Gracilariales > Gracilariaceae > Gracilariopsis > Gracilariopsis chorda. The sequence goes on along the minus strand of NBIV01000042.1, from coordinate 284,418 downwards.
GACCCCTGGAACTTGTTGAGTCTTCGAAGGAAATGGATCAGTGTTTCGAGAAGGCTGGTTTCAACAAACAAGCCAAGTATGGACTTCTTCGGAACGCTTTGGTGGAAGATCTTGCTCAGTTCGTCCTGGTCAGAGGAGCAGATGGCTGTGAGTCTTTGAAGAAAACAGTTAAAGACTATGTGAATTGTGTGAATTCTTTCCACTCTTCATATTCATTTGCTCACGGTTCATCATCTCGTCGAGATGAAACAAAGAAGATCATGCTTCGTCCAGAACAGGCCGTCCAGTCCTTGGAAAATAAGGTGGAAGATCTGACTGAGCAGATTTCACAACTCTCTCTGTTAGTAAAGAAAACACAGAGTGAGCCAACACAAGAGAGTATGATTCGCGCCTGTTTGCATTGCAAGAAACCCGGTCATGGAGCCTCAAAGTGCCCCAACAACCCACACAGAAACACTCGTCGCAGAAGATGTGACAAAATGAGGCATTCTGAAGCTACATGTTGGGAAAGAATTCCAGCTCCGGAGCCGAAGAAAGTACGGATTGCCGAGGCTGATATTGAATCGAAACCCGAGAGGAACCTGAAATCCTCCTCTGATTCTCATGCAGGCCCACCTGGAAATAATCAGGTAACGGTAGTCACTGAATGTCAAGAAGTAGACATTGTGAATACTACCAAACGTGGTCCTGATGGCCAGGCCCTGCCGAAGCAACATATGGCATCCGAAGCTGATCTTCCGCCCTTGCTGAATCCAATAGAGCGCGTTACTATGAACGTCAGGGAGAAAGAGCCTATGCGACTCCCCTCCATTCGGAAGAGGACTTCCACTTGAAGAACAGCGAAAAAGAAGAAAGCTTCAACTAAACGCAAGTCATCCATTCCGGATCATGTTGGGAAGTACAACGTGTTGATTGAACTTGCCAATGCCTCATGTGGCCTCACGTTTGGACAACTTTTGCGTGGAGACGCTGAAGAAGCCAAAAAGCGAATCAAGAAGTTATTCGTGAAGAATGTTGCATCTCGAGCAATGACTGCTACGCAGACAGATTCACCCACCAGAAGACTAAAAGTTGTCTCAGTGAAGGTATATGGAACGTCTGTTGCAGCGTTACTGGACTCGGGAGCAGTACCGAATCTTATGTCCCTGTCATTTGCAGAAGGGCTTGGCTTATCTCCATAATCTACCACTAGAAAGATAACGGTGGCTGATGGAACCTCATCTGTTGTGAAGGGGATATTACGGAATATACCAGTGACATTTGGAAGTTCGAGAACACCTTTGAACTTCCTAGTTGTTGAAGAACCCCCGTTCGATGTCATCATAGGATTAACGACATTGGAGGAATTACAGACCTGTCTATACCTTGGTAATCAGAATGTGACGGTTACCATCGATAGAAAGACATCTGTCCTATACTTGGATTATGATTTCAAAATACCGAGCCTACTCGACTCTGGTACCGACAGTGAAGACTTCACAAGTGATTCAGATATTGTTCTTTTCTCAAGCTCCTCCGAGAGCGAGAGTGAGGAAGATCTTGTGCTTTCAATAAGGGATGAGATCCCTTTCGAGCCAGAAATATTTCATGCTGAAGAAGAGGAAACGATTCCTGATTTGCTAGAAGAAGATGCTGATGAAGAAGATCATAATGAATATGATGAAGACAGCGCATCGGAGACTGTTTCTGAAGAAGAAGATGAAAGGTCTGCTCATTTAGCGACGAAGTTGAAACATTTACCACTACATGTACAGCAAGTGTTAAGCTCGACAATGAGGAACAAAAACATCATTGCCTGGTCTTTGGGAGACCTGCGCCCATCTGATGTTCCAGTGAAACAATCGTTCGAGCTGAATGATCCAACACCAATATACAGTAGGGTGCGAAGACTGCCTCCGAAATACAATGATGTTGTACGAAAAGAGATCAATGACATGCTGCGCATTGGTATAATTACCCCGTCGGCTTCTGAGTGGTCTTTTCCTGTCGTCATTGCCCTGAAAAAGGATGGCATACCTCACTTCTTTGTTGACTATCAAGCCCTGAATGCAGTGATGAAAGCCGATCGTTGGCCTTTACCGAAGATCGAAGAGATATTTGATGACCTGAGAGAATCAACCATTTTTACAACTTTAGATCCATTCTCTGGATACTGGCAAGTAATAATGGCTGACTATTGCAAAGAGTAGACAACTTTCGTTTGCAGATACGGTACCTACCAATTTGAAGTCATGCCATTTGGACTTATGAATGCCCCTGCTACTTTTCAGAGAATGATGGATATTGTCTTGAAAGGACTAGAATTCGCCATGGTATATGTGGATGATGTTGTAATATTCTCGAAGAATATTGAAGAACATATTGATCATTGCTTACGAGTGTTTAACCGAGTTGAATATTATGGATTGAAGATTAAGGTGACGAAATGCAGCTTCGCTCAGTCCAAAGTGCGACTCCTCGGCCATATTGTTGATGGTAGAGGAATGCAAGTAGATCCAGAGAAGATTACAGTAGTACAGAAGGCATGTGAGCCGTGCGATGCATCTGAGTTAAGAAGTTTTCTGGGACTAGGCGGGTATTATCGTCGTTTCACATCACATTTCGTAGAAACGTCGGCAGTCGTCCATGAAGCAACATCAGAAAAGAAGAAATGGACTTGGACCTCCGATATGCAGAATAAATTTGAAGAACTGAAAGTGAAGTTGATTACGCCACCTGTCCTTGCATTTCCTGACTTCGAATCGCCATTTGTCGTAGAAACAGATGCCTCTTCTGTTTCGCTTGGTGCTGTTCTTGCTCAGAGAAAGGAAGATAACAAGGTGCACCCCATTCAATATGCCAGTAGGAATATGACATCGGCAGAACGAAACTATTCAGCATGCGAACGTGAAGCACTTGCAGTCATATTTGCGCTGAAGAAGTTCAGTGTGTACTTGTTGTCAGCCCTTCCTTTTACGTTGATAACTGACCATCAAGCGCTGCGGTACATATTTAAGAAGAAAGATATACACGGAAGACTTGCGAGATGGATGGATTTTCTAGCCGAATACGATTTCAAGATTCAGTACCGCTCGGGGAAGAAGAACCAAGCGGCCGACTATTTATCACGAATTACAATTGATGTGATCGAAGAACAGTATGATGATGTGAGCTGTATCGTTATGGAAAACGTGGAGTCATTGAGAATGGAGGATCATTTGGAGGATACTCTGAGATACCTTAACGGTAAAGATATCTTGGAGAAAGACCCCAAACGTCGAGGAACTATCCGCCAAAACGCAAAGACGTTTGCTGCTTGGAATGAGAGACTGATGAGACGTACCTCCAAGGGCCTCCGAGTAATCCCTCCACTTGCTTCAAGAACGTTAATTCTGAAATCATTTCATGATGATATTGGGCACTGGGATGTTCAATGCACTAATAAATTCGTTTTGGACAGGTACTGGTGGCCGAACGTTCATCGTCATATCATTGATTATGTGAACAGTTGTGACGGATCTCAACTAGCTGTGTCCATACCAACATACAGGACGACACTGAGGTATCCTCTCACGGGCTTGTTTCACACATTTTCAATTGACTTTGCCGGACCATTCCCAGCCACAACTTTAGGAAATAGGTTCGTGTTAGTCGCAGTTGAGCATCTAAATGGATGGCCTCTTGCTCGGGCTACACAAAATGCCACAGCTCAAGCCGTTATCGACTTCGTGCAGAAGGAAATAATCCATTCCTTTGGGCCTCCTCATCTAATCATCTCTGACAATGCGACTTGCTTTACCGCAAGCACTTTAACGAACTTTACGAGTGAGCATGGCATAGTCTGGAAAACCGTACTGGCCTATGCTCTAATGTCAAATGGAAGAGCTGGGAGGATGATTGGAACTTTGAAGAATGCTATGAGAAAAACTGTTTTGGAGTCTCACACGACTTGGGATGAAGCAATTCCCGGTGTCCTATACGGATATCGGCGCCGTTCACTTCGAGGAGGCAGTTCACCTTTTGAACTCCTGTACGGAATTCCTCCCCGAATGACTAATGATGACGCCACCCCATTACTTCTAGGTGCCACTGAGACTCATCGGAAATTGGAACTAGATACTTTGATTTCGAGAAGATTCAAGAGGATTGAAGATCAATCTCAACGGAAGACTAGACATACGCGAATTATCACATTTAACGTTGGTGATGAGGCGCTCATCTGCAAAGACAAGGCACTTAACCCCTGCTAAGAAATGGCCAGCCTTTACATCCAAGTACTTCAGCCCATGCCGTGTCACCAGCGCCAATCACCCTCGCTATGAACTGAAAAGTATGCACGGTAGAGTGACAAGACAAACTATTCATGCAAGGAGATTGAAACTCTATCGCCGACGCCCATTGATACTGGAAGATTAAGAAACAACTTTGATAAAGCATTAGATTTATTGAAGATTCATGAAGAATGCATATGCATATCTAAGCATTTTGCATGTTGAATATGATTATTTGCTGTTGCTAATGCGTGAAGTACATCTCTCGTACTTCCGCGACGCAAGGATTGCGTCGCTCACCTCCTCCACAAAGTCTCAGTGAATCCATGCATAGTTTGATATGACGGGACTCGGCACTGTCGATTATGATCCCTTTCAAAGAATCAATGACAATGACATGGTCTGTTCTAGAATTATTGCGAAGACGAACCAGGTACCAATGAGGACCAGAGAACCCAGCTAAGAAGCCAAAGGTGTACATGTAATTTGGTATACGTCGAAGATCAAGGCCAAGACCTGAAGTTTGAATACCAGTTGAAGCACTGCTAACACTTTTCAGTGCATAACGAATCTGAAGAAGTGCGTTCTCTAGTAGACCTGCGAACTCTGAGGCTTTCATGCTCGAACCAGAACGATATAATGCCATGTGATAGGCACAGTTCGTAGCGGCTGCAGTAAGACAATTGCCGCTGTTCTGTCGTCGTAATGGCCTGTTCCCATAGGGATCATGAAAGTGCCTCAGGCCAGGAACATCTGAACGAGCACCCGGTTTTCCAATAATAATGCTACCACCAGGATATCTTCGTATTTCCTCCAGAATCTTTTCTGTATACAGGCGTGCACTATTTGCGGAAGAAAGTGGGATGCTCAAATGAATATGGAATTTCTTTTGAGGATGACCATGCTGCGCATAAGACGTCTCAGCAATCATTTGACGGGACAAATGTTTCCCGTGCTCAATGAATAGTGAAAGAGAATTCACATCTATTCCATAGAACTGGTCAATACCACCACGAGATGATGCACATTCATAAAAAGCACCCTTTCGAAGAACTGATTTCCTTGTTCTGGTTCCATCTCCAACCATAAGCTTCTCGATAACAAATTCGTTATTTGTCGCATGCGTTGAATCTGAAGATGAACTTCCGGATCTCCGGTCAGAATAACGATAAGAAGAAGTTAAGCTTGAAGAAGAAGAACTGAAATCATTTTCCATTCTTGGCAAAGAAGCATGTGTGGAACCGTGAGCTGAGTTATGTGATGGACCATCTTCATCAAGGACTTCATAAATGATATCAGCAACATCTGCTGGTTGTGTGATCGGAGGCCTCTCAGTGAAATACTTGGGGTTCGGACAAGGTTTGCGATTAGACCGACGAACGGGAAGATTGCTGACTTGCATTCTTGCAACATGACGTGCGTTGGGATTGACTACTCGAGGCATTTTATCAAAGGAACTGCAGACTAAACTGTGAAACTGTGTTGAGTGGGCCACCCGCAGCTACAACTCTGATGTTCGCACTCAAAAGTAAGAATATGAGACGAAACTATGAGTTTGTGTGAGTTTACGGCCCTTTGGAAGAGCCGCCGCAGAAGATACAACCGGTTTGGGAGGTGCCTGAGCATGAGAACTAATTTGAGACTGATCACGTTCTGCATATATACTGTTTCAGCGCCGGGTCCGTGGCAGGCGCTGGGGAGGGGATCGTTTGATACGTGTACTACACGTGTATGACAGCAATGACATAAGTTAGCAATGTCATTGCTATTCCGTATTTTATTGGGTAGCATGGCAAGTAACCCTCCAGCTACTTGCCACGTGTAAGATTTCTGTTACAACAGAGAAGCAAATAAGTAGGTTTGCTTCACTGCCCTCGGTTGCAGAATGAACAAGAGAACAACAAAACCGAACGACAGAGACACACAATTATAAATATTCTCGGCGCCGCTCTTGTGCAGCGCTAACAATAATCAAGTCAAAAGGCAACATTAGTCACTTTAAAACTCAGTCAAGTACAATTTGTTTCAAAGACAGCTATATTTTATTTATTATGAATTTTACATTCAAAACATGAAACTATATCAATTTTTGACACAATAAAAACTTAAAACCTTTTCTTGGTTCTTTCTTCGTGCCACGCAGCGTGTTTTCGGAAGTATCTGTGTGGGTTCTTACCTCAAGTGTTTTGCCAGGAATTTCAAAAAAGGTAGAGGCTGGATACCTGGTTGTCAATCTACGAAGTTCCACGTTCTTCGCTGCACTAAGACGTTCGACTCCCTTTCGATTGCCTCTTGTGGGGAAGCGTAATGCTTAATGTAAGGTGCTGACCGATCTGATGTACCTCACCTGTCAATAGAAGAGTTTCCTAGAAAGCCAGGGTGGACGATGGGCTCGATGTTCCAAACGGTCGATGTCAAAACACGCCGGTAGAGCGCTGCAGGACTAGAGTGGCAACTGCGTCAGGCGTGGTCAGGGAATACGCATAGACCGCTGGTGGTCGTGCACCGCTATTGGTTTACTGTGCTGGGTAGTAGAACAGGCTATTGGGCAGTCTGTATGGCCAACTAAAACAAGATACTAGTCCGTTTGGTGGGAAGACGTCTGGATTTACTACACGAGGGGGTGCGCGCACTTACTATTCTACATAAACCCGTCGGTCCGTGGAGATGTATCCCAGCTGCTGTGTATATCTGGGAGATATGGGCCAATGACCGTTCTGGACGGTATCCCTTACTTCTAAAATTTTATTAAATAACAACACGTCCGTGCAGGAGTATCAGTACCCGTTGCCCAGCTACCTGCAGTGCCCACTGTTCGGCCACGTGTTCAGCGTCACAAAACCCCCAGTCGCTCCGCCCGCTCGTTCCATCCCAGCAGCCTGTCCACCTATGCTCTGATCTCGTCCTACATCATCCATCCTCCGCATGCATCTCTCCTTATCTACTTCTTGTTTCCGTACGGTCCTTCTCCCACAACTCTGTCTATTTGGGCATGACTATGTCTTCTTCAAAGTGCTTGAAGACTATGCTATACACCTTATGTTCTTTAGAGCGAGAGCAGGTGATCATGCAATATATCAGAGCGGCGTCCAACAGCTCTTTATCATCTGCCATTATTTCCATCTGGGCCTGGTGACTTCAATGGGAGAAGAATCCCATTAGTTCGTTGATTAATGGAAGAGCCTCCTGGTTTACTATGAAGTCTGTAACATGGCATTTCATTACCTTTCCGGGCCCTTCCCAAAGGGGCATTAGGCCGAGTGGTCTTTTCCGAGTGACCACCCGACGCTTGCTCTATTGAGTCTGATGGTCAGGAGAAACATGCAACGCACGGGCAAAGCGTAGGAATTTTTCCATCAAGGGGACGTAGATCATTAACAGGGTTCTTGAGCTGTTCATTAAAATATATTGAACAAAAACAGCGCAGGGTAGGAGCTTCTTGTTCGCTATTGTCTCAGTCCAATATTTGTACGCATGTCACTGTGTTCAGAACTTCAATACATTGATAATGTCAGATTTTTGCGAAGGAGAGGGAATGAGAGAGGGGGGTGGAACGAGTCACGAGAGTGGCTCAAAAATACCCGGCGTGGCCGGTTGGCTTTCCTTATACAAGGGCGAACACGACAATAGCGGTAATATTTATCCCAGTATTGGGTTCTTTTAAGCGCGCAGGGGGTATAAGCTACTCGGAAGCTCCGCACTATGCCTCCAAGGTAGAGTTGTATAACTTGCGAAGGCGAGGAGACTTACAGCCAAAACCCTGGTGAGTCCACTGTTGCGGAAGATTACTGGGGCGGTGACCGCGAGGTCGACCCTTAACTAGGGTGGCGCGCACTGTAACGCGCCGCCATAATCACCAATATAGTCTAAATATTCCCAAAACTGGTCCTACCTCCCTCTGACTCAAACCGTATCACACGTGTCTAACCCACATAGTGACGGTTCTACGAGTAATCAATATACCTCCCATACTACCATACGACCATCGAAATATTACAAAGTCATTCGAATCCATCACCCAGAGGCGTTGCACTACATATTCCACTCCTTAGACGGGGAAGCGACATCGAAGATGACTGACACCCAGTCGGGGACTGCCCATAAAGGCAGAAGCGTCGCCGGTAGTCGCCCAAAATCCTCTGATGCGGAGTCAAGCGAGTCCGTGGACACGGCCAAGCTCCCTGACACAGCCAATCTTCCCGCTGTACAACCCGCTGCTTCCAACTCACCGAGCACTTTGGAACTTCCTGTCAACACACCCGTCGACGGCGCAATGTCCAAGCATCCGAACAACCCTCCCCAGGGCAACTTCACCGGCTTCCGGTCCGGGGCCCTTCCGCAGGGGAATCCGTCTCCCCATCCGCAAGGCGGGAATCCTGTCCAACAAACAAACCAAACCGGCTTCGGCGCTGGGGTCCCATACCAGATGGCGGGGCTCCCTCTCGTTGGCTGGCTTCCGATCTGGCCTCCTTATGACACCCTCGTAGGCTAAACCCAAACATTCGGCGTCACACACTCCAGCTGAGGCTGGCACCGTGGTTCCATCTACTGGCCGTCCTCAATGAGAAGTTGATTGGGTGTTACGCCGATGGGTCCAGAATGCTTCCGGGGGATCTTCCCGTTGTGGTAACGGCTTCGTGGGACTGGCGCAATCATCTTGCAATCCCGGTCCATCACATTCGCCGTAACGCGGGAGAATCCCTGGCCGATGCGCATGGGGCGTTGGTGCGAATAGCAAAACAGCGCCAGAGTCGGGCTCCGTTTGAGTCCCCTATCCCTGATGGGCTGTGCCTAGATCTCGAGTTATACCGCACTCGCGGGGAGATGGGCTACTGCGACGGCCTTGTGGCGCTGCAGACCTTCGCATGGAGGAATGTTCCCGGTGAACGGCAGGACGCCATCCGCTGGGACAGGCCAATCCTCCGAGTGGAGTTTCGATATTTTCCCCGATCATCCCGGTCGTACTTCCTTCACCAATATGTCTGCAGCGAGTGGCGGTGGAGGGCCCGGTTAAGTTATTTTGTCCTGTATCAAAATACAGAGGTAGAGCAGCTTGCACCGGCCACTCGACGCGGTCGGTATGTGCCACCACCCACCTGGTGAGCGAACTTGGAGGTGTGCCGGGGGGGCTATGTCGAGCTACCCCCGGTGGTCACCTATATGGGTTCGTATATCCTTACGGGTCGCCACTCGGGGCTTTGGTCCGTTGTGATCAAGGAATGGGCTGCCCTCACTGTGATGCATATCTTCGCCGAGGCGAACGATCAGTACCGTTTGTGGTACATTCCGCATTCGTGCCTTGGACATGCGAGTCCCTTTTGGAGGTGAAGCGAACCACGATGAAATGCTGGGTTTAGTCGATTTCGTCGAGGGTGTTCCCTGGGATGAGGTTCCCTTCGAACAGAGTGGACGTCGCGACGGAGATGGTGGTTCCGGTCCCGGTGCTAGGCGTACAATTCCACTTGCAGGCGATTTTGCGTACTTCGACCCGTGGGATTTCCGGGAACTGACCCTCAAAGAGGTGGAGGAGCTCCGGGACGCGCCACGTTATATCCCTCCAAGGCACCCGAGGGGCTTTTTCGACTCAGACGAGTATTATCAAGCCCAATATGGAGATGACCGAATGGTGGATGATGAAGCCGACGGGGCCGTGGTAGTAGCCGGTGATGTAATCGGTACTGCCACCCCTGGGGGGAGCGCTCCCAGCCTGGTTCCGCCGGCTTCTGAGGTTGCACCTTCCGCTCCGCTCCAGTGGCCTTTAATCTGATTGGAATGCCACCCGCTCCGAGGTCCTTATCGGCGGGTGCCAGTCCAGCCTTCCCCAGCGGTGGGGCGAATGAGAGCGAGGTGATCGCCGGCTTCCTGTGCGGAGCTGGGCTCAGGGCCGCTGAAGTATCAGGTGATATTGAGACGATGGCAGACTCCTTGGCAAACAGCCTCGGCAGTGGTCCTCCCCCGAATGGGGGCAGTGGTACCCACCACTGACCCTGTTCTGCCTTCCACGTTCCTTGGCCAATTCCGTTGTACCGGTAGTAGTGATAGTAGATGCAAAGAATGCAGTAAAAATCCCGTTTAGAACGGCGTTATCTTGCAATCCCGAGTATACGGGGGGTTCTTATCCTTCCTCCATTCCTGCGTCTCGCGGGCTGCCTTACCCAACTTGGGCGTGGCACAGCGTAGCTGGTGTCGCGTTTCCTATCCGCCGATGGTATCGGGTGACTTGAGAACGGGGGATGTGTTCAATTGGCTTCTCCGTACCCTATTCTGGGCCATACCCGAACCAAAGGACGCAATATTGCAGTATATCTTCCGTAATAAAGGAGTGCCCGACATTGCGGTCGACAACGTACTATTGTACGTACAAATTCCGGCTTTGCCGTGTTGTTTTCACCTCCCTGAGTTCTTGGTGCTCACGGGGAGTAGTTGTCTTCCCTGGGGAGTCTGGCTGTGTAACCGCCGTGTCGGCGCTGAACCTTCGGGGTGTCGTCCCACGTTCGTGGTAGTCCGTCCGTATCGCAATTTTGCGTGGGTCCTTCCGCTGAGGCGGTGTTGGCGTTCCAGGTTCCCTGGGGTTGTCGCCTCGCTGCTCGTGTGGTGACGCTCGCCACGGTTCCTCCCGAAGGCGGGCACGTGACTCCAGCGGTGGATGGCTATGCGCCTTGCGTTGAACCGCCTCCCTGACGGGGGTGTCTGCCAATGGCTGCGTCGTGCCTTTCTGGAGCTGCTCTCCGTGTCTTACGGCTACTTCTGGCTTGTCGGGTTCCTTGGTCGAAAGTCCCGATTTTTCGGCGTTTGTCAACCGTTTCCTATTGGGATTTCCGTTTTCGACGGGTATTTCCACCGGAGTGCCAGGGGAGTCACTGGCCGCAACGCCAGTGTCTCCCGAACCAGCCGGGTCGGAGGCGCGCGAATGCTTCGAGCTTGGGAGCAACCCCCCTGTTTCAGGGCGATCTTTCCCGTCTTTGACGGTGAGTGCCAATGCCGCAGTGTCCTCCTGGATGGAGAGCGATGCTGACTGCTTCTTTTGAACTTTCCCCTTATTGGTTTGATCCTGAGCACCCATGGTGGATGGCTCGACCGCGATGCGGCATTCCGCTTGAAGCAGTGGCGATGGCGCGAGTGACTCTGTTCCGACGGAGGTTCACGCAGTAGGCGGAGAGTTTGCACCCTTTGAGGGACTGGCTGTGGTAGGATCGCTCGGCGACGGTTGTGGCGGCTCTACCAAGCGATCCCGTATCTCACGGTGTGGCTCCCGTTGCGATGGCGAAGAATCTCCATCCGAGCGACTAGCTGCCTCACCCTCCTTAGACGGAGCGACGGGGGGGTTTGTTGCAGGTCCCTTCTGGTGGTCTGACAGTTCTGCATGGCGGGCAATGATGCTAGCGATGGGGGTCGAACAAGGGTGGCCATGAAGGCCGGTTGTTCCGGGTGAGAACTGGTTTTCATGTAAAGCAGGGATATCTGAGAGTCCTCGGTTGGGGTGTGGTAGGACGGCGGGACGTCCGATCACAGTTGTATCTGGTCCAGGTGTTACTGAATCCGTTGAAACGGAAGTGGCTGCGTCCATTACGACCTCAGAAGAGGGTGGAGGGGCCAAGACCACCCGGTCGCGGGACAAGCGTTCATGCGCAGCCCCCATTTCAACGATGAACGTTTCGGGGGTAACGAAGATCACCTTAAAGGGTCCATCCGCCACAGAAGAGAGATTATGGAGTTGCTCCCTTTCAGGTTCATAGTTTATAGTACTCCTTCCGTACGAAGAAGTGTTGTATGGCCGCAATGGGCGGGGTCCTTCCTCCTCGCAAGCGAGCTTTGAAATCTTTTTTGCAGGCGGCTTGAGCACGCGCCATTGACTTCCGCGCCGCGGGGACGAGCTTGGCAAGCCACTGCTTCCACTTCTGGCGGTAGTCACCCACTGAGGGGAAATTTCCAAGCGTGGCTTGGGATTCCAACGCTACGGGCGGAGGGGTACGAGACAACACCAATTCGAATGGGGAGACCCCGGTTGTCTGGTAGACTTGCGTATTGTAAGCGAATGTGAAGGCGTCCATGTACAAATCCCATATCTTTGGGTGATCAGCAACATAACAACGGAGCGAGGAGAGGAGCGTCCGGTCGAAGCGTTCAACTTGCCCATTACATTGGGGATGGTACATCATGGTGAACAAGGTCTTCTCGTCGAAGATGCAGCAGACATCCTGGAAGAATCGTGATGCAAACTGCTTTCCTTTATCGGATAACAACTCCACTGGAGATCCATAGACAAAGGTCCAATGTGTTACGAACGCTTTCGCGACCGTGAATGCAGTTATTCTCTTAAGAGGGACAGTTCGAACAAGCTTCGAGAACCGATTGTTGATAACAAGTAGGAACTTGTTTCCTCGTCTCGTACTGAAAAGTCGTCCGAGAATGTCGATGGCGACGAAATCGAGCAGTGCCCTTGCAGGGAATAACTTCATATTTTTGGTGTTTTTCCGAGGCTTCACTCGGTTCTTGGCACATTCGGTGCAAAATTGTACCGTGGCGTAACAATCCACCGCCATGGCTGGCCAATAGAAGTCCCGTCTCAGGGTTAAGTTGAGGTTCCTGCCACCTGAGAGACCCCCTAAATTCGCCAAGTGCGAGATCTGTAGCACCCTTGATTGCAGGGAGTATGGAACCACGACTTGTGGGGTGGCTTCGACCGTCCGTACGAGGTAACCCTTATCCTTTACCTCGAAGGGCAGTTACTCACCACCTTTAAGACGGGCTCGTATCCTCACACAGAAATGGTCGCCAAATTGTTCTCGTACCAGTTCTTCTGGCTTAATTAGTACAAAGTTGCCGGGTGGGGTATTTTCAGTACTTGTCTCGTTCGAGGGGAGTAGTTCGTCAAAATCAGCGTCCGTTTCCTAATTTTCGGGTCATTGGTCTAGTTGCCACTCCGGTTTTTCCTGGACTTCCTCGTCTGTGACGAAGCACGGAATGTCGTTATCCTCGGTTGCGAAGGCTTCCCCAGTAGTGCGTAAGTGCGACAGTGCGTCTGCCTGGGTGTTCTGCGTACCCTTCTTGTAGACTACCTGGAAGTCGTATTCCGCTAAGTGGAGTCTCCATTGCGTAAGTCGTCCGGATGGGTCAGAAATGTTCATCAACCACCTCAGCGAGGAATGATCCGTATGGACTGTGTAGTGTACATCCATCAGATAGGGGCGTAAAGTAGCCAGAGCCCAGACAACTGCAAGGCACTTCTTCTCCGAAAAGCAGTAATTCCGCTCGTGAACGATGAGCGAGCACGAACAGTAACCAATGGGTTTCCGTTCCCCTTCGGGGATGGCTTGGAAAAGAGCGCAACCAACATGGTAGTCGCTCGAGTCCGTATCCACGGAGTATGGTAACCCAGGTAGGGGAAAGATAGGATAGGTGCTGACGTGACAACCTCCTTTAAGGAGTTAAAAGCATCTGTTTGAGCGAATTTGAAGGGTCTTAGTTCCGGGGGTTGTCTTTTTCGAAGGAGGGCGTTTAGAGGTTTCGCCGTTTCCGAAAGGGTCGAGATAAACCATCGATAGACGTTGGCCAACCCTAAGAAGGAGCGTAGTTCCGTTTGTGTTTTCGGTTCCCTTGCAAAGGCTAGTGACTTCACACGCGCTTCTTCAATCATCAACCGTCCCGGACGGATAATATGCCCGAAATATTTAACGGTGTCAGTGAAGAATTCACACTTCCTCAGCTTCAGAGCTATACCAGTGTCACTTAATAAGGTCAGAACGTCCCTAAAGTGGGTGAGGTGTTCATCCAGGTTATCTGAGAAGACTATAATGTCATCCAGATGTACCAAAGATGTCCGCCACTTGAAGCGCCTCAACAGGGTGTCGATTGCCCACTGGAAGGTGGCTGGGGCGTTGTTGAGACCAAACGGCATCCGCTTGAAGCGGTAGAACCCGTAGTGACCGACAAACGCAGTCTTGTCACGGTCCTCCTCCCGTACCAGGACTTGCCAATATCCCCAATTGGCGTCCATGGAGGTGAACGTGGTCACGCTGCCTAGCAAATCAATTCATTCGTCCATACTAGTAATAGGGTATGTGTCCCATATCTTTACGGCGTTTAACAGGCGATAGTGGACGCAAAACCTCCAAGTCCCATCGGCTTCCAGCTCCAGTACAAATGGGGAGGCCCAGGGCGACCGATCGTGCTCAATCACTTCGGAAAGGAGCCCTTTGGTCTACTTGGAACTGCTCTTATTCCCTAGGTCTGGGTCTTGCTCCGTAAGGGGGTTGTGCAACTGGACGCGTATCCGGCAACAAGTCTGTCCAATGTTCCGTTGCGTTGATATCTCCAAGAGAGCCATCCCACATTGGGGTAAATTCCGGTAAAATATCACGGAGTCTTTCCCGGTGTGGTTCCGGTACGTGCTCGAGGTCGAGCTCCTCCAGGGTCTTGACAGGGTCCATCCTGTCGTAGCTCATAGGCCCATGCTCTCCTGTCTTCAGGGCAGCTTCAGATCCCGGTTCTTTCAGGAAATTCTCCGTAGAGACGGAAGTCCCCTCCCCCTTCTTAGACGGAGCGGTGTCTGCCGTGCCCTTGGCTGACCCCTTGGAGTCGACAAGGCCTAGGACATTTGCCGTTGTCATCTTTTTGGGGAGCATTGCTAGGGGGTGCGGCGTGACGGACCCAATTATTTGGTTCTTCACCAGATACTGGGGTTTAGTGCCAGGGTTGGCCACCGGGATCCAGAAAGGGGTGTCCGGTGTAACCTGTACCCTCCCGTTAGCAATGGCGAGTTGATACTTCTCGTACAACGAGGAAAGTGGTTGAATGACCCGAGGACCGTTTTGACTGGAATGGATTCCCACCATAACTTAGGATTCAGGTGGTATAGAACCGAAGAGGCGATGCGAAGATTAGAGGACTCCCGTGGAGCGAGTAGTGGTCCCTGCGCTGCAGGGATTAAAACGTTCTTCCGCGAAACGTCTTGGGCAGGCAGTGGACGATTGGGACGGTTGATCTGTCCCCCAATTCCACAACCCGGTTAGGGGCCTGAATGCGTCGACATACCGGTCGCAGTAATCGCATCCCAGTATGACTGAAGCAGCCAATTTCCGGCAAACAATGACGTTGAGCTTCACCACGGAAGTTCCTAACCGTATTACTAGGTTGATGGTTCCCACCGTTTTTAACGGGTTATTATTGGCGTCAGCAACGTCCAAGTCGCCGCTGTAGTGGATATGTTCCCGTAACTTGGGGGTATCAGTGATTACACGATGACGTTCGGGCCTGCACCTGTATCCAAGACAGTTAGAAAATGCACCATGAACTGGGTGTATAGGCCAAGGTCACCGTAAACCTTGTAGTTACGCTTGGCTATCACCATGAACCTATCTGGGATACGGTTATTCTTTGCCCGAATCCACGGGCGACGCACAACACCAAAGTGTTCAGAGTCCGCGTCTGCGGTGTTCTTCCTCGAGAGGATCTTCACCGGGGAGCGAGGCGGTGACACCTCGGGCTTCCACAGGCTCGATCCTGAGGCCCCCCACTACCTGTGGGGGAGACTCCCTCACTTAGTTTCCCTGAGCAGGGTCCTCGGCGGGCGGCTGCCCAATTCCTCGACCACCAGCGCATTAGCCCGTCGATCAGGAAGTCCTGCGTAAGTGGTGTTTGGATCGTTACCTTGCGATGCGGGTCTGGCCACTGGGGCTGGAACGTACCACGCAGGGTTGACGGCAGGCAAAGCGTGAGAGAAGTCCGTTTTGGCAGGGAGGTAGGATGCAATAGGTACGCTCTGCTTCTCCTGCGGAGTGAGGTCCTCGTAATTCCCCACCACCTTGGGCATTTCCCTCAGTGAGAGAAGGCACTGCGGGGACGTGTGCCCATGCATGTATCATAGATGGCAAATGAGGATCCATATGAGGTGCCGAGCCGCGTTCCGTATATCGGAGAAACGCACTGCAGGGCGGGTATCGATCCAACCCGGACGTTGTTGGTGGGTCTGTCCGTTCGCGTGGGGGACTCGCGGTGGTGGTACGTGGTTGTTCTCCAAGTAAAGAAGCGAGCCGTCCTGGGCGGTGTCAAACGAAGTACCCGTCGTAGTCGAGGGCAGCTCCGAAGTCGGAATCGATATGCCATCCCCATGGGCGAACTGGACATTATCCTATACCTGTTGGGGGTTGTCGTCCGGAATCCGCGAGAGAGACGGAGATCGGCTCTCCAACGCCAACAGCTTGTTGGCCTTCGACCACCCTTGAGGGGTACGCGCACGCAATGCGTCAACTTCCGCTCGAGCGGCTTGCACTAACTCAAGGTGTGTTGTCCTCGGCCTATCCTCGCGACGGCTAGAGATGAGAGACCTGATAGTAGGGTTGAACCTTTTGAAAAAAATCGTACAACGTTCCCTTGAAGGTTACACATTCCCACAGCGGTGGAAAGCCTTGTTTAGGCGTACCGATTAATCGGTTTCCGTCTCGTCTGGACATTGAAAAGTATCTCCCAAGGAGAAGATCGCTGACTGAATGGCATCTTTCGTCGCGTACGACCTCGGGAGGTACTGGACCGCTTCCTACCACCATGTGAACTCTCCTTCGGAGGCTCTAGAAGATACACTGAAGGAGTCGAACTGATCTCTAGCATCCCTCCATAGGAAGTACGGGAGAGCCACATAGGCTTGACCCTCTTTCATTCGGAGTATATCAGCTTCTCGAACAAAGCGGGCGAGAAAATCCACCACCAAGATGGGGTCTTCTCCCAAAAACATCAGGTTGTTCAGCGTAAGTTGCATCCACTTGAGGCAATCATTTTTTTGCCCGTTTCATGTGGTGTACGACCCAAAGAGGAGTTTTCCAACCGATAATAACGGTAGGAAAGTAGCTTCTGGTACATTGGGCTTGTTGGTTTCAGTTCCTTTAAACCAGGGTGCCTTCTTCCCTTGTCATGGGCTTTGGCAGCACATTGGATGGCCGAAGACCGCTTGGAGCGGGAAGAACGCCAGCGGCGATCAGCCTCCAACGAGGAGTCCGAAGATTCGGACCCACCCGAGTGTCGGGATGAAACCGACGAAGTCGATGAATCAGAGACATAGTCGTCGCGTATATACTTTCTGCAACTGTGGCGTTTGCCCTTACCATCATGGTGGTCTCGATGAGATACATCAGCGTCCCGGTTGTCCGGTGTAGCTTCCCACTCTTACAGGGTTCGCTCGAGTGTCTCCAGACCGGCTCGGACATGACTGAAACGGTCTTCAATTCCTTTGACAAAGACGGCGGGCCACCCAGGCATCCTAAAAGAGAGTTGACGTTCGACCATAAGGTCCGAAGGTCTTCAGCAACGTCCTTTGCAGGGGTTTCTTCAACCACCTCACGGAGGGACCTGAACTCCCCTACAAGGGCATTATGGGTGGCTTGTAGAGTACGAGCCTGGTCTTCCAGGGAGAAATCCTGGTGGTTGCCGGAACCCGTCTGACGGGGCTGTGATGCCGCGGCCGCGGATGTTGACGGGGGTACAGGAGTTGTTCCCGGATTCAAATGGCTCGGGCCAGCAATGTCGTTGCAGATATCAGACGAAGTCGGGAACGCCCAGGAGTCCCGGGGTTGGTCCAGAGGTCGGCCAGGACCCTTCACAACTAGGGTTGATCCTCCCCGAATCAGGATTTATGAAACGAACCGTTCATCAGGACGATCCCCACTATCGTGGGAGCGGCTGCGGGTAACAGCAGGCTCTGCATCAGAGGGGTTCCTACTCATCCTCGGAGCCAGTTAATGGGGCTCCAACGAAGACGTCCAGTTGGCGTTGACACAACTATCCAAAGAGAAAAGAAAACCACGTAAGTGGGAAACTCCGAATTTCTAGGTCGGGAGACCACTTTTTAGTGCAATGCAGGGGGACGGGAGAACACCACGAAGACGTTCGGATCTTCCTCTAACGAGGTGACCCAGCTAAAGAGCCTTTTCAGGGGATGACACCGCGAAGCGGTTGTAAGACCAGGGTCAGCCCTTCGCGACTAGCGCAGGAAGGTGTGGTGGAAATAAGGAGTCTTCCAGGGAACGGGGTGGTTGTAGTGTATCCCCAGGAGCGGCGATTCCATGCTGTGGCGAGCGTGACCGGTTGTCCACACTGTCGCGAATAGCGGGAAAGCTACCCAAAAAAGGGGAAAAGAGAAGGAGAAGGAATGACAGAGGGGAGTGGATCGAGTCACGAGAGCGGCTCAAGAATACCCGGCGTGGCTGGTGGGCTTTTCTTATACAAAGGCGAACACGACAATAGCGGTAATACTTATCCCAGTACTGGGTTCCTTTAGGCGCGCAGGGAGGATAAGCTACTCGGAAGCTCCGCGCTATGCCTCCAAGGTAGAGTTGTATAACTTGCGAAGGCGAGAAGACTTAGAGCCAAAACCCTGATGAGTCCCCTGTTGCGGGAGATTTAGTGGCACGGCGACCACGAGGTCGACCCCTAAGTAGGGTGGCGCGCACTGTAACGCGCCACCATAATTACCAATATAATCTAAATATTCCCAAAACTGGTCCTACCTCCCTCTGACCCAAACCGTATCATATGTGTCTAACAAACATAGTGGCGGTTCTACTAGTCATCAATACACTTCCTGTACTACACTTCCACCATCGGAATATGACAAAGTCATTCGAATCCCTCACCCACAGGCGTTGCACTCCACTACCAACGTCGGTTATACCGAGAATTGGGCTACCAGCTGGCCAACGCAGTGAAATGGTCCCTCTAACCGGTATTACCGTCCACGGAGAATTTAGAAATGGAAATGAGAAAAAGGGGAGAAACCAAAATGGAAGGTACAACCAGATGGGTCGTGGGGAAAGCCGAGAGAGACCAAGCGGTGGGGGGTTTTGCTTGTTCAGCCAGCACGGCAAACGTCAATACTGAGTGGAAAGGTTATCTGTTGCCACAATAAAAAGTAACCAAAGCGGTAAAAACGAAGAACTTTGGGTGAACCCACGGAGCAAGTCAGATCAGTGGTCCTTGTTGGTACTGTCCGGGTGATTATACCGAGACCGAACGCAGAGAAACCCCAGCAGAGGTTGGTGACTTTGCGAAGGCGATAAACACAGAGCCCAGTCACAGCTTGTCTTTACTGGAGGGTGAAAGGGCAAGGCCGTCCTCCCTTAAGTACTATTGGGTCACTATAAAATAAGAATACTACTAATATATCACTAGGCGGCACTGCAGGCGACGGCACACATGCCAACCTTGAATAATACACGTATGCTTGACACGCGTGTATCTATTCCAGATACCACATATATCACCCACGAAGGTTCCAAAAATACCAATTAAAATTCATATCGAGTTTCACCCAATATTTCCGGGGGTCCACTCATACCTGAGTTGAACCGATGCCACGTCTGTATTGAATAATTTATGATGCATCTCACCTATAGTGTATGCGCGCACGTATTGCTCTACAATTTTGAGCTAAGTTTGGGGTGGATAGTAGCACCACAAAAAGAGAACACGATTCCTTGATGCCTAGGTTGCGGAGAGCGGCGAATACCAAATAATCGGTGCGATGTTCCGATGTGCGACGGAGAAGTACAAACTCGAGGCGTGATACTGCACTGGCACGAGAAGAACGGATGCACACGATGGGTTTTCCAACGTTTGCTTAAATTTGGAAAGCATTGGCTGCGGAGACTGCAAGTTATCGAGGGCCAGGTTTTCCAAACAGATATCCTTCAGAAAGTTTGTTAAACGTGTTCAGATCTTGGCATTGTGACCTGTTGTATAGGAAAATGGGGTACAAGGACGGGGACAAAACTTTCAGAGGATGTCCATAACACATACAGAATCTCGTGGATGCTCTCACGCTGTGTGCCAAAAAAATCCAGGACTTTTGATTGACGCTAGTCGAATCCGAAACATGTAGGAAACCCTAGGAGCAATCATTGCTACGGAAATTGAAAAATCGTTCGAGGGCCCAGAAAAACACCACGGATTTCCGAAAATCCAATGGAAAAGTCAAGGAAAACACCTCACGACCGTTTTAATCATATGAGCCGATGACCATGTGCTTCTACACTTCTTCATATTTGCGGGTCAGCAAAATATAAAGCACAGGTACTTTTATCTCTCTTAAGAACGTTTCAAGGGTGAGGCAGGGGTATTCCGCATTGGCCAACAGAAGACAACTGGTTTTCAATGGGAATATTTTCGTCCGCACAGAGAATTGATCTATTGCAAAAGACACATACCATTTTTTATCGATCAGATATTGAATCACGCTCTGAAATGCAACGAAAACGAAAACCTTTTGCTGACAATGGATTGAAAAAAATAGCAAAATCGGCATTAATGGCTTTCAAGAAAACCCGGCAAACATCGAAGTCGTTTAAACACCCCTGAATACTTTCCGTTTCCTTAAAGCTTGCGACCAATTGATCAATCGAAAGTACGAGAGCGCAATTCGTCGAACTTATAATTTCCTCAGTAAAAAAGCTTTCGCTGACTTTCGGCAGATGTAGATAAGCTAATGCTGGGAAAAGCTGGTTTCAAGACACTTACAAACTCCATTGTATAGGATGCATTTGAGACGGTTGGTCTAAGGCCGATCTTATATCGGTTTCTGTGGTGGGTGCAAAAGAAATAAACTGCAAAAGTAAGCAAATCTTTGAATGTTCATCAGCGCTTTATGGCACTAGAAGTAAAGAGCCAGTATGACGTTATTATAGAAATAGTTGGCACAAAATTGGACGGTCTGGGGAACATGGAACGCATTGGAAATGCACTTAGAGAGACGTAGAACCGCTCTGGACATATCTTCGTTCGTTATACACCTACAAAGAGAAGAATTTGGAAGTCATCAACTGAACACCTATATAGCACCAATTTAGATCGATTTGCGCCAGCTGTATACCGTACCTACGGCAGGCTTAATGGGAACCAAACGAGTGCCAAAATGATGGCGGATAAAGAGCTCCAGTAGAAGGCGACAAAGAAACAAAAAACCTTGGCCCATGATAAGAAACAAACAGAGAAGAGTTCTCCACGTCACGCAGAGGCTGCAGACAAAAGATACCATATCGCTGCAGAGAAAGCAAAGAAACGAAATGAAAATCAGCTTAAGAGAAAAAACGCTGGCCCTCAAAAAAGCAAAGAACAGATCAAAAAATACCCTCAAGTCGACTTGAACACATAGAAGAGCTCTTCGGGACGGAAAGAGTTTGATTCCAGTGGTTTAGGAGTGAATCGTTTTGCATGAAAAACGGACACAATTGGTACACAGAACGTTATTTACGTTGGGGTCAACTCTTCAAAAGAAGTATTGGGGTATGTAAGTTGTTCCGTAGTTTTGTCTGAAAGAGAGAAGCGATTTTTTGCTTTGGAGCGTCCTAAGTCACAAGATAAAGCACGACCTCTACTGCCGCAACCACTTAGAGATCAATGTCAGCGTGAATTCTGTGAGTTAAAAGAGCCAAATGACCACGAGAATGACACATCTCGCAGTCCGTTTGCACTTTAAAATGCAACAGACAGTGTGCAGAAAACCAATAAGGTTGAGTACAAGGCGTCAGTGAGTGATCAGAAATGTATGGAGCAGCCAAGATAGAGGTCCGGAATCCTGGTTTCAAGGGAGGAATGTGAACCGCAGTGCCCGATATCTGCGAATGATGGGCGTTTCTGAGAGAGCTCTCGAGATCTGGGCATCCTACGTGAAGGCAGTGAGTACAAATGTTCATGTTGCAAGAATGAGTAGGGAAAACTAGAGCTGTGCTTGCCCAATAAACATTTTGTTTCATAGTATGTGTAACAGAGTAGAGTTCACGAACGAATCGTAGTGCTCGTGTCGTCTGTCTGGCTGGGTTCTTGCCAGATCCGAGTCTACCAGCGTTTATGTAGTGCAAGCTCGTATGGATAAATCCAACGTTCTAATGCTAGTTGATAACGAACACAATAGGACTGGAATGAGTAGTTAGGAGTAAACATAACGTTCTCTGACGTTCCGTTACACTCACTCCATCCTAGAATAATTCAATGTTTCATTGACTTCTGCTTCATCTTGAAATCCTTGACGGCGTCCTTGCAATTCTTCAGAGAAGTAGTTGGAAGCCAGACAGCATCATCCTTCGTGTCGTTCGTAAAACGAAACAGATAGTTCACGCGACGCATTCGCTTTTCTTTTGCGATGATTTCGGCTACCTCTTGTTCAATCTCACCATCACTGTTGATGACAATGTGTAGTGGGCCACGACCATCGTGGTGGTAAGGCTTCAGCTAAGACACATGAACGACGTTATGCGCTCGATTCATCGACGGCGGAAGCTCAATGCGGTAGTTAACGGGGCCTAAGGCTTCAACAACGCGAAAGGGTCCAATGAACCGAGGTCTCCACTTCTTTGGTAGTGTTGCTGTTCTTGACAAAGATAGAGACTCGGCTTCCAAGAGAATCAGGTCGTCCTTCTCAAAGGAAACATCACGGCGATGCATGTCAGCGTAGTAATTCTGTTTTGAAACTGCTTCTCCCAGGTGATCGTGAGTTAAGGAACGCAGCGCATTACGGCGAGTGACCAAATCGGCAGCTTTTGGTGCCCGGAGACTACAATGCTCAAGCTGGCGCGTGAACGGAGTATGCGGTATAAACCCAAGCTCGACTTCGAAAGGCGCAAGTTTCGTAGAACCGTGTAGGGAGGCGTTGTACTCAAACTGTACTATCGGAATAGAAAGTGGCCAATCCTTTGGTGTCTTCTGCATGATAGAACGGAGCATAGAAGAGAGTGTTCGTATCAATTCTCGCACTGTCCGTCGGTCTGAGGATGATTCGTTGTAGAGAGATTCGAGCGGATGTTGAGCAACTCTGTAAGCGATTTTCAAAATTTTGAAATCATCTTGGGCTGTCGCTGACCATCGTGTGTGGCACGCCGTGGATCGCAAAGAGATGAAAATCAAACAGATGCATCGTATCGCGGGCTGTGGCGGACTTCGACGTCGGAACAAAGATCGCCTGTTTGGACAGTTTGTCCACATTCACTAAGATAGCGTCGTGGCCCGAAGTTGAAGTTGGGATTTCAGTGAGAAAATCGATGGTGACGATCTCCTAACAGCGACTTGGGATAAGCATGGGCTGCAAGAGACCTTGCGGGAGCTGGTTTGAGGAATTGTTTGATTGGCATTCGCGGCAGCTGCGCACATGTTTTGAGATCGCTTCATACATACGTGGCCAGAAGACATATCGCTGTGCGGCGTAGTATGTCTTGTCAGCATATGCGTGTCTTACACCATGGAACTAATCCATCACAGTACGTCGCAGGTCGGTTGAAGGAATATACAATCTCAGTGAGGCAATGCCTGTCCAATATAAAATATTCTTCGAGATCAGGTAGTTACGTTGGTGGCGTCGAATGAGGGCTGAGGGCTGGTGTGTCGTGTCGGGGAGTGTCAGGAGCATCTCGGTGGCGAATAGATCTTGGGCGTATGCGGTGCGGATAGACGCCAAGAAGTCGGGGATGTGCACCCCGATCGAACGTAATAGCGGTGTATGATCTGGCCTGCGACTGAGTGCGTCAGGCACTATGTTCAACCGGCCCGCAATGTGTTATACATCGAAATTATGCTCCTTTATTTCATCCAGCCATCAGCATTGAAGATCAGTGAGCTTCGGCTTCGTGTTGAGATATCGAATGAGGTCGTGGTCTGTCCGTTGAACGAATCGTCTTCAACGGACATATGGTGCCCAATTGCGTAGGGCAATCATTACAGCTAGAAACTCCTGATCTCCCATGTCCCACCGTGACTCTGCCTCCGAGAGTCGGTGAGAGAGGTAGGCAATGGGATGATCCTCCTGTGACAGCGGTGCCCCAACTGCTTATTTCGACGGGTCAGTTGTCAAGACTTGTGTCTTCTCCGCAGAAATGTGACCCAAGACTGGCGCGGTAGTCAGGGCCAGTTTGATATCCATAAACGATGACTCCTGTTCATCGTTTCACGTGAACACACGCGACCGTAAAATTTCTGTCAGCGGGCGGAGTATCTGGGCGTATCTCTTAATGAAACGGCAATAAAAGGTCGTGAGGCTCACGAATTGTGGATGTGACGTAAATTCGTGGGTGTACGCCATTCGTTGATAGACGCAGTTAATCTATCCCGGGTGGAGACTCCAGCATCGGAGACGTGGAACACAAGGAAATCAACTTCCTTCACGCCAAACGCACACTTGCTGAGCTTGGCGTACAATTTGTGTTTTCGTAAGGCCATGAACACCTTTCGGAGATGTTCTCTGTGTTCTGTTATCGATTTGCTGTATACCAATATATCGTCAATATACAGAACCAGACATTCACCTTTTAGGTCCTTCAGTGCTTATGCGATCAGCCGTGAGAAAGCCGCTGGGGCATTACAGAGCCCGAAACATAGAACTTTCCATTGGAAGGAACCAAACCTTGTTCGTATTGTGGTTTTGTAACAAAATTCGTCACGGATTCTCATCTGCTGGTACGCTCCAACCATTTAAATCTGGGAGAAGATCGTAGCGCCAGCTACCTGGTCGGAAGCCTCGTCAATGAGGTGTAGCGGGGTCGAATCAGGTATAGTAATGCGGTTCAAGGCGCGATAATCACAAACTATGCGTAACTGACCACTCTTCTTCTTCACGAAAAACACTGGTGCACCGAACGGCGAAGAAGAGGGCCGGATGATTCCCTTACATAGTAGATCAACCAGTGTGTTGCGAAGCAGTTGAATTTCTTGATTGGAGAGGCGAATGATGGGGCAAACCGGAGGCGGTTGCTCCTGCTTGAGTCTGATCTCGAAGTCATGTTCGTGTCGTGGCGGGAGCTCGTCTGGAAGCTCCTTTTTGAAGATGTCCTTGAATTCATCGACAAGTGCGGTTAGTTCCGGATGACAGTCAACTGGGCTTGAAGGATGTAACCGAAGCGCAAAGAGTTCACATGCTCATTGCTTGACGAGCTTCCGAGGGCGCTTGAACGTGATCGTCTTGATGACGGGGGGCTTAGAGCGCACTGACCCCGCAGTTGCCTGAAGCGGAAACACAGTAGCCATGGAACCATTCGCGCGCGTGATGGTCATGGTATGCGTCTGCCAGTGAACATGGGGGTTTCGTTTGTTGAGCCATTCACGCCCGACTGTTATGAGAGGATCATCTTCATGTTCCTGGTTCATATCAATGACGTAAACGGACAATCCAGCCTTCGTATCATCGAGATGGATCTGAGCAGAAGTTTGGTAGAGCAAGGGGACCATGCTGTGATCCCCGAGCTGTGCTTGGGTAAATGATGAAGGTTTGAGGGGTAGTCCGCAGCCAGTGGCGGCATCCGGTGACATGAACGCATGCTAAGCCCCAGGGTCAAGATGGAACGCCACTTTGAATCCATTGATGTAGGCGTGATAGAACAGGTCCTCGGCATAGTCAGCGTTCACCGCTGACAACTGCAGGAGGGGAGTCGCAAGATCGCAGGGGGCCACACTGAGGTGCGGCGAGGCTAGTTTTTTGTCTTGTCCTTCGGCGGTCGCTGCTTCGAAGCAGAGGCGACGTTGAGACTACATGGATGTTTAGGGTCGCTGTATGGCTTTACGGCACACTTCATGCATCGGTCATGGCTGCGGTAGGTATCGAGTCAAGGTTGTTCTGGAAGTCTGCTGGTCCCCAGGTCTCGGCATTGGGGTCTTTCTTGATTGCAGTGGCGCTCAAAGGCTGTGACCTTCGGTTTCGTTTCGGGCGTGTACGACCGTTTACCTAACTGCTTGATCCTTGCATGCATGAAGATTGTGACGACTTTGGTGTGTCGTCCCATCGTTCGGAGATATATATTGTGCGGACAAAGTTGAACACCTCGGACATGCAAGTTTGTCCAGATGGATAGCGTTCGGACAGCTTCTTTTGGAAGAGAGTCGGCAGGCTGAGCTGGAAATAGGTGAAAGCCTCGTTTAGCGGTGTTGCGCATACGTCTGTCAAATCACGAAAACATGCAATGTGGGTCTCTAGGGAACCGATCATTCTCAACTTGATGAGTGAGAGGCGCGCATTTGCGTGTTCATTTGCTGGAACGAACTCTTGAATCATGACTTCCTGTAACTGTTCGAGTGAAAGAAAATATTCACCTCCTGTGATGATGCCATTGTACCACAGATCAGCTGCATCCCGCAACAAGCAGACAGCGACGTCCAGGACGTCCCTGGCGGTAAGTCCACGACACAAATTTGTGACCTTTCGGATGCTTGATATGAACGATCTAACGTTCGTCGATGTTCTTTCGTGTTCCTTTCCAGAATACGGCAGAAAATTAGAAGGCTTAAGTACCTGGAGTGGTGTCTGTTGAAGCTTCGATCGGGCATATAGGGGATAACATTGGGGATCATTGACGTCTTCAGGGATGTGCACTGGCAGAGGGACCGTCTGTTTCTCAGGCACAGAGTGTGGGTTAGACGTGGCTTGGCCTTGTGCAGCTAAGGCGGACAGTTGAATTGTAATAGCATCAATTGCTGCTTGTTGTCTCTCTAAAATCTGCAAGAGAACAGGATCACTTCTCATCTGGCGTGCGTCCTGCGATGGTGCAGGAGTGTGGGTAGAGAGAATATCGGATTGTTAGCACGAATGCTATTGGGTTGCAATACGGGTTGTGATTTGCGATAATGAGGAACCGTTGCTTGTCGGAGGCGCTGCTTTTGCAGTCGAAGCGGAAGATGGCGGTAAAGACGTTGCCTTAGATGGCCCAGTATTGGCCGTTTTTGATCGTGTTTCCATCACATGTTCTGATGAAGTCGGCATCGTAAAGTAGTTGGCGTAACCAAGTGAGTTCCTAGCGGTGGGAACTTAGAAAGATGCTTCCAAATGTAACAGAGTAGAGTTCACGAACGAATCGTAGTGCTCGTGTCGTCTGTCTGGCTGGGTTCTTGCCAGATCCGGGTCTACCAGCGTTTATGTAGTACAAGCTCGTATGGATAAAGCTAACGTTATAATGCTAGTTGATAACGAACAAAATAGGACTGGAACGAGTAGTTAGGGGTAAACATAACGTTCTCTGTCGTTCCGTTACAGTATGAGCCAAAGGGTTTACTCTTGTACCACTTTGCCCTGTTCTAAAAGAAAACCTTATAACGTACTCTATATGCCTTTCGTTCTTAGCACGAGCAACTTGAGAGTGCAATGCCCCGTCGGCCCAGTAAGAATAATTTGTCTACAACCACGCAAAATTGTGACGATGATAAAATATAGGAAGGTGCTCTTCTTCTTGCTTTTACTGAGTTAGACGTGGTGCGGATTCTGTAGCTATTATAAGCCTAGCTTAAATGTCCTTTAACTAGGCTTACGTGATCAAAAATGTGCAACCTTGCACTTGTCATACCTAGCTCCTATTCAAATTCTATCACTGGTGACAATGTCCTGGTGCAATCACCGCTTATCACTCGATCTTGTTCAGAAAAATGGATAGAGAAGGATAAAAGCAGTGAAATTGCTGAGAGAGCCAACTAAACATAAGAAACAGAACACAACACAAAGAAGAATGTAGATTCAGTTCAAGTAGAAGAAAAAAAGAGGTTCACAAAGAAGGAGGTGGATATTACGAGCTTTCCGTGTCAAACACAAGTTCATCATTCTTGATAACCTACTGGTTTATGGGATGCCTCATGACTCGAACAGTAAAAAGACTTGGTAACGCAGCGAAAGATTTTAGCATCGTTACAGCATTGGCTGGGTCTCAGATCGTATATCCAACGTCGGAGATATCGAATCTTTGGTAAGCTTTCTGAGCCGCATTGACATCAATCATAAGTTTCTTCCGTATCCTAAATATAATGTTCGCAATGGTATCAAAACAGTTGTACTATTCTTAAAGAGACACAGCTTCAATTTTAGATTGATTACCCATTGCCCATCTCGTTGCAGTAAAAAATCAGAATCAATACCATATGTGAAGGCCTATATTTCTCCTCAAAGTATGCTTCGGAACATACCCCGAAATTTAAGGGAATTATATTGCAGTATTGTGCGGCGGTAGTTCTTATCAGATAGTATCACGATGTATCCGAATTGGAAAGAAAGGTCTGGGTTATTAGCAAAAGAGAAGTCAGTATATACTCTCAAGTACGCGGAGTGCATGTCCAATTATAATGTTCGAAATTCGTCGTCTTTTGCTCCCTTCAAGTAGCGCCTCGTAGAGGGGATCTGCAAAGGTTTTGATCTGTTAGTAGCGTCGGGGTTATTTCAGCCATATATGCTATCCTGCAAGAAATACCAGAACGAGTGTAAATATTCCATCTTAGTACCATTAAGTGAGATTTTAAGTTCTCATGTGACGATGTCGAGGAGAAATACTGTAGCCGTTCTATCTGCTTGCGTTAATGGATAAAGACATGAGTTGAATTCGTAGCATTTTGGTACCAGAGAACTTGTGTTTCTCTAATATCTTCATTTTAAACTCGACCCCGTCGAAGTTCTTATCCATGAAAGCCACCAACTCACTGGGTGTGTCACAATGAAGCACTCGACATATGTCCCGGCGATTCCAGCTGTTTTCTTTGACTTCTTTTAAGATTAAGTAGAAGTCGCCTACATAACGGTTCACGGTGAGGTCGTTCATAACTTGATGCAAAAGTGTGAAATTGTAGTAAGCACCAGAGCCCGTCAGACTGTGTACAGTACGCAGTCGTTTGAGATGTTGACAAGGAGCTAAGTCAATTTCATTTGTATGGCGAAAGTAGTCCTCTTGCTTTATCTTCGAGGTGGACTGGAGGTAGCCCTGAGTAACATCTGTAGTCCCCATACGGAAGCCGAACATAGGTGCATTTGCTAAGATCAATCGGATGGATGGAAACTGAAGCGTGATTGAACTATGTATGAGCAAGTTCTTCTTCTTTTCGAAATGCTCCTGCGTAATATATTGGCCTTTACACAAATTATTACTGGTTAAAGTGTCTTTAGTAGCCATAACGAAACGTTTTCCGACTATATCAGAATTTTAAGTGTTGTTGGGATCTAAGCTACCTGCTGTGGGAAGGAAAATAAAGACGAATGGGAAAGGGTTGTGCTTTGAAGTTGTTGGACTGGGGCAGGAGAGAAAAGGGCATACTTCTAGAGCCGTTTCGTCTGCAATGCTCTTTGAGGTTGCTATCAGCTTTGTAGCTGAGAGCGTTTATTTGTAGTGCCCAAAAGAAAAATGAGTAACCGTAGCAGTAGCAAGAATGAACGAGAGGCATGCAGTAAGCTCGCATATGCGTACGATCGTGGCTCACACATCAAAGCAGAAACACAGTTGGACCTGAGGTCTCGAAATAGTACTACATCGTCATCGTTCTGTATCTCATATGCGTGACGAAGTGGCATGAATTATTACAACGATTCTTAATCTGAAGCCAGTCCACGAAGGCTTGATGAGAGTTAGTACGAGTAAACAACAGCACCCCATGACTGTCGACGTGGAGGCATTAGGAAGTTATTTCAAAGTAGACGAAACGATCGTCCGCTGACGTTGCGTTCCTGAGCCTTCAAAATCTTTAGATATTCTCGAACAAGCTTTGGAACGTCTTCACGAATTGAAACCAAAGTCACCCAGTCAGTCTCTTCCTCTGAAAATCCGTGCCATTTAAGAAGTATTTCAACTTTATGTTGCCTGCGTTTGATATCCAGGAAACGATCAATGACCAGGAGTTCGTTTTGTTGATAAGCAAGATTATCTCAAAGCTCTTCAGTGACTAAGCTTTCGTTTCGGAAAAACTTCAATCTTCGTCCGTGTAATTCCTATTTCTGGCCATTTAGAAGCGATTCAACCAGAAAGATATATTCCAATCGACAATTCACAACTCCATAGTGCCCAACCTATTTTATTGATGTCTTGTGAGATTTGCCACGCTGTAGCATACCTCAGAGAAAGAAATCGCCTTAAGTAAAGTTGATGGGACGCATATTGGTTTTTCAAATGTGGCTTTCAAAGGTTTGTTGTCGCTTCTTTTTCGAGCGCTCAGCCACATCCTTGTGCATTCCGTCGAGAGCCAATTGAAGTTGTTTGACCAGATCTAACTGAGCTCTACAAATATCACTGAGCTTCAGTATCTGAACTTTGCCGCCAACTTTTCTAGTGACTGCCGTGAGAGGCGAATCTTGTGCATGGCCATTGAAAACAGTTAGAGTACAACGGCTACCAGTTTGTTCCAGAAGCGCATTGTTCAGAGCAGACTGAACAAAAGGCATGAAAATACGCCCAGAACTGTGTCAAAGATGGTATTCAGGCAGAACAGCGTGACAGACGCGAAGTAGTTCCCTGCAGACTATTTCAATGGTTCCATTAGACCAAGGACAATACGTCAAATTGAAATGATGAAAAGGCTTCGTCCTTTCTGTGGGCGCCATTGCGAGACGTTGCCACAGGGGGCCAAGATAAATGACAAATTAGCCTAAAAAGGGTGTTCCTCGTAGCTCGAAGCCCCAATAAAATGAAACGACACGAACAAAATATCAAACGAACAACCAATGCAGGGGCCAAAAGGACTCAAACTTCAACGATAAAAAAAAAAAAAAAAAAGGAGAGCACAAGGCTCACTCCAAATACAAACTTCTTGATACTTCCTGAAACTGCGCACAACCCAAGAATTATTTCAAGGGTCACTAGGAGTCACACTCCCGGCTTCCGGTAAGACAAGCCGGATGTGAAGTGATATCTGCAGCCTGTACATTTCTGCACCAACCAGAAGCAGGTGCCTAAAATCCTTACAAGGCTTCCAAAGGAGAGCTACTAACAGCGGGATATGCTTACAATCTATACCCAATGTGGCCCTTTGTAGGAGAGGTTGCACGGCACGTCGCCTGCAGACAGCTTCCCGTGAAGCACCTCCGTCCGGAAACCACCAGGTCTTTCGACCGTCACCGTTATCCGAGCAACGCTGCGGTGGGGGCTCACAGACGACAGAAGCGCCTTTAGTACACACTACCCGTCTCCCTTCTACGCCAAGGGCGCTTCAACCGGTATCAGCGACGGTAATGTCCCACCTCAAGTATGAAAAAAGCAGCAAGCGCCTCACTAAGTGCGGTTGAGAGTTGATTGTTGATAGTAAATGTTGAGACAGTTGTGGGGGTGAGGAATTTAAGATGTGGTTCTTGAGATGAGTCCAAAATGAAGTCCGGGACTTAAATTGCCCTGATGTAGAGTCAAAAAGCATGCAAAGCAACACATAAACGCATTACTACTTTCTACTTGCTCATGTGTGCGGGTAAGTTACTCCATTGGCTTCCAGAAGCCTCTGGAGCTGCACACTAACCAATATTAATTTGGCAATTGGCGCCTGCATCACCAAAATAAAGTGGTAATGCTGGGCCAGCGAAGCTTAGAATGCTCCAGACACTACTGGAGCACTCTACACGTGTGTTCTAGCAGTGCTGGAACATTCTACCAATTTTGCGACCAACACTTTCCTTCAAAATACGAACGACTTGGTTTTTGAAGTTTGAGCCACGATCTGAGACCCATTGGTTTGCTACGCCGAATGAAGCGAACCAATTTATCAAAGTAGTTGCTGCAACCTCAGCGTTTGTCTCCGTTGTAGGCGTTAGCCAGAGGTATCCACTGTGGTCATTTTTGACGATTAATTTGTACAAAAAGTTGTCTTCTCCGGGAGATAAATAGCAAAAATCGAAATTGATCAACTCTTTGGGCATTTTGGAATGAAGACCGTGTCCTAGTGAACGCGGTATAATCTTTCCGGATGCAGTGCAAATACAATGGAGGCATGTGTTCACGAAATCCTTAAAATTTTCATCTACCTTCTTCCAGAAGAAATGTGCTTTGATAGCCAGCCAAAGTTACGTTCGAACTTCGATGTCCTCCATGGCCAGTGTGCGCTGCAATAATGATTCGCAGCTTGAGGATCTCGACGTCTGAAGGAATCCATAAGACATTCTTTTCGGTCCCGTACCCGTTCGGAGACTTCTTGCATATCTTTAGAGGTTTGTCCTTCGACTGCCTTTGTAACTTCTTAATATCCTCAAGATTGGGCCAGTCTAGGTTTGAATCCAGACCCGGATTGATTGGAGCGACCATGAGTGATTTGGCTCGCAGCAATTTGGCGCCACAGACTGTTCGCTTTGTGCTGGCAGCCCAACGCTTCGGCATGTCTGCCCAAACGTTGCGATCTCCTGATAAATGTTCGATGACGTAGCGAAACGCACTGAGCTTAATAGCCCAGCGCATTAGCTTGCTCACGGTATGTCTTGATATTCCTGGGTTCCTACCGTAAGTTTCGTACAGGTAGAATAGGTTTGAGTGGTCCGTGAAGATGTTGACATCATGTCCCGTAACCAGGTAGTCCAAAGGGCACATTTCTTCCACAATGGCGAAACCTTCCTTGTCAGGAACAGACCAGTTGGCGGCTTATCCGGGGAAGGCTCCCCAAAGGAAACATAGTGGTTCTTGATGTTGTTCTTCGATCATACTGTGTCGTTAATTGAGAGTTACCTGGGTAAGTACTGCTGCCCAATGAGTATCGGATGCGTCGCTAAAGAGACACATGTAACAATCTGACTTTGGATGAGCGAGCTTGACGGTAGCAGCTAATTGCTTCCTGATGTCGGTGAAGCCGATTCATGTTGTATGCCCCATGAGGTACCGATGGAAAGATTGCGCAGGGCATTCTTTGTCCGTTTACTGGCCTTCGTGTAGAACTGCTCTAGGAGCTCATGAAGTAGAGCTATGCGTTGGGCGTATGCCGGAATTGAATTTCTTATCCAGTTAGTTGCGCATGTTATGAATTGGTATAGCTCGTTTGCCATAGTGGGAGTCTTCATTGACACAAGTGATTCATAGTGTCGGGGGTGGTACTGTAATCCTTCGTGGGAGATGATGCGGCCGCAGAAACAGGCTTCGTGTGCGAAGAATGATGATTTCTGGGCGGGTACCTGGAGTCCAATTTTGCTTTAAACGCTAAGGAAACAGTCAATGTTTTTCAACAGTTCCTGTTCGTCCTTAGGGTAAAAGAGGAAATCTTCTATCCACTGCAGCATCTTTTCGACGTGTCCGTCAAATTTATGAGCTGGTACTGCGTGAAAGTGATTTCCGAAGTCGCTACCTCCCTGGAAGAGACGTGTTGAGGAATAAAGCCCAAGTAGAGTTTGAATTGACACCATTTCCTGAGATTATGGAGAAAGTGGAACCTGCCAATAGCCGTGAGCGGGTCTACGTTTGCAAAGCAAGTGCTTCCAATGGTGTCTTGGAACTTCGAGTCCAGGTGCGACATTGCCGAGTGAATTGGTAAAGTCCTCGCATTTGGACCTCGTAAGTCGACTGTAGGACGCAGTTTGGTGGAACCTGGCTTCGGTACGGCCAAAGCTGGTGACGCCCAGCGAGCGGAAGGATTCTTAAAGATGGGGCCTACGGCCTCCAATTTCCGGACCGTTTGTACGATGGAATCTCTCTGTTGAGGCGCATATCGACGCTGTGGAGAGCGATATGCCCTAGCATTGTCAACAACAGTTATGATCGATAACGGTGGGACGTCGACCGATGGTTCATTGCCGAGCTTAATGCGAAAAACATCTCTGTACTGCTCTAGCATGTTGGAGGGTTTGGAGCGACCTTTGTCCGAAATATCGTTGGCGTTTGCCTCTGAAAGAATTTTGGCGAAATACTGCTCGATAGATTCTTTGGTATCTGTTCCAATACCGGCGGCGAGAAATTCTGGAAGTTCTATAGGATCGTCGTCAGCCGTCATTTAGCTTAGACATTCGTACTTCGCCATGACAAATTTGGCTTCATTTCCATTCAGCTCGCTGATATGTCTGCCATGGATAAAATCACGAACGCGGAACAGGTGGTCTTTGAGGTTGAATCCAATAGCGTTCAAGAATGGGCACCCCAAGAGAATTGCATCCATACCTTGATCCACGACGGAAAATTCGATACCTCGGACTCGCACAGAAATATTTGATCAAGGTAGGTAAGTTGTAGCCGTGAGTACGACGGATCGAGATGCAAAGAAAGTAGCTTTGTTGTCTGATTTGAACGCACCCGCTAGGGGTATTGGTGGATTGAACGTTTTCAAGTTCACATCAGGCATAACGGTCTTGACCTTATTAAAGATAGAAGTGTCGATTGCACTGAAATCCGAGCCAGAATCACCGAGAACAATGTCGAACACTGCGTGTTCAAGAGCTATACGGAAACGTCCTTCATCGGCATCGGAAATCACAACGCCTGCGGATGATGGAACTTTCACGGATTTAGCTCTTTTCGTGTTCTTGTTCTTGAAGAGTTTTTAGAACAATTCTTTTTTAACTTCCGCTGGTGTTACAGGGCAATCTTTTAGACGGTTGATACCATCGCATTTCTCCTTCAAACAACGTTCTGTTAATTCGGCCATTTTCCGCTTGACTCCAGCTCGTGTAGCTTTCTTCTTGTCAGACAACAAAGACCCGGTGTCGTGTTCTGACCTAGACTTATTTCCGCTACGACTTTCATGATCGCAAGGTTACCTGTTCTTACGAGGATTAAGACATGCCCGAGCCGTTTCTGTTAGCGACATCTCGAGAGCGATATTGGCGATCTTGTCCTTAAACAGCTTAATACTCTCGAGTTGCTTCTTCTTCCAGCCCATACGAAGCATCCAAATTCGTTCCTGCAAGAAATCTGGCTGGAACTTTCGGACTAGGCGGTCTATGAATTTCTTGCCATGTCCATGTCTTGAAGTACTTCGGAAGCGTTGTTCTGATCCAAGGCAGTTATCAAATCGATGATAAAGTTAGCTACTCTACCGGCTGGATTGCCTTTGTCGGGCACGAACGTTGCAGACCTTAACGATGCCTCAATACGTTCTGACAAGTCTTTAGATGCAGAGCTTTATTCAGCATTAAACCAATCCTGGATATTCTCTACAGTGGCCTCTTCAACTGCTGTGATTCCCGGAATTTCTCCCATCATACATAGCACATGAAGCGTTGATGCCCTGATACAATCTTTTACAGATGCTGGCGAAAGCTTGGCATTTTCTTCTCGATCCTTATTAACGTCATCAATCTTGGCGCAGTATGCAGAATACGCGGTCTCAAACTGGATCAATGACGGTTGATCGACGGATGTGAGGGTTGGAGGTTGTATCACAGAGACAACACCCTAGTTTGAAGACGCCATATTTGACTGGTTCCACGGCAAGTGAACCAAACTACCCAGGCTCTTCGAGCAAAGCGCTTTGTTGTTGGGGTCTGAGCTACCTGCTGTGGGAAGGAAAATAAAGACGAATGGGAAATTGTTGTGACTTGAAGGTGTTGGACTGGGGTACTAGAGAAAAGGGCACACCTCTAGAGCAGGTTCGTCTGCGATGCTCTTCGAGGTTGCTCTCAGCTTTGTAGCTGAAAGCGTTTATTTGTAGTGCCCAAAAGGAAAATGAGTAACCGTAGCAGTAGTAGGGATGAACGAGAGACATGCAATAAATTCGCATATGCGTACGATAGCGGCTCATACAGCAAAGCAGAAACACAGTTGGACCTGAGGTCTCGAAATAGTACTACATCGTCATCGTTTTGTATCGCATATGCGTGACAAAGCGGCATGAATTACTAAAACTATTTTGAATCTGAACCCAGTCCACGAAGACGTGTCGAGAGTGAGTACGAGTAAACAACAGTAAGGAACTTGTTCACTGCTCACTACCTTCCAAGTCTCTTTCTTGTATAATTCTTGAATCTCTTTCTTCTTCACGGGTAGGAAGCAGAAGTCAGCGTTTCGTGGACCATTCAATAGAATAAAATCAGAGTGCGTCGGCAGTATGACAATTTCTGAAGATGCAGAATGGGATACAGGGACGTATATTCTAATGAACGAGGCGGTCAGTGTTATTGACGCCTACCTCTTATGTTCACCCTGACAATTGGCTAGAGGGCCAAAAAAACGTTTTTCTCATTCGCGGTAGCGGTGAGCTTTGCCACTGGGGGTAAAGACATAGAGGGAATCTGAGAGGAGTCGAAATTGCAAGTGGTAATGGATGCGCAAGCGAATCATAATGGAGGCCTATGCGGTTAGCCCAGCTTCAAAAGCGCGGAGGTGAATCTGCTGGTTATGTAGGTCAGAGTTGATAGCATTAAACCTCGGGAGAGAGGCAAAAACGAGAAGAGAGGGGACGAAACATTCGGAAACGCTGGTACCATTCATTGCCTTCACAGCAAGACGGAGGAAGAGAGAACGAGTTGGATCCGGTGAATCATGTCGGATGTGTTTATAAAAGCAGCGGAGAGGGACGTAGTAGCGTTCACCAAAAACCAAGGCGGTATGAAATACTACAGCACTCAATTTGGAATCCAACCATTTTCCAATGGTACATTTGTCCTAGTGTTGGAGTGAAAAGGTGGAACCGGGATCAGATATGAGATAATTGAGATTCATAATGTATTGAATCAACTAATAAAGCTTTGAAGCAGTACATTCCTTGGAAATCGATTTATCAGGTAGAAAAATAGCATTGGAAGCGCCAGTATCGATGCCAACAACGTGGGGAACCTCTTTTTCATACAATCAATATAAGCTCAGAGCTACTTCTTGATTAAAGATAATGCAGTACTCGAGAAGAATGACGTGGAACTGATGCAGCTTGGTAGAGAACGTGGTAAAAATTCTGCTGGCAGTTCCAATAACTTCCAGAATCGCAAGAGGACCGGGGGAAAGCTAATCTCATTGAGCTCTGCAGATGAATTGATGGAGCTTCTTGCACGAGGAATGTGAAACGTCGTAGGGTATCTTCTATAGTTCCGATAAGATATATGGCTTAGCACATGTATCGTAAGCAATATGGGACCGTGAATGCTTAAGATTCTTAATGTTCCATGTCTGAAAGAGGTGGCCGTGCAAATTTACAAGGAGCTTTGCCCATTCGTCGTTCTTACTATGGATATTGCGCTTGTGTGTGTCCAAGACCATATGATATCTGGGGCACGCGTCCAATGCGGGGAGAAAGAAAGTATTGGCGTTTACCACGTGTGCAGGTATTCTAACAGAAGTTTTGTGAGTGGTCGGACATAAGAGAGAGACCAAAAGAAGGGCACGCTGAGATCCATCGTCGAAAGTGAATATGATTTTGTCTTTTTGGAATGGAAAAGTATGGACAAGTTGTTGAGATAATTGGTCCAGTTGCGTACGGCCAATGACGCTTCGTGATGCGCCTGAAGCAATTAAAGCACCCAGTAATGTAGATAATAGATCATGATCAATATTATCGGAAGCAGCAACATGGATATCTGGAATCTGTTTTAGTGATGATTCGCGCGGGAGGCCCCGAGTCAGATACATGCCGATTGCTCGTATTGCTCGTATTGCTCGTAATTCGAATTTCCTGATATCAAGTAAATTTCTAGAGCGTTGGAGGAGCGTTTTCTGGACATGTGGGTCGAGTGGTTGAGAACTGTTATTCGATAAACATCCACAATTAAGAAGGTTGAGGATGTGAGGTATCGGGGATAGCCAGTGGAGAGTTGTCGTGAGGTATTTCCGGAGGCGTTGGATCGAGAAGTGGCGTGAGTAACGGGGTATCAAAGGCTGGATTCTGTTCAGTTAGCCTCCTGGAGGGAGGCAATCAGCTTTTTTTGCTGCCATATAGAAAACCTGACTTGCCGGACCACTTGCACCACTCGCTACATGTTCGGCACTGCAGTTCAGCTCTTGAAGATGCATGATTGGAACCGAGCTGTTATACGGCATTGTTTCAGTAGTTGTCGAGTCGTCTGGAGGATTTGGTTCAGCCGTGAGATCAGCAGGCGGAGCCATGGACTCCTTGTTGAGGAACTCTGAGAAGTTGAATACTGCGTCGCTGACATCGCTCACCTGAGTTATTTCCATAGCGTCTTCGATAAGAAACTGTATGTTGAGGAATAGGTGGCCCTATAGTTAATGTGTCGCAGATAAAGTGACTGAATGAAGTCACGATTCTTCTGCAGACAGTCTCGTATAGTGTGATCCAGGTAGCTCCAGCGGAGGAAACAGATTTGAATGAACGTCGCCGAGGTGGTCCTGCGCTTAGAACTGCGGGCATGATGATGACAAGATGCGTCTGTGGGGCAGTGTGGCTTACTCAGGTTGTTTGAAGTATTATTGGTAGCCATGGCGTCCGTATCTGGGCTTGGTGTAGAACGCCTCTTAGGAGCGGAGTTGTTGGGGAGCGTTTCATCTGCGCCGTGAACTCTCAAAATGGTTGTGTAGCTTG
This sequence comes from Gracilariopsis chorda, assembly GCA_003194525.1. Lineage (NCBI taxonomy): Eukaryota > Rhodophyta > Florideophyceae > Gracilariales > Gracilariaceae > Gracilariopsis > Gracilariopsis chorda. The sequence goes on along the minus strand of NBIV01000042.1, from coordinate 246,046 downwards.
GACGCAAGGGCAGATGGCAAGAGAGATAAATCTGAAAGTTCGGCCTCCATTCGATAGAGAGTTTGAAGCGGCCATGTCTGGTCGTAGACTGCGCGAGCGAGAACTTGCCTCTCGTTTTAATCCTCGTTGAAATCTGCAAATAGCTTGAGGAGAGAGATCCCCAATACGTGAGGTATGTGCAGCGAATCCATCATTTAGGAACTCTCCCATACTAATACAATGTTACAATTGCAAGGGGGCGATTGTGGATACAAATCTTTCTTTAGTGATTTCACCATTGAATCGGATGGCTATTGCTGTGGTAGCCTGGTCGTAGCCATGAAGGTTTTTTTTTGACATGGTCTTCTAAAAAGACGCAAGCGTCTTTCGTTAACATATTGTTTTGAGGTTTAGAGCTTCAGCTTTCTCTACTTCAAATATTCCAAACATTTCTTCGTTGTTTTTCAACTTCTTTGGCCAGGAGTCCTCAACGTGTCCACTAATTCTTGTTTTTCCTCAGAAGGGGCAGATGAGAAAGCATTCCTGAGCTTGATTACTCCGTAGAACTGAAATATCTCCCACAAATCAGATGCTAACACAGTATTCGTGGATACTGGTAGATTCTTTTGGACAGGAACACTAGTAACACTTTGCGAGAGCGAGTGCTGACCTGAAGCTACGAAATGCAGATTACAAGAACCGCGGAACGGAGGATGGTTCTGCGTATCCTGAAGGAGAGGGTCCTGACCGATCCAGTTGCGAAATGTTTTTGGGATTAAGCACTAGGCGATTTTAATTCGCACTACACATTTCAGCGACGGTGCGATGAGAGCGTTGCCTGGCAGTTTAGAGAGTTGTTGGCCGAAATCTGAGCGTTTGATGAGATTTCAGGGGTATTTGAAGGGTTTTTTGCTCTAATTAAGAGCCTGTTGGCTGAAAAAGGGGCCGGAGTGGAAGAATGGGGCTGAAGAATAGGAACCTGTGCTGCTGCACGGGCATCGAACATTGGTGCGGAAACACAGATTATCTTTGAAGGATCTGCGGATGGCCCGTAAAAGATTATAGGTACCACAGCATGTCGATCATACCAGTAATCGCTGCTGTTCCGTATATTGTTGGACAGGCGGATTGCGTTGGACTTACGATGTCTTGCTGCAAAAGATCGAAGGATAATACCAATTTCTGTGAATTCTTTTACCAAGGCGTGATGGATATTTGATCTGTGCGTAAACCATTCGATAGAGAGGTCTTGCTGAAGTTCTTCCAGAAATGGTAGTCTGTTAACTAAGGCAGAGTAGTGGTCTAATACTTTCCGAAATGCTTCAAAAAACTCAGCTTGTGCAGGATGTGCTGGTAGGGTGGACGGGACAAATTGCAGTATGTCTGGTGAGACTGCTGTGGCAATATCATTAGGTGCCGAGCCTAGAGGCTTCGAAGCTACAGTTTGGACTACTGATGGTGCAGCGGAAGCTGCAAGGGTTGAATTATCATGAGGATGAAGTGAATTGTCTATGTTAAAAGCAACAAAGAGAGGATGAGAATAAGAGTTCGATATAGCTTGATTTCCGAATGCTGCTCCTAGTACCATCGCGCGGAGAGCGCAACGTGACACTTTCCAAGTAGGAATAGTGGCTTGAAAACCAGAGTACGTTATGAAAACGTTATAAGATGAAAAACTGCTCGCCGTCTCGTGTTTACTGAGTGAGTTATGGTACAGATCGTATAGCTTGTCCATGATTGAAGAGAAACATCTGTAACGCTCGTTCACTGGACTGATGCACTTGAAACAGTGTAACGCATACACTGGTCAGAATAGCCCGCTCCTTTAAGTCATAGCACTGCTCACAGAGCCATGAGAAAACCACTGCTCATCAAGTACATTCAATGGTGCCAAGGTTACATATGCCGAACTGACAGCATTAGATTTATGTGGATAGCCATGTCGGCACGATATTTAATATTTTCAGTATCCCTACCGAACTCAATGATAAACAAATAACGAGTCAGAAGTACCGTGACTTCGCTCAAAAGAAATTAGATAAAATGTCAGTTCGAAGTGACCCCGTCGCTAGACCGTGCGGGTAGCCATGCAGTGTGGCGAAGACCTGTCCGGTTTGCTACACGAAACAACACCCTTGGCTCGATCACTGTCAAGTGCAAGCCAAGCAACATGAACGGATTTTTATTTTTCAGCTAGAGCCCGTCTTATCTGCTTAGGGGCGAGCTCTCGCTGTTTTGTCAAACTATTAGCCTCCGCTTGCACGGCCCGCTTCGGTCTGTCCCGCTAAACCTTCTTTCGATCCTCTTTGCCCTCTCTTAATGCCATAAGTACCCTCTATGCTGACAACAGCAATACACTTGTTGTATTCAAAGTTCCATATAATAACAAATCTCCATCACTGCGCAATAAGGTGACAGAAGTGGTGAAAGACGGTACAAGACCATGTATGCCTTAGGAGCGGCTTTCTAAGATTCTGCTTTCTCCAAATTGATAATTTATGTGAGTTTGATAGCAACAGATTTGATTCCATCATTTAGTTTGTCAAAGATGACCGATGCTTGAAATCCACTAGATATATCCTGATAGCTTAGGGCTTGTTTGTAGGCGTTTAGGAGATGTTTGAATGCGGTACAAACGTCATTCTTGGTTTCGTTTTTGACAACTATATGCACTTGTTTACCTCGTTTCGAAAGGCAGTATTGTATGGCGAGAAAATATAAACATCATAAGGCTTTCTGTGGTGGCATGTATGTGCCAGACGTCTGAAGGTGACGATGTGTAACACTGCAAGCTAGTTCATCACAGTATATTTACGTTTGTAGCACTATAAGCTAGTTGGTATGCATGTAACGGCCTTTCTAGCCGTTACACGTCACAAGTCTTGGATTGATTGCGACTTCAAGCTAGTTTGCGGTTCGCTATAAAGACTTAAAGTTGGTGTAGATTTTCAAAGCAGAGAAACTCCACAACCTTACAACCCAATCCCCTTAATAATCGTGATCAGTGTCACATTTGGTAGCATTTGCTTTTCGACCCTCTCTCGTCCACATCTTCCAGTCCTACAACGATCATGATGCCTCCCGCAAACGAGACCCACTCCAGAAATCTCCTCAGAGCACAGAACGCTATCTTAACCCTCGCCTGACAACGGCGCCATGGACCAAAAACCACCTGGTGCTCCGTCATCATCGGGTGAGCCAAATTCGGAATTGCCACCTACAGAACCAGCAGCTGCCTCCAGTCTCTAGAACCACAGAAAACTCTTTCTAACACTCTTCTCCACATGATGCAGAAGCAGAAAGCCATAATCGATGCTTTGGCCGCTCAAGTGAAATCCTTGAACCAACTTGTTGCTTCTGCCACATCTCCAGACCCAACACCACCAACACCTACGACATCCAACGCCCTGTCAGAGGCAAATCCAATTATCGAGCAGGCACAACACAGGTTTGGACAAATCTCGTCTCTTGCAAGCATCTTGAAATCCTCTAACTTTTCTTCTTTCCACGGGAAAGAATCTGAAAGTACTTCCGTCAGAGTCTGCTCCTTTATTTCAGATATCAGAAAGGTGACCAATTTGTGTCTAAACATTTCAGAGGCTCAAGAAGTGTACATCGCTGTCTGTTTGCTACGCGATCACGCAGATCTATGATACGCTCGGGCAACTAACGATCATTATTTATTCTCTAACCTGTCCGCTCTGCAAGAGGCCATGCTATCGGAATTCGTACCGTCCAGCGAACGGGCAATGCGTGTCGCCCTGATTCAACTGCGCTTAAGTGTTTCTCTAGAGAGCCATATGGAAGGGTTCAGAGAATTAGTAGATGTATGTCAGACACCGGATTCTGAAGCATTCAAGTTTCTGCAGCTATTGTTACCCATCCTCTTTCGCAAAAAGTTATCGGAAAGGTTTCCTGATGGCAGTCCTTCATCGATACTTGAATAGTACAACTTCGTTCGCACTATCTACATCTCCAAAAAAAGGAAGGACTCAACCTCGTCGAGTTCAAAACACTCAAAACGCGCCAACAAAACCAAGGATTCTATGAAGAAGATTTCGAGCACAAAAATCTCAGACCCAAGTCTAATCGGTAAAGACTTCGACGCCATTTCATGTGGACCAGCTGATGTACAAAAATCTATCGAGAATGCCGTGTATCGTGCCAACAATCGCTGTATGAGGTGTGGAAAGAAAGATTGGAGTGATCCGAATTAACCATGTCACAGAACAGTGACTGGGAGCGCAGCCCAGCGTCTACCGCAAAGCAGGGCAAAAAACTAGAACCTTCGCGCGCAAGTGCAAAGCCAAGAAGGTCGGCGGTCTTCCCAAAATTTTCCCCCATAGACACTGCCCCCAGAAGATAAATGATCTGCGAAGGAGCCTTGAATGGCCACAAGGTTGCTTTTCATCTAGATCCTGGACCCTCACATGCTTTCATGTCACTCATCTGGGCTCATCTTTGTCGACTCCCTCTCACCGCTTCTGCGTTGTTTTTTACCGAATTCAGCAACAACTCTACTGTCTCTTTTCTCTTCGAAGCGCAAAACCATATATCTCTTGGCTAATAATCCATTCCTATCTCCGTCTACGTAATCGAAATGAATGACGAGGACAGTAGTCTACCTTTGGTTACGGTAGGTCGTGAGTGGCTTCGCTCTGCTCGTCCCCACGTCGACTGGGAGGCATATAACCTTACCGTTAAGCGCGCAGATGGTTCAAGCTTTAACGTCGTCCCTCGACAACTGGTCTCATCTCAGACTCGTAAGAACAGATCAACCGTACCACCTCTCTCCTACAAGGGCCTTCGCCGCATGTTAGAACAGAAGGGATGCGAAATTTACGCAATTACGCTTATGCCCGTTTTCTTCCATCGACTGCCACCCCGACCTGGCCTTCTCAGTTGACAAATTACAAGACATCTCTAAAGAGGAGGTACCGGATGATTTCCATTTTCAGCGGAAACCAGACTTCGAGATCACCCTAAAACAGGACCAGCCTCCTCCCGTACGGCCGATCATTCGACTCTCCAACAAAGAGCTCAATCCCCTCTGCAATACACTGGAAGAGATCCTTAACAAAGAGCTCATCCGCTTCTCTTCTTCATCATTTGCTGCACCAGTTTTCTTTGTGCAGAAAAAGTCGGGACAATTACGAATGGTCTGTGGTTACAGAGGTCTCAATCAAATCACCATTCCAGACTCCACGCCTCTTCATCTCATCGATGAGGCACTACAACAGCCTGCCGGAGCGAAGATTTTTTCCAAGATAGACCTCGTTGGGGCCTATCACCAGATGCGAATCAAGGAAGAGGACTGTCACAAGACCGCCATCCGCACTCGCTTCGGTTCTTTCGAATGTTGGATGCTCCGTTTCGGGTTTTGTAACGCTCCGACCGCCTTGTGCAGCCTAATCTCCACCGCTTTGCAACACCTTACTGGCCGTTGCCTCTGGCTGTACATCGAAAATATCCTGGTGTACAGCAAATCAATCGAAGAGCACAAAGAACACCTCCAAAGAAGTCTTTGCTGCTCTACAAAAACTCAACTATACGCCAAACTCAGCGAATGCGGGTTTAGCGTAACCAAAGTGGACTTCTTAGGCTTTCGTGTTTCAGACAAGGGTGTCTCTACGCAAAAATGCCTAATACCATCTACATGAGACTGGCCTATGCCAACCACACTTTGCCAGGTTCAGCACTTTGTCGGCCTTGCAAACTTCTACGGCCGCTTCGTCAGGGCTATGCTTCTATCCTATAGCCTATTATGGTTGTCATCCGCAGACATACATTTGAGTGGTCCAAGGATCAGGATCGCGCATTTACCGAGATTAAAGACCCATTAACCACAGCCCCCGTTTTGGAACACGCCGATCCGGAGAAGCGCTTTGACTTCGCCACGGATGCATCAAAATACGCTTTCGAAGCAACGCTGTCTCAACACGGGCACCCTATCGCATTCTTATCGCATCCGTTGTTGGGGACAGAATCGAACTGGGATACCGCCGATCAGGAGTTGCTCGCCGTGATGACGGCCTTACGACCTTGGGGCCCCTTTCTTCGCGGAAGACACTTTACTCTCCACACTGGTCACGACCCAATCAGGTTCCTTTAATAGAAGAGTAAGTTGACCGGAAGACAGTGCCACTGCGTTCATGAAATCCAAGAACATAGCTTTTACATCAGGCATATAGCCGGAAAGATGAAAGTCGTTCCAGACGTGCTCAGCCGCAGACCCAACCACATTCCACCTCAACTCCGCTCGCTTTCCGCCTGCATGCCGAGGCTGCATGATCGTGTCCAATTGGCTTACACTTCTGATCCTTTGGTTACAGACTTGCTCTCGCACTTCAGAGACAGTACGCAACCTGTCTCAGCTCGTCTCATCCGCTCCATGACCAACGTCAAGCTCGTCACTGACCTTCTGTACTGGAATGGAACATTCTCTATGAGGCTGTACATTCCTTCCACACTACTGCGATCCGAAGTAATGAAATACTTTCATGGAGTCGGACACCTGGGTGCGGACAAAACCACTGCTCTGCCGTAAGAAGCATTTACTGGCCGCGGATGTATGGAGATATACTTTGATTCTTGCACAACTGCCGCGGCTGTCAGTCCAACAAGTCGTCCCTGTCTCTCCTCAAGGGCTTACTTAACCCGTTACTACCATAAACCGATGTTGGGAGATCGTTACCGTAGAACTGCCATGTTCCGAGGTGGGACACGATGCCGCACTCGTTTTCGTCGAAAAGCTTTCCAAGCACGCTCTTTTTGTCCCCACTTACAAAGAAGCCACGGAAAAGGATACCATGAAGTTTCTCGATACACACCTTTTTCCCAAGTACGGCGTACATCACACTCTCGTTTCCGATCGTGACAAAAAGGATAGGTCCCGGTTCTGGCGTTCAATCATGCAGCTCCTCAACGTGGGATGCACTATCTCTTCCGCCGACCCCCCGACCGACGGGCAGCATTAAAACATGATCCGTACGCTCTCTTCTATGCTCCGCCCTCTACTCAATCTTCACCTTCTCATTGGCACCGCCTTTTGACCACTCTTGAGTTCGAGTACAATGCATCGCGCCACGGCAGCAAAAAACTCGCTACGTTTAAAGTGGGTCTAGGCTACATCCAACACACGCCAGTCACAAGATCTCTTCAGCACTGCAAGGAACTCTCCGAAGAACCTGTCAACTACATTGATCGTCGCAAGGCCTTCGTCGCACCAGCCCGGGAGAACATGGCAACTGCAGTGTCAAGACAGAAGTTCTATGCAGACCGGACCCGTGTCGATATTTCTTTTCACGTTCGTAACCTTATCCTTCTTCGTGCGGATAATCTTTCTCTTACCCGCCGGTCCACGTTACCCAAAAAATGGCAACCCCGCTTTATTGGTCCTTTTTGCATTCGCAAGGTTTGGTCACCAGTTACTTACCGTATTGAACTGCCACCTGCCATGCGCCGCACTCAGGACGACTATCATGTTTTAAAACTCAAACCGTTTCATAATGACCGGAAGCGTCTGTTGATAATTGCTAGTAATAACGATGGAACGATTGAAAAGGACGTGAGAGCGCTACTGAATAAAGAAAGGTACAAACGCAAGGTACTATACCTGGTTCAGTTCGTCTGTGAGTCCCGCGAAGACGCCATTTGGCTCCCTCGAACTGCACTATCGAATTTGCAAAGAACTACCAGCATCTTTTAACGCCACTTAGACTTCGCTGGGAAAGCGTCAGCCAAAAAGGGGGCGATTGTAACAGTACAAGGTAGTTGAAGACAATAGATTTAGGTTTGTAGAACTATAGGCTACTCACTCTGCCTGTAACGGCCTTTCTAGCCGTTAGAAGTCAGACGTCTTGGATTGATCGTGACTTCAAGCTCCTTTGCAGTTTTCTATTAAAACGTAAAGTTGGTGGAGTTCTCCAAAGCAGATAAACTCCACAAACTTACAAAGCAATCCCCTCAATAATCTTGATCAGTGTAATAAAGTGATGGTGAATAAGGTCTGGCCTCCTCCAAATGAAGGGGAAGGTCAGCTGACGCTCATTTTATATCGGTCTTGTAGCAGTCTGGAGACTTCTATGACTACGCTACAAGCTAGCTACTGTCTGTGACCATGACAGCTACAAGCTAGCTACTGTCTGTGAACATGACAGCTACAAGCCGATCACGGTGTTCAGGCGTGACTTGGCTTGTAGGCTGTCTTCTGTGTTACAATCACCCCGTTTTGGGCTGAAGCTGTCCCAGCGAAGTCTTAGAGTTTTGAAAAGATGCCAACAGTTCCTTGCAATTCGAAAGCGAAGTTCGAGGAAGCCAAACCGCGTCTTCGCGAGCTTCTCCAACAAGGTGGACCAGGTAAAAAACTTTGCGATTAAACGTTTTCTTATCCAATATGGCGCAAGCTTCTTGTTCAACCGTTCCATCGTTGCTAATGACAATATCCAGCGGGCCCTGCTGGTTAGTGTGAAATAGCTTCAGTCTCGAAACATGAAAAACATCATTAGCTCGGCGCATGGTGGCAGGTAGTTCAATGCGGTAGGTAACTAGCGAAAAGACTTCGCGAATGCGGAATGGGCCAATGAAACGTGGTTGCCACTTCTTCGGGAGACTTGAGCGTCGTGTAAGAGAAAGATTATCTGCACGGAGGAGAACCAAGTTTCCAACTACAAACGAGACGTCTGCACGAGTCCTGTCAGCGTAAAACTTTTGCTTCGACACTGCGCTAGCCAAATTATCTCTGGCCATTGCAACGAATGCCTTGCGACGATCAATGTAGTTGAGAGCTTCTTCGGAGAGTTCTGTGCAGTGCTGAAGAGACCTTGTGACCGAGGTATGGGGGACGTACCCTAGAATGACTTCGAATGGCGCTCGTCGTGTGCTGCCATGGCGAGAAGCGTTGTATTTGAATTCCAGAGTTGGCAAAAGGCGGTTCCAGTCGGACGGCGAAGATTGAATGGAGGTACGGAGCATGGAAGAGAGGGTACGAATCATGTTTTCCGATTGTCCGTCCGTCTGCGGGTGGAAAGCAGAAGAAATATTGCACCTCACATTGAGAAGTTGCATAAGAGATCGCCAAAATCGAGACCTGACCTTGGGATCGCGATCAGAAACGAGAGTGTGAGGTACACCGTACTTCGAAAAAAGATGTGCTTCGAACAAAGCCATAGTGTCCTTCGCCGTTGCATCCTTCGTGGTTGGAACGAAAATAGTATACTTAGAAAGCTTCTCGACGAAGACGAGGATGGCATCGTGTCCGGAGTCCGAACAGGGAAGTTCAGTCAGAAAGTCGAATGTGACTATCTCCCAAAAACGATTCGGGTTCGGTAGGGGCATCAGTAAGCCCTTCGGGCAAGTCATGGACGACTTGTTAGACTGACAATGGCGACAATTGCGCACAAAGCGAAGTATATCTCCATACATCTGCGGCCAGTAGACGCTTCGCACAGCCGAGCAGTAGGTCTTATCAGCACCCAGGTGTCCCACTCCGTGAAAGTAATCCATTAACTCAGATCGCAAGTTTGGTGTAGGGATGTACAACCTCAAAGAGGAGGTCTCCTCCCAGTACAAGAGATCATCGATGAGCTTGAAGTTCGTTATTGAGTGGAGTAGACGGGCGGGAGTGGACTGCGAACTGTCTCTGAGATGCGAAAGCAATTCAGTGGCCAAGGTATCCGCGGCGTAGGTCGCACGAATGCGATCGTGCAACCCCGGCATGCATGCGGAAAGCGAGTGGAGCTGCAGGGGAGTGTGGTCGGGTCTGCGGCTGAGTGCGTCAGGTACAACGTTCTTCTTTCCGGCAATATGCCTGACGTCGAAGCTGTATTCTTGGATTTCGTCGAGCCAACGACACTGCCTCCCGGTCAACTTACTCTTTGACTGAAGGAACCTGATTGGGTCGTGATCAGTGAGAAGAGTAAAATATCTTCCGCGAAGATAGGGGCCCCAAGTTCGTAAAGCAATCATCACAGCCAGCAATTCCTGATCGCCGGTATCCCAGTTCGATTCTGTTGCCGACAAGCGGTGCGACATGAATGCGATTGGGTGTCCGTCTTGAGAAAGCGTTGCTCCAACAGCGTACTTAGATGCATCCGTGGCGAGAACAAAGCGCTTATCCGGATCGGCGTGAGCCAAAACGGGTGCAGTGGTCAACACGGTTTTGATCTCGGCGAAAGCTCGGTCTTGCTCTGTAGACCACTCGAACGCGTGTTTGCGGATGACATCGGTCATAGACTGTAGTTTAGAAGCATAGCCTTTTACGAAACGACGATAGAAGTTAGCGAGGCCAACAAACTGCTGAACATGGCGGAGTATGGTAGGTGTAGGCCATTCTCGGATAGATGTAATTAGACGTTCCTGAGTAGAAACCTTGTCCGAAACATGAAAGCCCAATAAATCCACTTCTGTTACACCAAACGCACACTTGCTGAGCTTAGCGTATAGTTGGTGTTTCTTTAGAGCGGCAAAAACCTCTCGGAGGTTATCTTTGTGCTCTTCTATTGTTCTGCTGTACACCAAAATATCGTCGAGATACAGGACGAGGCAGCGACCATTGAGGTGTTTCAGAACGGAGGCGATTAGGCGAGAGAAGGCGGCCGGGGCGTTGCAAAGCCCAAAGCAGAGCACTCGCCATTCAAAAGAGCCGAAGCGAGTGCGAATGGCAGTTTTGTAGCAGTCCTCTTCCTTAATTCGCATCTGATGATAGGCCCCCACGAGGTCTATCTGGGTAAATATATTCGCTCCGGCAACCTGGTCTAGTGCTTCGTCAATGAGGGGAGAGGCGTGGCGTCCGGAATGGTGATTCGGTTGAGACCTCTATAGTCACAGACCATGCGTAGCTGTCCCGACTTCTTCTTCACGAAGAAAACTGGTGCAACAAATGGAGAAGAAGATGGGCGGATGAGTCCTTTGCTGAGGAGCTCTTCGAATGTGTTGCGGAGAAGATTGAGCTCTTCGTTTGAGAGCCGAATGACCGGCTGTACGGGAGGTGGCTGGTCGTGTTTCAGGTTGATCTCGAAGTCCTGTTCCCGCTGAGGAGGGAGATCATACGGTAGTTCCTCTTTAAAGACGTCTCGGAACTCGTCGACTATGAAGGCCAATTCAGGGTGGCAGTCAACGGAAGAAGACGGGCGTAAGCGCAAAGCATATAGTTCGCATCCCTTCTTCTTTGCCATTCGACGAAGGCGTTTGTAGGAAACAGTTGGGATAGTTGGCTTCTTCACGCGGGCCTGGGAGGGCATCAGTTGCCGAGGAAGAACATTGAACCTTGAACCGTTTGCGCGCTGTACGGTAAGGTTGTAGGTCTTCCAGTCGACGTGCGGGCGAGCAGAACGAAGCCATTCTAGACCTACAGTTACCAATGGTAGACCGTTATCCTTGTCATTCATCTCGATAACGTAAACCGAGACTGGAATAGACAAGTCGCCGAGGGAGATGTGCGTTTGTGTCTCGAAGAAGATAGGAACTGTTGAATTGTTGCCAAGTTCAGTAAAGGGGAATGCGGAAGCGTGGAGAGAAAGCTGGCAGAGACGAGCCGAGTTCAGTGACATGAAAGCGTGGGAGGCTCCAGGATCGAGGTGGAAGGCAACCTTATGGCCATTTAAGGCACCTTCGTAGATCATTTCGCCCTTCGGAGCAGTGTCGATGGCTGAGAGCTTCGGTGGAGCCGTCTAACTGCTTGGATTTGCACTTGTGTGCGAAGTTCCTAGTTTCTTGCCCTGTGATTCGGTGAGCGCTGGGCTGCGGCATCAGCTGCAATGTTGCCGCAAGGGTGACGAGGGTCGCTCCAAGGCTTCTTGCCACATTTCATGCAGCGATCGTTGGCGCGATACACACCATTCTCGACAGCGTTTCGTACGTCGGCGGGTCCCCAAGAAACAGCATCGGGATCCTTACCGATCAGACTCGGATCTGGATGCTTTGAACTTGCGTTTTTCTGCCACGGTTCCTTGTTCTTGTGAGAACTTTTGGATTGAATGGGTTGGAAAGAGCTCGCATTGTTCCACTTCTCCGAGATATAGATCGTCCGGACATAGTTGTAAACCTCAGACATCGATATAGGATTACCGTCCGGAAAGCGTTTGGATAACTTCTTACGGAAAACCAGAGGTAGCAAGAGCTGCATAAACGTAAAAGCCTCAGACACAGGGGTGTGACAGATGTCGACCAGTTCTCTAAAGCTCGCGATATGTCTCTCTATGGAACCATTCAGTCGTAGTTGGATCAAAGCAACACGAGCCATTGCACGTTCGTTTGCAGGCATAAATTCGGCTAGCATACCCTCTTGCAGAACTGAGAGGTTCAGGAACGAAATGCCGTCGCGAGTTGCACGAGCGTACCACAGATCTGCGTGGTCACGTAATAAACAGACGGCAATGTTGTTGTTAAGTACTGGAGTACGGTTCTGAAAAGAACGAAAACGGCAGACAATACGGTGAACGATGCCACGAAAAGGCTGCGAATGCTGTAGTGACGAGCTTGGGGGAACAACAGTGGGTACACTCAACGGGAGTTGCCCCCTCTCCTGAGTGGCCATCCTAGAAGTCGTATGGCCTTTATAAGCACCCGCCGAGTCAGTTGACACTGACTCGACCAAACGATAGCTTGCGCAGCCTGACGTGGGCTATTGAAGATACTAGATATTGCTATCATCGCGCAACCCATACAATTAAGTATGGTATGCTCTATCGCAATGCTGAACGCATTTGCGCAGAAGACAGTAGACGTGGCACATTTGCAAGCCTATTTCTGCGACAGACGCGTAATCGCTGGCTGTATTATACAACAACGCCCTGTAATTAAGTAGGTGACAACCACACTTGATTACTCAGAGATGGTCAGCGATAGCGCGTTGTCGTGGAGTTTCCGCTGTAGATACTTCCGTCAGGTACTCTTGTACCATAGCTGAAACGTCCTGTTGCAGAGACTCAACAGAAATCCAATCAGTCCCGTCGACGGTAAAACCACGCCACTTTACCAATACTTCCGTAGTTCCTTTCTGCCTTCTTAGATCAAGTAAGCGATCTATTACAAGCAGTTCGCCTTGTTGATACGCAAGATGGCCCAGTAGTTCTTCTGTGACTTCAAAATCCTTATTACGAAAGAACTTCAGACGATGACCATGAACCTCCATTGTCGATCCATCCACGAGAGACTTGATGAAAAAGGTGTATCCAGACCGGCATTTTGTGACGCAATATGGGCCAAGCCACTTTAGAGACGGCTTACGAGTGTGATCGCGTTGTTGAACCCCGCGCAAAACAAAGTCCCCTTCGGTAAAATTAATAGGACGGATATTAGTCTTTCGATTGTGATGGTCGACTGCTTGTCTACGTTTCTTGCCAGATCGAACTGCGACATCCTTATGCATGTTGTTCAATGCGCACTGCATATCTTCAATTTGTCTCAGCTGCAGTCGTCGTACGTCATCAATGTTGAGAACTTTTGTCTTCTTACCTATCCTGCGCGTGATTGCAGTCATAGGAGAGTCTTGTTTGTGACCAGTGAAGACTGTCAAAGGGCATCGGTTCCGAAGACGATGCAGCGACGAATTGTTGAGTACGGACTGAACAACCGGCAAAACGCTGTGCCAGCAGCTGTGGGGAAGTTGGTATTCCGAAAGCAGCGCACGACATGTCCTCAGCAGCTCTCGACACACAACTTCCACCGTTCCATTCGACCAAGGACAGTAAGCGAGTGTAAAGTGATGAGATGACTTTGTCTTCTCTTGCAAAAATCTGATAACTTTGTTCTTGAAATGTGAACCTCTATCAGATACCCACTTTTGTATCACGCCAAAAGCGGCAAACCATTGGATCGTTGCGTTTGCGACGACTTCCGCAGTGGTCTTGGTAGCTGGTGTGAGCCATACGTATCTGCTGTGATCGTCCTTAAATACTAAAACGTACAGGAACTCATCTTCACCGGGAGACATGTAGCAGAAATCAAAATGCAGGAGTTCATTTGGTTCATTTGCATGCAGGGCGTGGCCCAGGGGACGTGGAATAATCTTACCAGACTGTGTGCAAAGGCAATGAAGGCAAGATTCAAAAAACGTCTTCACGTTATGGTCCATACCCTTCCAGTAAAAATGAGCCTTAACTGCGGTGGCAGTTACATTGAAAGCTCTATGACCGCCATGACCAGTGTGCGCTGCAATGATTATTCGCAACTTGAGTAGATCTTCATCACTCGGGATCCAAAAGGCACCATTACAGTTCTGAACTCCTTCATTGGTAGTCGTGAACTCAGTTGGCAGTGACTCAGCGGAGCGTTCCTGTGCCTGCCGAATGTCCTTCAAAGTTGGCCAGTCAAAATTTGAGTCTACTCCTGGATTGATGGGTGCGTACATCAAGGCCATGGCGCGTGGAACGTATACAGCGCGTACTGCAAAACTGGGTCTCACAGCCCACCGGGTGAACATATCTGCCCAAACTTTTCTTTCTCCGGGTAAATGCTCCACAACGTATCTAAATGCGCTTAATTTGATTGCCCAACGCATTAATTTGCTTGCTGTGTGTCTTGCCATTCCTGGATTGCGTCCGTAAGGGTCGAAAAGATATACCAGATTAGCGTGATCGGTGAAGATATTTACTTCATGGCCCAGAACGAGGTATTCTAATCGACACATTGCTTCTACGATTGCGTAGCCTTCCTTCTCTGGAACGGACCAGTTGAATGCTGATCCTGAGAATGCTCCAGAAAGGAAACAGAGGGGCTCGTATGGTTGTTCCTCGATAATTTTGTTCCGATCTTTGTACGGAACCTGGGTGAGAATGGCTGCCCAGTGAGTCTCTGAGGCATCTGTGAAGAGACATAGGATGTGCTTGAATTTCGGGTACACAAGCTTGACCGAAGCGGCTAATTGATTTTTGATGTCAGCGAAAGCTGATTCATGTGTGGCGCCCCATGAGGTGCTGAGGGAAAGGTTGCGAACTGCTTGCTTGGTTCTCTTACCGACTTTGGAATAACATTCCTCGAGTAGAGCGTGCAGCGGAGCAATTCGCTCGGCGTAGGCAGGGATTGCGTTACGCATCCAGTTCGTAGCGCATACGAACTGTTGGAGTTCACTTGCCATTGTGGGGGTCTTCATGGACACCAATGTGCTGAAATGTCGTGGATGATATTCTATACCTTGTGCCGAAATGATCCTTCCGCAGAACTGGACCTGGTGTGCAAATAGAGCTGACTTCTCTGCATGTATCTTGAGTCCTATTTCCTTGCAGACAACAAGGAAAGATTGGATATTGTTGAGCAGCTCTTCTTCGTTTTTCGCGTAGAAGAGAAAATCATCTATCCATTGAAGCATCTTGTCGACGCGTCCGTCAAAATTTTCAGACAATACTGCTTGAAAGTGATTTCCGGAGTCACTACCACCTTGTAGAAGACGTTTGGAGGAGTATACGCCGAGTGGAGTTGGAATTGACATCATTTCCTGTGATTCCGGAGACAGAGGAACTTGCCAATAGCCATGCGCTAGGTCGATATTGGCGAAGCAAGTGCTTCCTGAAATGTCCTGGAACTTGGAATCAAGGTGTGGCATTGCGGACTGAATCGGTATGGTGCGTGCGTTGGGTCCGCGCAGATCCACAGTGAACCTTAGTTTGGTAGGTCCGGGATTCGGCACTGCAAGGGCAGGCGAGGCCCAACGAGCGGAAGGGTTTTTGTATATGGCACCAACGGCCTCTAATTCTCGCATCGTATGGATGATAAAATCCCGTTGCTGCGGTGCATAACGACGTTAGGGAGATCTATATGGCTTGGAAGTCTCAGTAGCAGTGATTCTAAGCGGAAGAACATCGACAGGTGGGTCCGATCCGAGTTTGATTCTAAACACGGCGCGGTATTCTTCAAGCATTTTAGCGAGCCTCTGGGATTCTTTCTGAGATATGCCGTTTGAAGTTGCTTCCTTGGTGATTTGAATGAATGCTTTGTCGATAGACTCCTTGCTATCCTTGCCGATCCCGGCAGCCAGGCATTCCGGTAACTCGATGGCATCATCGTCGGCAGCCATGTACGACAAACCCTGATACTTGGCAATAGCGAGTTTAATTTGTTCGGTGTTAATGTCGAACAAATGTTTGTTGTGGATTCTGTCCCTTATCTGGACCAAGTGGTCTTTCAAGTTAAATCCAATGGAGTTAAGGAAAGGTCGACCAAGTAGTATTTCGTCCATGTCACGATCTACAACGTAGAATTCAATACCACGTACCCTAACAGGAATGTTAGAACCAGGAAGGAAGATGGTGACTGTGAGAAGTGCCGTTTTGGACGCAGTGGCGATTGCAGAACCCTTTGATTTGAAAGCCCCTTCAAGGTTCAGTGGAGTTGGCAAAGCCTTGACTCTGATATTTTGAACCGCAGCTTGTACCTTGTCGAACGTCTTCGCATCGATTGCGCTAAAATCTGCGCCAGAGTCTCCAAGAACTGTTTCAAACACAGTGTCTTCCAAGGCTACCCTGAAACGTCCTTCATTTCCGTCCGGGCCTTTTGTCCTCACGTTCGATACACCTGTAACCTTATTGGCTTTCTTAGTCTTCTTGTTTCCATAATGCTTCTCGAAAAGTTCCTTCTTTTTCTCGGGAGAGGTAAAGTGACAGTCCTTTAGACGATGAACACCGTCACAGTCCTCATTAAGACACGGATTATTCCATTCTGTGTCTTTCCGCTTACTGGTACGACGGTTTGACACCGCAGGATCTGCGTTAGGTGTTATCTCTGGGTTTCCGGTACCAACATCTATGTTGTTTGCTTTGCTGCGTTCACGAAAACTACGGCTTTTACGTGGGTTAACACGTGCTCGTGCAGTTTCCGTCAGGGCAAATTCGAGAACGATGTTGGATACCTCATCTCTGAAGAGCTTGATATTCGCAAGCTGTTCGTTTTTCCATGCCCTCCTCATCATTCGAATGCGTTCCTGCAGTACGTCGGGTTGGAACTTCCCGACAAGGCGGTCAAGAAACTTCTTTGCCAGGTCAGTGTCCTTCAATATTTCTGAAGCGTTGTTCTGGTCCAACGCAGTAATCACTGAAATAAAAAAGTTTGATACACTACCAGCAGGGTCTTCTTTGCTCAGTTTGAAGGAGACTATGCGAAGTGCGGCATCGATACGCTCAGCGAGGTCTTTCGGGGATGAGCTAGAAGCTCTTTCAAACCAAGCTTGTACTTTGTCCACAGTAGCCTCTTCGACAGTTTGAGCAGCTTCGATGTCGCCCATAACACATAAGGCGTGTAATACATTTGGTTCCACACAATCCTTTACCGTGGCAACTGTTAGGTTAGCATCTTCATCGCCGTCGTTGTTCACGTCTTCGACTTTGGCTCTGTATGCAGCAAAGGCCGTCTCGAATTCGATCAGAGCCGGTTGATCTACAGATTTCAGTTGCAGGGGTTGAATGACAGCGACAACACCGTAGTTGGAGGTAGTCATTATCGCACTTTGAACAGTACTACAGACAATTTGCTCTTTAAGAACAAAGCGCTTTGTTGTTAAGTACTGGAGTACGGTTCTGAAAAGAACGAAAACGGCAGACAATACGGTGAAAGATGCCACGAAAAGGGTGCGAATGCTGTAGTGACGAGCTCGGGGGAACAACAGTGGGTACACTCAACGGGAGTTGCCCCCTCTCCTGAGTGGCCATCCTAGAAGTCGTATGGCCTTTATAAGCACCCGCCGAGTCAGTTGACACTGACTCGACCAAACGATAGCTTGCGCAGCCTGACGTGGGCTATTGAAGATACTAGATATTGCTATCATCGCGCAACCAATACAATGAAGTATGGTATGCTCTATCGCAATGCTGAACGCATTTGCGCAGAAGACAGTAGACGTGGCACATTTGCAAGCCTATTTCTGCGACAGACGCGTAATCGCTGGCTGTATTATACAACAAATGTCGACTTCTTGAGCGTCAGAAATGCTAGAGCACAAATTTGTCACTTTTCTGATACCTGAGATAAAGGAACGAACTTTGACGGAGGTCCGTTCAGATTCCTTCGCATGATAAGTGGCAAAGTTTGACGATTTCAACACGTTCAGAATAAAGGGTGGTCTTCCGGGTTGGTGCTGGGATGGTGGGTCCACCGGAGTAGTGTCCGAAGGGAGGGTTGGTGTGGCAAGAACTGTAGGCCCAGATGCGGGAGAAACAGCTGCGACAGTCTCGGTCGGGGAGCTCACTTGGGCGGCTAACGCATCCAATGAAGCTTGCTGCTGCTGGATCATTTCGAGAAGGGATGTTGGAAGTATTCCTTGTGGTCTCGGAGATGATGAACGGGAGGCAGCTGAGTCATCCGTATGCGGCAATTCGGCGGTCGGCTGGTGTAGTGGGGACAGAGCGGCAGGTGTCTAATGTCCGGTTGCACCGTTTTGAGGCGACGGATTTGCTGTACGGGAAGTTGAGCTGGCTGTCTGTGCTCTGAGGCGTGCTCTGGAGCGGGTCTCGCTTGCGGGGGGCATCGTGGTCGTAGCGGGACTGAAAAATGCGGACGAGAGGGGATCGAAATGCAGATGCTACCAAATGTAAAAAAGTGATGGTGAATAAGGTCTGGCCTCCTCCAAATGAAGGGGAAGGTCAGCTGACGCTCATTTTATATCGGTCTTGTAGCAGTCTGGAGACTTCTATGACTACGCTACAAGCTAGCTACTGTCTGTGACCATGACAGCTACAAGCTAGCTACTGTCTGTGAACATGACAGCTACAAGCTAGCTACTGTCTATGAACATGACAGCTACAAGCCGATCACGGTGTTCAGGCGTGACTTGGCTTGTAGGCTGTCTTCTGTGTTACAATCAGTGTTACACAATGTCGGTATCCCTGAACAGTTGCAAAATTTGAAATAACAACGCGTTCCGTATCTATCTAATTCGCAAACAACATTTTGATGTATCTTTCACCAAACGGACGTCTCTCCAACAAATTTCTTACCCCAATGGTAAAACATATCAAGATCAACGCCAGCCTTTTTTCTCTACAAACAGGTTCCGGTTTTTCGTCGAAAGATACAGGTTGTTTTTGTGGTTCCGTTGGCTTTTTCCTGTACCTTGCTTGCTTTCAGCGTACCACACCAAGTGATGTAGATGATTTTCCATCTGCTAAGACGACTGGTATGATAGTGAAATGTTGAGCGTTTTCAGATTCTTACCATTGTCTATTTTGACGGGACTTCCCAGTCCATTAGCATGAAACACAGCTTTAGCGCGTGTTTGGGATACTGTTCCCGTCGAAAATACCCTCTCATAGATGTTTGAAACGTTCTGCGGTTTGTGAATCTTATACTATTTGAAAACTTGATTGAGCCCTCCAACGTGTCCTGCGAGGTTTTAGGGGACATTGGGGCTGCCAAGGTTGGCCAATTTGGACCAGCAATATAAGCAGCGATCTGAATGGCGCCTCATGAAATTACGAAGAAAACCAACTCTGGTTCTGTCCTTCATGAAACCAAGTTTGGTTCTACATTGCTGAGGCAATAACTGCAAATGACGCTGAACTAGACCTGTCAGACAGGTTCGGAGAGAGAAGTACCTTGACGTTGGAAAGATAACACTGAAGCCTTAATACATCTCTCTTCTTTGTCTGTAAGAATTTTATTGCGGCCTCGTCGTATTGTGAGCAGTTCTGCTTCTGGCGCTGAAGCATGCGCTCTAGCGTAGAGTATGAGAGATTATGAGCGAGAGAAAATTTCCAAATGCAGATGTAGGACTTTCAATGCCGCAAGAGAGCTTTGAAATAGTCCTGGCGGGCAACAATTTGATTCGGAGAGGTAATGCGCTTTTGGGCATAAGGACTACTTATGAATCAACCGTTCGAATGATTAGAAATAGCTGTGTCTTGAGTCGAGTTGGTAAAGAGAACACCGGCCGAAAAAAGCCAGGTGTCGTCTGTCGATGGAAAACGTCGTTCCAAAGCTGATAGGCACATCAACGTGGAATTCATAATAGCTGCTTTGAAGCTGAAGGGGTTTGAAAAGCTGGAAGTTAGTTCAGTGTCGTACATATGGCTTGATCTAATGCATAAGGTGACCCAGAGTGGTCTGCTGAGCCAAATTAGCTGCACCTGCTGATAGATGGGACAGCCACAGCGGATATTCAAAGTCTGAGAAAACGGTGTTAAGTATGGTTGTTTTACGTGGGCAAGGTGTACTTTCCACATAATGTTTTGGAACAGCACGCCGATGAATAGCTGTGATGACCTTGTACGCTCCAGTTTCATATCTAAATGCAGCCTCTGCGGCACTCCAGGCGGCAGGCACCTGTTGACGAGTCTTGGAAGCACAGTGGATGGTGTGGGAAAGAAAAGGGAATACGATCGTAGACGTAGGCAAGGAGAAGACGGAGCGGTGTGGAAAGGGAAAGGTAGGAAAGGAGGAAGGCACAACGGAAGGCATAAAGGATTGCACACGCAAGATCCAGAACTCTTGCTGCTTGGGTTAACGGTACGGCGAGACCGTCCCGGCTTTTATGTGGTGAGCCCGTCGGCTAGGGCTTTTGAAAAGTCCCCGCCGACGAATGTAGAATGGCTAGTTTGTACTATAGTGTAGCCTAACTAGATCAAAAGCTATTGTGTCATATACCACGTGGTGTTCATTGTCCAACACACAGTTAGTTGGTGAACGTGGCCACGACGAATGGGGTTTGCAGTATACTACGATGAAATGACGTAAATGCCGACGGTGATGCCTGACACAACAGTGCCCCATGATATTGGTAGGTGATGTTGCGACCAAGATTAGTTTAGAGGGATACAGTGACGGAGCGCTGACGTTTGGTGCCGCTGGTTGAAACCTCTTCTAGATATTCTGTAATCAGCTGAGGTACGTCCTCCTGTAGGGACAAAAGTTTGACCCAGTCGATTTCGTCTCCTGTAAAGCCGCGCCATTTAACTTGTCGCTCTACAGCTCCCTGATATCTTCGGATATCGGTGAATGACTGCACGACAAGGAGTTCGCTGGTTTTATACTGGAGTGGAGATGTTCGAAGATTTCTTCACATACTTGATAGTTCTTGTTCCAGAAAAACTTTAGACGGCGGCCGTGAACTTCCATTTTCTTTCCATCTATCAAGTGGCCCCGGGTTCGAACCACAGGCGCGAGAGCGCGGTAGTCCGGATGCGCTGCTGAGGTCCGCGGTGGAAAAGCAAACACGGGGTAGCACGGCAGGCGCGAAGGTGCGCGGACGTACAGAAGAAGGTAATAGTTGATTCCAGAGTAGTTCGTTTTTTAGTTCAGTTGAGTTCCCTAACGCACTCAACATCTACCTATATGATGCATTAGAGCTACACTACATATCCATACATTGTAATCATCCTACAGATCACTCTTGACATACGCATTGAGTATGTTCATCATCAACGATGTTCTTTGATTAGTACCACGCATCAAATAGACGAAGCATTGTCACATTGATAATGTGTAGCTTAAAGTGTTCCTCCTCTCTGTCCACCCCTGCACTTCATGACAGATTCTACACTCACTACTTTTCTGCTTTTGAAGAAGCGGCTTCAAATCTTTTGACCCATCCCTTGGCGCTTACTTCGAACCTGTTGCTGTACATGAGTCTCCATAAAGCATGAAGAACCCAATTGCAAGCTTTTGTCAAAGCATCAGCAATATTTTCGTCACTAGGAATCCATGAGAAACTGCTATGTTCACCTCTTTCATGACTTTCCCGGAGAGCAGCTACGTCTATTTGCAAGCGTTTTTCCAGGGTCACAGCACTTTTTGCCACCACATTAAAGAGGGTCCGAGAGTCAATGTAGCCATGAACTTCGACAGTACGACCTAATTTCTCTGAGAGCATGTTCTTGGCAATATAAGCGTTATCAAAGCCGTATACAAGTGCGTGAATTTCAGCGGCCATTACCGACCGAGCTACTCTCTTGCATCTTGAGCTGCCATAGTGCACAATGTTCGCGTTTCCATACTTGTCCACCATTAGAAGAACAAATCCAAGCTGCGACTTCAAATCAGCTGTGTTCGCAAATGAGGCATCGGTAAGTAACACTAAGCAAGCGGAACTAACGTCCAGAGAAACGTAGCGCAAGCCAATATCACTCGTGGAATTGCAGTGTTTAACAACGTTGTTAAGAGCCTTGATTTGGTTTTCGCTTGGGCCCTCGGCACCTGAAGCAATTAGCTGCACGGCAGCGCAAATGTCAGGACGAACACAGTTATCAATATACTGCGCCGCAGTGCGAACACTCTTGAATTCTTCTGCATTTGTAACCGCCTTCAGAGACTTAAGCTTCTCGGTTTGTGTCATGGAGTATGTTCCATCTGCAGCCTTAAAAATATAGACACCGTTGAAAACCCCTCCATCGTTCTCCCGCAGTAACTTTCGCGGCTTGGACTTGAACTGGCACCGTTCGTGCTCCTCTGATAGAAACGTATGAGATCCATGACCAAATGAATCATCCACCTGAAGTGTCGTCAATCCGTCTATATTGGCTCCATCCCGACGATACAAAACGCACGCGTCGACCTTGGTTGCCTTCATGTTGAGGGCCTCTCTATGGTGCGACTGATACGTTAAAAACCAATGAAGTCCACTTTCTGGTATGCCATACAACGGCTTTCGAGCAAGCAGTACCTCGTCGTCAGCTATTCCCATCTCAGGAGGGGGACGCAGAAAGATTTTGCGCTCTAGAGAAGAATTGGATTGTACATATGCTTGGGATATGTCACGAAAGTGCGATTGGTATTCTGCGAAACACGCAGCAAGACAAACGGTAAGGCGCTGTCCGAGTCTGCTGACTGTGGGAGCTTTCGTAGAGATAGAGCTGGCCTGAAGATCGGAGTAGTTCTGTGCTACAAGTCGAGACTTCTTGATATCCTTTCCATCTATCGTCTTGTATGCGTCGACGAATCGGGTCCCATAGATTTGTTGTCCTTTTGGAACGGAAGAGAGCTTCACTACTTCGAAGGTTCCATTCTTCATAAGACCATCTAGTTCTTTCTCACGTGTATCGCTGAACTCATCTCCTTCGCTGAATGGCGCAATGACTACCTTCGTCGATCCAAACATCACCGCACACTGATGTTCACCAATCGAAGGACTGTCCTTTCGTTCTTCATTGTTCGATATGTTCGGTACAGATTGTTCCTCAAAGTTGTTTTGTGCAGTAGAACATTCACGGAGAATGGAGCGAACAAGTGGTTTAACTACTGTAGATCTGAAGATCTTGCGACCAGTTGGAAGTTGAATTACTACCATTTCGCCATCAATCTGCACAAAAGGGAAGGGACCTTCCCACTTCTTCGTCTTGTCCCGATAGATATACACTGGAGACCCGGCAGGGAGCTTACGAAGCTCCTCACTGGCTTCTACGCGCTTAGGGCCGTGGTCGTGTTTGAGTCCAAATGCAATTCGGTTGGCTGCCTGTTCTTTCTGTACAGATTTTGTTGCTGCGTCCATTGCTCTTGCTCGCTGAAGCTGCGTTTCGGCGCACCCTTTCCTCGCTGGACGTGGTAAAGCACCAAAAAGCAACAATGTGGGATAAAGTCCTTCTGGTCCAATCGTGTCATTGTGTAGCTAGGTACACATACACTAGCATACGCATATGCGTGTACTGTAGGTTACGTGCCAAGTTAGCAAATGACCTGGCGCGCACATTACCTGGAACTGGCCACGTAGTCAGCCACGTAATTAGATTATTCCTGAATAGGATGAATAGAATAATACAGCCTAATCAGGCGACTCTCAAACCAAATATAAAGAACCTGAGAAGCGAACTGCTGCTGCTCGGGGCATCGAACTCCATCAACATCGCGGACTACGCTACAGTGATCACTGGCTTCGCTCCGTTGTTCGATCACATCCAAAAATAAACAGCAAAAGCAGACTGCTAAACAATATCTACCATACACTATGGCCACAGACGAAGAAGATTCATCATCCCAAACCTCAACAAAGAATTTTTTTTTTTCCTATTCAATACAACACCCTCATCTGAAGCGAACAGATGCTGAGTCGATTTGCGTGTTTTTACGCAAATATGATCAGTACAGCACTGAACTCAAAGAAAAAGCACGAAAACACACTGTAACTAATACCTTGTCAGTGGAACCTGTTGAACCAGTCAGTCTGCAGCTTTGTGTGGATCCTGAGTACCTCGAGTCAGCATTGGCATTAAACCGTATCCCGTTTGTAAGAGATATAGATGCCCTTACAGATCAGGATCTACGAGCATATCTGGAAAAAAAGCAGAGCCATCCAAATCATGTGCAACTCTAAGTTTCCTGGACCATATTGTCGAGCACGAACTACGCATGGATATGCGAGATATTAAAGCACGGTCTCGCATGGAGTCTTTATTCATTTCCTACCACACTCTGCTCCGCCGTCACGGTCTCTCCTGGGTTTTGCATTCCCATGAGAAGATAGCTGTGCAACATGTTCTTTTGTCTATCAAACCAGAGTCATTGCGCTTACGCATTCAATCAGACCTCGAACTAGCACATCACAACTTAAAAAAAGATTTCAAAGGATTCATGGACCACTGCTTAACCATTTCAGATGCTTTTCAACTTATTGACAATGGAAGCCAAAATAGTTATCATAATCAAATCGGAAAAAGACAAAATAACAAAGAAGCACGATTAAGAGAGAAAATGCTTTCGGGAACAGAAATATTGACCTCAAAAGCCGATGCCGCCGGAACAGATCCTAGACACAGCAAGACAAGTCAAACGCATGGCCAATATAATACTCATTGCCCAATACAACCCTGCCCGCATCCCATATGCAAGTCAGAAGGCAAGTTGCACTGGATTGATGATTGCGATCAAGCGAATGAAGCAGAAAAGGAACAAATGAAAAAGGACTTACGACGCAAAAAGCAACGACATCGACGACTGCCAAAATGGCACGACCGAAACTCATCAAAAAGCTCAAAGAGCAGTGATGAACATCTGAGAGCGGCTGTTAGACGGCTCACACACCCCGTAAGGCCTGATAACTCGATTTTGCGAAACCCTTCATGTCGAATAACCCTCTCGGATGGAACCAAAAACGTCGCAACTGAAGGCCGATGTGATGACGGCAGTGACCATAGTATTATTTCTCATGAACTCGCTGAAAGAGCTGCTAGCATGGGCATCGGAATGCTCACATCCATCAATCCTGTATCCTTAAAAGTTGCTCTAAAAACTGGCGAGCAAGCACAACTTTTTCAATATTCCAGGTCGTGGACACCACGGAGAACAATACTACAACTTGTTGCGGGCCAACTAGCGCTCATTACTGTGACGTATCTTGTTGCAGATGACGATCTAACCTGCGAAAACCTCCTCATTGGCTTACCGGTATTGCAGCATTTATATGTTGATACAAGAACCATATTGGAGAACAACTGCCTGGCCCTGGATGGCACCGACTGTTCACAATTTGGATACCCTTCATCACCGACGCAACAGGGTACAGTGAGTCGTATGATGTTGGAAGGCCTACAACAAGCAAACGACCCATGCCCTGCCAATGCTCGCCCGCGAGCGAATTACTACCGCCAACGACACGAATTGGATCCATTTCCAGACCCTTCCTTGCTGGAACCAATAGACCTGGACCAACACAATGACATC
Organism: Gracilariopsis chorda; assembly: GCA_003194525.1. NCBI lineage: Eukaryota > Rhodophyta > Florideophyceae > Gracilariales > Gracilariaceae > Gracilariopsis > Gracilariopsis chorda. Next base: position 220,495 of record NBIV01000042.1, on the reverse strand, counting down.
CAATCCAGCATCGACGCTATGCTTGAAAAAGCGTTTGAAAGTGGTTTGCCTACAGATTCTCATGCAATACTGAAGAAGACGGTATACGATCACATGGATATTTTTCGAACCTCCCTATCCTCGGGACCACCTGCAAAATTACCACCGTTAAAGATTTCCTTGACAACCGATGCAAAACCGGTGCGAGTACGCTTGCGCAATTACTCGCAAGATCAACGAAAATTCTTATCAAATTTCGTGGACAAACTCGTAGATCATGGAATGGCATATCCAAACCCAACAGCGGCGTGGGCATCCGCCCCATTGCTTGTTCCGAAACCAGGTCCTGCGCGATATCGCTTCACAGTAGACCTTCGACCGGTGAACAAGTATACTGTTCGACATCACTACCCAATGCCTAACTTGGAGCAAGAGCTGACAAAACTCTCTGGCTCCTCGTATTACGCCACCTTTGACCTCTCAAACGGGTACTGGCAACTACCCTTGGAGAAATAGTCTCAAGAACTGCAGTCGTTCATCACCCCTGATGGTGTTTACTCACCCACGCGTGTCCTACATGGCACGACTAATGCAGTTACTCATCTACAATCAGTCATGGCCCAACTCCTACCGAAAGACCTTTGCGAGGCGCTTCTCGCGTGGCTCGATGACATTCTTTTACATAACCGAACTGTGGACAGTTTATGCGACAATATACGTATATTCTTCAAGTTCTGCTCTCAATTCAATATCAAACTCCACCCGTCTAAATGTGTTTTGTTTGCGAAGGAAGTACGATGGTGTGGCCGCCTTATTTCGGCAAAAGCAGTCAAATTCGATCTTCGGAACCTCGATGGTCTACTCTCGATGCAACCACCTCAGACGGGATCACACCTCCAACAATTTTTATGCGCACTGCAATGGGTGAAATTGGGAATCCCGGACTTTACCAAGCTAACTGCCCCACTGCAAACATTTATGGAACGCGTATACCAGTTCTGTGGAAAAAGAACCAAACGAGTAGTAGCTCGTGTACGGCTATCTTCACTGGGATGGGGAGACAAAGAAAACGCTGCATTTGAAGATTTCAAAAACGCGTTAGCAAACCAAATAACACTAGCACACAGAGATGAATCCAAGCGCCTCTGTGTTTACACGGATGCGTCCGATAATTATTGGTCTGGCATAATGACCCAAGTACCAGTAACAGACTTACAAAAACCACACTCTAAACAAGCACATGAGCCACTCGCTTTCTTATCAGAACAATTCAACTCAACGCAACTCGGTTGGTCGATTCTTGAGAAAGAAGCATACGCTGTACTAGCAACCCTGAACCGCCTACACTGGCTTGCTTCCACACCGCATGGGTTTGATCTTTATACGGACCATAACAACCTCATTTTCATTTTTGATCCACTATCAGTAGTCCCTGATCTATCTCAAACTACTGCTCGTAAGGTCCTACGATGGGCAATACGCCTGAGTCTGTACAACTACACTTGCTTTCACATAAGGGGACTTGATAATGTTTGGGCAGATCTACTCGGACGATGGTCAGCTCCAAGCACAGTGCACCGAATTGTTCACATTCCTGCACCTCCCTCAACAACAGACAAAGATTTTGTGTGGCCGAGAGAAGAAGAAATTTCTGATATACAAAACTGTTACAGGCAAAACCGTCCGGCCAACTTGTCTTGCAAGACCGGTTTATGGCGCAATCCAAATAATGCAGTGTGGATTCCAGACGAAGCGTTTGATTTACAGCTTCGCCTGTGCATCATTGCTCACTGCGGACCTGGAGGACATCGAGGTCCTTCCACAACAGAACATGTTCTCCGGAAGTACTACTTTTGGTCCTCATTAACCTCCGATATACGAACATTCGTCAAGGCTTGTATACATTTGCGGCTTTGTATTACCCAATAACAAATTAGGGGAGTTGAAAGAACCGGACAGTATCTGCTACAATGTGTTTCATATACCCTTACGTCTCTTGAAGGCGCCATACGCCTTATAGAAGACGGTGACGCCTTCACCAAGGCATGAGCTGCTCAACGAAATTAGGCATACGTCGAATCGTAACATAGTGACTCGTCTTTCACAAAGCGTTCGGCACACCAAGGCTCCATAATGCAGACAAGGTCAGACATAATTTAGCATTCTTTTGATACTGCCAAGTTTGGGCATGGTTCACCCATTGAAATTGAAGGTTGTCACGATCATTGGCTGGGGACCCCAAGGCGCGCCGGCTAGGTGTCATTATATACTGAGGGTTTCTCACTTCCATGTTCAGGTGGCTTCATTCCACGAGAAATGCTATCAGCCTCGCTTCGGACAGATGAAGCTACCCAGTCTTCCCTTATAGAAGGATGAGATTCGTTTAGTCTTTGAACCTGCGTGGTGTACCACGCCTTGGCAGCAGTAGAGCAACATCATAGACCACACCAGGTCCAGCGTCGATGGCATGACTGGGCGTGCTCGGCAGCGTTCGCTGGGTTACACTTTGAGCGCAATGGATCGTCTATGTCAAGGTGGTGGCCGCGTAAGATTCACATTGTGCAGATCAAGCGCTTCACAACTGGGCAATAGGAGAGTCCTTCTAATATGTTTTTGCCAATGAAAGAAAGGCTGACAACAGCCCACTTCTGTAAAGAGAAAGGTAGTGCTTTCCTGAGGGCTCTAAGAGGGCCTCTATGGACATTCACAAAGTAGACAGCGAGAAGGCTTGGTTGAGAATTTTGCTCGGGACGATAGAACCCAGGTTCAATAAGGGCCTTTCTTCTCTGGGCGATATTTAATTTAGTCTGCTCTGGAACTGCTTCCATTGCCAGCTTCGCAGCGATCGGAGAGCAGGAGAGTTTAGCAAAACTGGCTTCTTTGGGCGCAGCGACCTTCGGTTTTGATGTGCCCATTGGTGGCCCTCTGTGGGGTATGGTGGTTGCAAGCCATTCTCAGGCTCGCGACAAGATTGAACTTCATCGGTTGACGGTGAATCCATTTCTATTGAGGTTTCCACGGGTCCAGTCTAGTCGGCGGCGGGAGTCCTTTTGGGCTTCTTCTTGGTTGAAGAGACCTTGGGCTTTAAAGCTGTGATCTCTACTTGGAGGTCAGCAATAGCTTTCATGAACTGAGTGCATTGCAAGTGCTCGGTCTCGGTCTTGGACTTAGTTTCGTCACAAGCCTTTTATTACTTAGCCACGGACTCGAACAGGAAAGAATCCGGCGTCAAAAAGCGTGGAATTGACGGTGGTTCATCTGCAGCATTAGACGGTCAAGTGGCTTTCTTCGGAGCTTAAGGCAAGGCTCCGGAGCGTTCTGGGGTGGATCCAAGAGCTGTAGAAGCGGAAAAGTTAGCGGCGTAGGAGCCAGAGGCAGCGTGGGAGGCCCTGCCGAAGGACAGCGTTTGAATGAGCGGCCAGAGGCACTTGCAATTCGGTGGGTTCGGCCGTCTCGGCGAGGAGGGCATTATGCTTTCCTCTTGTAACGTTGTGCTGAAAGACGCGGCACTTGGCAGCGAAACGAAATTGAGAGGATCCATTTAGAGCCAGCAGATTTGGCTTCTTGCAGAGGGGGCAGCAAAGTAAGGCGTTCTTCTTCTTGAACTCTTTGATGAAGGCTCTCTTCCTTGTCTGGGGCCTTGGGACCCAGAGTCCTCTGAGCCATGGAAAGCGATATGTCCACCCTTCGTATTTATAATTGAAGACGTAAAGGTGGCTGAATGGCCCAGGGAGATACCAAATTACTGAGTACACGATCAGTGACCAGCTGGAGCGGTACACGTGGCTGTCAGCCGGCGGAAGCAAGACAGCGGCGGGGAAGAGGACAGATGCGACGCAATGCGCGAACAAGATGAAGCGGATTTTTCATAGAAAACGACAAAGCGTGCAGATACGAGTCGAAAGATCTGATCCATGGCGGTAGACCGGTAAAAAGGAGGGGAGCACACCCGACGATGTAGTCAGCTGGAGATTCACACGCAGTTTAGGGGCGAATCGGCGCCCGCAATGGTGACGAGTGTGATGTTCGTGCAGTGGAGAAAGACTGAAGTTCACGTAGCGTGCGAAAGAGATGTGCAATCCACACGGAGCTGGCGCGAGCAGATTTTGTTGTGCTCGTGGCTCTACAATGTTAACAGCAGACTGCATTATAATCTCGATTTCACTTTTCATTGATTTTCGAACATGGCATGTACTGTAATTGCCCAGCGCTGCTTCCACTGGAGGCCGCTAGACCGTCAAGATTTATAAAGTTGACTTCTTACCCCACTTCAGGCACCCAAAAGGGAAGGAACAGGTCGGTATCATCAGACAGCTCTACAGCAGAATTATTTCCTGCCGTACCACTTTTGCTATGCCACATATGTACCGAAGCGTTACAAATTTATGTCTATAGTACAATATCTGTTCGCAAAATCTACCAATTGGGAACATAACCCAAAATAAGTCACAATTTTCGGCAGTGCTTTGCTTGAATGCATATGCCCAACGCTTTATAGATATTATGAGCATGAAACGGAGTAGTTTATGCAGCTACATGCAATACTCTATGGTTTACGTAAGAGATAGAAAGTGGCCACGGCCAACCGCACCTCGTATATTTATATCTGACCTGGCTTACAGTGGATTGGAGTACCCAAAAAATTCCAGCCTACTATAGTTTATAGCAAACAATATTCTTGTCATTTACGTTGGTTTGCTTCAAGCATATCCAAAGTTCAGTGCTTGCAGCTCAAAACTGGCATATTTCGTAGCATCTCCCCGTTACAATGCAAACCGGTTTATTGTGCCTGACACTGATAAAGATTGAAACAGGCAAACCTTATAACCGACAATCATGCAGACAAATCTTACCATACTGACAGTCCACAACAACTACAGGTTAATCAAATGGCACCAAGTACGATTAACTAGGAGCGCGCACCTTGCACCCAGAATCCGTCTATTGAAACAGCTCCGTCCTATTAGCCGTAAAATCTCTCAAGCGTAACCAACTGTTAACTATTACGCTTTTTACGAGCGTTAGCGAGTCGTTCAAAACTAACCAAAGGAATGGAGGCAAAAGCTTTCAAAATCCAGCCAGCAAAGCCATCTCACCAGCAGAGGTTATCTAAAGAAGTAGCCAGTAGACCACCACACGAAGAGAGTAAACCTACTTTGATAAGCTCATATCATCTAAACGTCGGTATCTGCTTGAGTAACCGTCTAGACCAGAATAACTAGCCTAGCAACAAGCGAAATCTGAAGCACCTCGAATAGACTGCATCAGTAGAGTGGTGATACCGTCACCTTCGCGAGAATGACACCTGTACCACTTCCTAGAACTCAAAGTAGCGCACCATTTCGTGGAATGCTTACAGTGATTAGTCAATCATATTCACTCTTTGATCAGCCAATCAGAATTTGGTGCTCCACGTCATTGCGTACAAACGTATTTGACGTACAAGATGAGACTGCATTTTTCGATATGTAACTTACGCTGTAAGGAGATGTTCCTTGTTTTCATCACGAGAATAGGCCATCATGGCTATGGCTCGAGGCAACTCACCTAGTAAAGGTGTAGTGAGAAAAGCGAAAGACACTAATGATACCGTGAGTCAGGTACGTCAGCATTATAATTCTAGAAATCCCTATCTTTGAAGAACTTTTTGCGTCATTCTGCCTAATGCATCCGTGACTACAGAAGTAAATCAATATAATTCATTACACAAACAGAGTATTCGAGCTGTCCGAAAACTGTCATAACAAGTAAACACTTAACAAAAATTAGCACATACTGCCAACCAAAAGCTGGTTCGTTCAATGAGTACCAATCAATCTGCATTAAACATATAAGAGGGTAGACCCTGAAATCTTTTCGTTAAGAGTATATGCAGTTGGGTACCATTACTAAGAACTATATATGTCAGTGACCATGACCCACCAATTGATGAACAAGAAATGAAGCACAGTGTCATTTCTAAGACCAATGAAGCCCTACAATTGCCGGTAGTAGTGTCCATGCCTCAATGCATACCAAGGAGTTATTATCTTACGAGGCATTTGAGCCCAAACTTTTCAAATATTTGGAGTCTGTTAACAACGAACTAACAGCTCGTAAGACAACTAGTGAGTCAGCAAAAAATGGTAAGTCTAGTGTCTATCGGACCGGTGCGCTGATTTCATATGACGTGAGCGCCCAGGCATGCAAAATTAAAAAACAGAAACTGAAATATGATCCGCATGGCCCCACATTTCAAATTTTGAACTTGAAGAATGTCCAACGGGGCTGTCTTTGAACTATAAGTAGTTGTAGAAGACGACCACTGAGGGATAACAGCGGCTCAGTGGTCATCAGGCTACATGCGAGCAACAAACCATGACTTTGAACCTCGCTGAGTTTATTTCAACTCCACAACTTCTTTGGGAGCTCTACTAACTCTAAATGTATTTAAACTATCAGAACATTTTAAACACCAACATGAAGAGCAGAAAGAATACGATCACATCTGTTAAAGGGGCCATTTCTTCATAGATTTAAATAATCTAGCAAGTCTAAGGAATGCGGATTGAATTAGTAGGAGTCTTAAGTCAAAATGAACTTATGGCAAACTTTTGCATTCAGACATAAATTTCTACTATAAAAACGAAGATTGACAAGGTTGTTGACAGCTGTATCAGGTTTCGAACTTCATTGTACAGTGACACTTTTCAATATGTTTCATGAAAAATCCCTATTAGTACCAGTGTGACATAAAATACTTCTTTTCTCCTCCTGATATAGCATCCAGAACATAAAAACTTGGACTTTGTATTACCTTTTCAAGAATTGCATCGTCCTTGATATAGATCTTTCGTAATCTTGCCATCCTTAGTTTTTCTCCGTCCTTTCCTTCGTATTAACTGCAAGCCAGTGCCTGCAAACATTGGCTTCTTATGAACCTTTTCACATTCATCCTCATCGCTATTCATTAGGCCTGTGGTATGCCATGCATTCTCAATTCGTTCATTAGCCAATTGGCAATAGAAGTGGTGCAGACTCTTCACGTTTCTGGTTCCAATTGTGGCTTTTTACAACTTCCATGCGTCCACAATACAAGTTGCTAAGAGAGAGCAGTTCACTGGAAATGACCACTCTTTCACTTCAGTTTTCTTCTCCAGATTAAAATCATCTTGTCTGCATCTGTTATGGCGATCGACCATTGAAACGGTTTTTTGTAATACTCTTCACACTCTTCGGGAGTTGCGACCCCCAATTCCGCTTTCCTAGAAATAGTTCCCTCCTGTCTCCGCCTTTCTCGAATAATAAAAGAACCAGGATTAAGCGTGCCAGAGGTTGATACGAAATACCTTCTTTCTCTGTCCATACACATTATACCCATTATATCATTATCGATAATGCTTTCTTTTGATAGCATAGATACACAATCTGTACTGTCCGAGAGAGTATTTTCGGAGAGATGTGTCATAGGATATTCACGAGTAGCATTTTTGACAACTCCAGTAAACCTTATACCTTTCTCCAGTAATGCTTTCGCGGTACTGACAAACGCAAAAATGGAATCCGCACATACCAAGCTTCCTGATCCAAAGCATGGTGGCGCTAAGCGAAGTAAGACTGCCGTTCCAAGGGCGTTATCAGAATGGAAAATTTGTTCCGGAATATTAGCACCCATATTGAGCTCAATGTTCAGCATTATGTTACTTCGTGCACAACATACGGCCTTCATTTCAAGACCATGTTCCAGCTTTCTATCTAATGCCGTAGAGTGTGGAAGCCTGACATCAATCCAACTATTGCCGATTCCGTACAATCATGACATTCCTTCGTCAACACATAAGACATGTGATGGCATGACAAAAGAACGACGATTGTCATTGATTGCCTTTGGTAGATCTGCTACGAAGGACAAACACGCAATTTCTTGCTCTTCAGTCACACCATTTCCGCTGAAGCATATTGAACTCCAAAGCGTTTCAAATCTGTTCGATGACATCGCAAGACCAGTATTTGGCTGAGGAATGAACTTAGAAAAGGGTTTGAGGCTCCAAAGTCCTCTTCTGGTAGAGAACTCAATGCGAATCACTAGGATAAGATTTCCCAAGAAGTTGAGCAGTTCTTCTCCTGACGTCCTCGGAGCGTCTTTGCTTTCTAACGAGAAATTTTCTCCGTTCACTATGAACTGCAAATGAAGCATAAGGAACATCCAAAGGAAGTTATCTAAGGCGCTCATGTTTAGATGAACGTGACGCAGTGAGGTAAAATCTGCGGCTGGGCCAACCACTTTCCACTGATGCATTTGCATACAACCATTCAGAGGACTCAACCTCGTACAGGTTTCCCACACACGACCATGAGTCACAGTGGATTTGAATGGTGCAATTTCGCTTAATTGACTTGTTTGCAGCTGCGAAACATGCATCTGAGATGGTGTCAAAAGAGCATCTTTCTCGATATTTTGCATACTAATGGGTTTAACCCCTTTAATAGGTTCTTCTGCAGCATTAACGGCTTAGTCAACACCATTACTTAGTTTGACGCTGAATAGAGGTAGGGTCACTTCTTTTTCTCGGTTCGGTAGACTAAACTTCACACTCAGAAAAGTGAGATTTCGATTGTTGACCTCTCGAATGTCATCATTGAGGATTGAACCTTGTAACGTTGTTGATTTCCATAGAGATCGATGATAACGTTCGCATTCAGCGTAATTTGTAACCAGACGAGCATGGCTGTTGACAGTTGTTCCAACAGTTCTGCGAAGATCTGCGGACGGGGCCATAGTGTATGAATGTTGTTTCGACAGCTACGACTGATGTTGATGTGTTTTGGACATAGATGAGCGCCGTCGGTGTAGAAAATATGATGAAAAGATCAAAGCGGAAAAGGTTTTGGAAAAGTTTTAAGGTTTTGATAAAACTCTACAGTAGTTAAAATTGACCTCATATGAAGTGGCTGGTCTGATAGACACTAGTGTCTATTCGACCAAGATGTTGGCCTCATATGAGGCCAGCCAGTCTCAGACAAAAACTAAACAAATAATTTGACTTTCGGCTCAGAAACGAAGAGTTGTTGAACTGGGGGTTCAAATTCAAAGACTTTAAGCACAAACAAGCCATTTTCAATGCCTTTTTTGTGCTTAAATGCTTCAAAATCTGTGGCAATACGTAAGTGTAACAGCTCAGTTGGCTCCAACGAGTTGGGAAGCTGCAGTAAACCGGAGTTCAAACCACGCTGAGTTTCTTAAAACTCTAAAAACTCCTTCGGTATCTTGACTGATTCTTGTAATATTTACTTCTAAGAACGCATACGCACCCACTTGAAGAACAGAAAGAATACAGTGACATCTGTGAGAGTGGTTGTTTCGACATGGAGGTAATTAAATCTTGCAAGATAACGCATATTGAATCAGTAGGGGGCTTAAGGTAATTGAACTTCCGCGTTTTTCAACAGCACATGAAAGCTTTGATTTTAACTTAATGAACGAGATTGACGCATGTGTTTACGTCTTTTTCTACTTTTCTTATCATAACACCGTGAAAGTCACGTAAATGCTCAGGAAAATATTTTCTACCAGTTGCAATATGATATATAAAAATGGAATCATTCTTAAAAGCAAAACCATCGTAAAAAATGAACTTTGACTTCTTCGTTGATTTGCAGATTTTGCAGCGTCCTAGGTAAAGAGATATTGTATCGGTACCCTTACTTCTCTTACGCTTGCGACTGACGTGCATCAAATGAATGCCAGTACCAGCTCTTTTCGGACCTGACTCGATATCATCCAAATTTTGGTTGGTTCTATCTATAAGGCTAGTTGTATCCCAGGTACTATCGATCAATTCAACTGCCAATTTCGTATAGAATGTACTCGGATTGGGGTTACATTGTCCTTTTTTAGCTAAATTGTACATATTACACGCGTCAACAATGCACATTGACAAAAGCGAGCAATTAACCTTGAAAGACCATTCTTGAACTTCTATTTTCTTGTCAAGTTTGAGGCCATCGTGGGGGCACTGATTGTGCTGATCAATCATCGGACAGCACCCATATTACTCTTTGCATACTTCTGGATTAAGGGTTTTAATCTCCACAATCTTGGTGATGTTGTTGACATTCTTCCAACGTTCTCTTAAGATTAGAGTAGCAGTACATTTGGTTTTATACGTAGATATGAAACATCTTCGACCTCTATCCACCCATTAAACTGCCATGAGATTCTTGTTAACTAAATTTCCCCCCGATAGAAGCGTAACGTGCTCTCCCCTTTGAGCAAGTGTCAATTCTGACAAATGTTACAAAGGAAATTCTTTAGTAGCAGTCTTGACAACCCTGATAAATCTTAACCTCTTTTGCAATAGAGAAATCGCAGTTTGGACAGACGCAAAAAATGAATCGGCGCAAACGACCCTTTATATTCCAAACCAAGGCTCAACCAGTCGCACAAGAACAGCAGTTCCATGCGGATGGTTCTCAAAGAACGAAGAATTTGAGTTGTTTTCTGAACACATATTGAGTTCAATTCTCATCATAATCCCACTTTCTTCGCAACAAACGGATTTTATCTCACATCCCTTTTCGAGTATGCGATTCAGTGCTTTGTAATGAGGGAGGCTGACGTCAACCCAGTCCGTACCAAGCCCGTACCAACGTGACATGCTTTTGTCAACACATATAGAGTGAGACGGAGTGACGAATGCTCGGTGATAGTAGTTCACTGCTTTCACAAAATCCGTGACGAGACTCCAACGAGCAACTCCACCTTCGCCACGCTTTTCATCTCCGCTAAAGACAATGCAGCTTTTAATACTCTCAAATCTGTTCCTGGCCATAATTTTTCCAAGGTCAGGGAATGCTAAATACTGATACCGAGACTTTTGACTCCACAAGTCACGCCTGTCTGAGAACTCTAATCGAGTCATCAAAACGAGAATGCCAAAAAAACTTTAGAATCTTTCCTGCAGTAGTCCTGGAAGATTCTTTGCAGTAAGGAATATCATTAGTTCTATCCACAATCACTTTCAGATAAGTGTTTGGAAAAATCCACATAAAGCAGTCAGATGGCGTAAGATTATTTGGAGCGTGAAGGGTGGTGATGGAATCTCCAGCTGCGCCAATGACTGTCCATTGATTCAAATGCACAAATCCATTTAACGACGTCAAAAAATCAGAAATCATCCACTTTCGGCCATGTACTTCCACTTATTTGTCGCCTGCAACTTGAACGTCTGTGAAATTTACGTTCTACAAAAGTAGAGCAGCGTGAATTTCTGTCACATTCAAATCGCCATTGCTCCGGTCTTCAGCCGTGTTCTCTTCATTACAAATGCCAGTGCTGCCTTCCAGAAGTTGAGTTTATATCTCTTTTTCGTCAACACAATTGCCCTCTTTAGCGTTGCAGAGATGCAAAGTACACTGTGTGGTTTGGCCCGGTAACTCAAAAAAACAAGTGATCATTGACCAATTTCGGTTGCTTACCTCGACAGTTCCCACGTTTGTGACAGTACCATTGCATAGTGGTCTTCCAAAGAGATCCGAAAAACTTCTGCAGCTAGGAACTGAGGTCACATGTTGAGCACATGTGTGGACTTGGCTGCTGACCGTACGGCACATATCAGATGTAGTTGTCATTGTGATGGTTTTCTGGAAGTGGACGACGTTGAAGTGGTTAAACGTAAACTTTATGAGAGTATGGACTTGCACTTGAGCTCTGCTGGAGTAAACAAGACTTCGAACTACGTACTGGACCAAGAATCTTGACAAAATCACCTTGCTTACAAAAATTGAAGGGCAATCAGTTTTGGCCTCATATGAGGCCATTGGTCGAGTAGACACTAGTACTCTACGATTCTATAAGCAAGAATAACAAAATTGTTATCAAAAATACATAACAGGATTATAGCAGAACAATCACTTCATTATAGCAAACAACTAGAAACCAACCTTAGGCTCCCACTATCCATGAGTGCACTTCCAACTCCAACTTCAGTGATGCATCCAAATCTTGTGTGGAGATGGGGTGCAAAAGAGGGCAGTGGTCAAAGAAGGGCAACACCTAGACCGTGATAATGTTGATCTTGTTCAATATAGAGAATGGAGCATCTGTTGTAACACGGAGAATAGGGTGTAGGGCGACTCTAGCCGCATCGTGCCTTTCCAGGATACTATGAGCAATGGACCCGGGGGACGAGAGGGAAAGACCGAGTTAGTGGACCATATCCTGAATGCCAACGCGCTCTTTTCAATAAAGAACTCTTCACCGGTAGCAGAACTGAAGATGCAGAAGTTTGAGGCATTCCAATTCATTTCCATGACCGATGCCCAAGAAGCGCCGGAGCGGAGCTAAGAGGATAAAGCTGCACGATCCGTAGCTGGCAATACCACGTCATCAGCCAAGCAGCTTTTCACACTCCTCAGTATTCTGGTGAGGAATTCCAAAAAGGTGTCCATGATGATGCTAAAGAGCGTTGGGCTTCCTGGGTCTCCTTACGCTACACCCATAACAATAACAGCCACAGCTCCAGAGACTTGACGTGAAGCTTTTATGCCCACTGGCACTAAAAGTGCTGGCAACACCCAAGAAGTGCCATCTGGGACTTGAGCGGGCCTTATGTCCAGTAAGTTCTCACGATGAACTAAATCATAGGCACCCCTAAGATCCAAGAAAGCGGCATTACAAAAGCCCTGGCGAAGGGATTGGGGGGCATATGCGGCAGCATTTTGAGTGTTCGAGCCCTGGATAAATCGCCACTGCTTGCTGCGAAAACCGTTGAGGTCTCCAATGAAGTCATAGATAGCACTTGAGATAAACTTGCACAGAACTGAAAGAAGAGTTATCGGTCTGTAGTTTGAAGGGAAAGGTGGGTCGCCTTTCTTCAAGAGAGAAGTGACAAGTTTAGAACGGAGTATTCGAAGTGTGCATGCAATACGTCCCACGGCTTTCTAGACTTCCAGTAGAGCAAAGTTGATGAAGTCTGTCTCCAGTCTTAGCACCTCCGAGGACTGAAGTCTGGACCCGTGACTTTCTTCCTCTTTCCACAGGCAAGAGCTCCAAAAATGAGAGCCTTGAAGGACCGTGGTATTTCAGAAGTCCCAGGCCAAAGTTTCAAGTGATGTTCGGACTAAGTAGATTTCAAGTACCTCGTCAATTCATCTGCAGAGAGGTTTTTAGGGCCAGGCGACGCCACGGAGAGCTTTAGTCTCTTCAACGTCGTCATAAGGTCATTGGCAGGACCTTCTTCGAGTACATCCCATTTTTCAACCCTTAGCCTGTGCAGGTTCTGAAGGAGTTTCAGCTTGATGGTACTGTGAAAAGTTTTCACTTGACTTCTGGCATCCAAAGATTACCACTGCTCGAGTATTCGAGAACTTTCCATAGCCAAGACGTCCAGTTTTCTGGCTCAAGTGGGTCTGAAAGGCAACGGCTTTGGGAAGACATTACCGAGTCAAGGGCATAAGTTGCACGTCAAGAGCTTCATGGTGGCACCTTCGAGAGGTTCAGGTGATTCTGCGTCTCTGAGCTGTAGAATAGCCGACTGTAGATGATTTCGGTTGGACCTTGATGAGTCTTGTTGTATCCGATGGCAGAAAAATAGGTTTTGAGGTAGCATATTAACAAGCGGGACTGTTGTCGTCAAAGGGAACAAAGAAATGACTGGGGAGTGGTCGGACAGCCAGGAACCTTCCACATTTTGTGGCATTGAGCGTGTTAGTTCTCGGGCACGAAACAAGTCCGCAACACTAGATATACGGTGCAATACAAAGTTTGGGGAGAATGGAACCAGAACCTTGAACTTAGTTTTCATCGCCACGTTTTGAAGGCAAGTACCTTTCGGGGTATTCAGCGTGTCCCTGTGAGTTATTCGGGTATTCAAGTACCGGCGTATAACTGCACAACCGCGGGAAAGCCGTGTGATGTCGAAACAATTCTTCAGAGCTTCAGTTGACCTCTGTGGCTTGATATAGACCAATACTGGATTTGGGGAGTTGAATAAACCGGACAGTATCTGATAAAATTTGTTGCATATAACCTCAAATATCTTGAAGGCGCCATAAGTCTTATAGAATACGTTGATGGCTTTACCAAAGCGTGAGCGGTTCATCGAAAGTAGGCATAACTCGAGTCGTTACATAGTGACCCGTCTTCCGCAAACCTTCCGGCGGACCAAGGCTACATAATGCAGACAAGATCAGACATACTCAGCAGTCTTTTGATACTGCCAAGTTTGGGCGTGGTGTACACATTGATATTGAAGATTTTGACGATCATTGGCTGGATCCTCCAAAACGCGCCGGCTAGATGTCATTACATACTGAGAGTTTCTCACTTCCATGTTGAAGTTGCTTCATTCCACGAGAAATGTCATCAGTCTCGATACGGGCAGATGAAGCTGGCCAGTCTTCCCTTATAGAAGGATGGGATTCGTTTAGTCTTTCGGCCTGAACGGTGTACCACGACTTGGGAGCAATAGACCCACATCATAGAGCACACCAGTTCCAGCGTCGATGGCATGACTGGGCGTGCTCGGCAGCGTTCGCTGGGTTACACTTTGAGCGCAATGGATCGTCGATGTCAAGGTGGTGGCGGCGTAAGTTTCCCATAATGGAGATCAAGTGCTTCACAACAGGGTGATGGCAGAGCCCTTCCAATATGTTTTTGCAAATGAAAGAAAAGCTGAGAACAGCCTACTTCGATAAAGAGAAAGGTAATGCTTTCCCGAGGGCTATAAGAGCGCCTCTATGGACATTATCAAAGTGGACGGCGAGAAGGCTTGGTTGAGAATTTTGCTTGGGAAGATAGAACCCAGCTTCAATAAGGGCCTTCCTTGTGTGGGCTATCTTTAATTTAGTCTGCTCCGATACTGCTTCCATTGCCAGCTTTGCAGCGATCGGAGAGCAGGAGAGTTTAGCAAAACTGGCTTCTTTGGGCGCAGCGACCTTCGGTTTTGATGTTCCCATTGGTGGCCCTCTGTGGGGTATGGTGGTTGCAAGCCATTCTCAGGCTCGCGACAAGATTGAACTTCATCGGTTGACGGTGAATCCATTTCTATTGAGGTTTCGACGGGTCCAGTCTTCTCGGTTGCGGGTTCTTGGACTTCTTCCTGGTTGGAGAGACCTTGGGCCTTAAAGCTTTGATCTCTACTTGGAGGTCAGCAATCTTTTTCATGAACTGAGTGCATTGCAAGTGCACAGTCTCGTTCTCGGACTTAAATTCATCATAAGCCTTTTTAGCTTAGTCACACATTCGAGAAGGAAAGAATTCTTTGCCCAGAAAGCACGGATTTGACGGTTGTACATATGCAGCATTAGATGGTAAAGCGGCTTTCTTCGGAGCTAAAGGCTCCGGAGCGTTCTGTGGTGGATCCGAGAGCTATAGAAGCGGAATCATTAGCGGCGTGGAGCCCAAGGCAGCGTGGAAGGCCCTGCCGAAGTACAGCGTTTGAACGAGGGGCCGTGACACTTGCAATTCGGTGGGTTTGGCTGTCTCGACGAGGAGGGCATTATGCCTTCCTCTCGTGAGGTTGTGCTGACCGATGTGGCACTTGAGAGCATACGAAATTGAGAGCATCCATTTAGAGCCAGCAGGTTTGGCTTCTCGCAGTGAGGGGACCAAAGAAGGACTTTCTTCTTCTTGAACCATTTAATGAAGGCTCTTTTCTTTGTGTGGGGCGTTGGGACCCAGAGTCCTCTGAGCCATGGAAAGCGATATTTCTACCCTTCGTAGCCTTAATTGAAGACGAAAAAGCGTCTGAATGGCCCAGGGAGATACCAAATTACTGAGTACACGATCAGTGACCAGCTGGAGCGGTACACGTGGCTGTCAGCCGGCGGAAGCAAGACAGTGGCGGGGAAGAGGACGGATTCGAGGCAATGCGCGAACAAGATGAAGCGGATTTGGCATAAAAAACGACAAAGTGTGCAGATACGAGTTGAAAGAGCTGATCCATGGCGGTAGACCGGTAAAAAGGAGGGGTGCACACCCGACGATGTAGTCAGCTGGAGATGCACACGCAGTTTAAGGGCGAATCGACGCCCGCAATGGTGACGAGTGTGATGTTCGTGCAGTGGAGAAAGACTGAAGTTCACGTAGCGTGCGAAAGAGATGTGCAATCCGCACGGAGCTGTCGCGAGCAGATTGTGTTGTGCTCGTGACTCTACAATGTTAACAGCAGACTGCATTATATCTCAATTTCACTTTTCATTGATTTTCGAACATGGCATGTACTGTAATTGCCCAGCGCTGCTTCCACTGGAGGCCGCGAGACCGTCAAGATTTATAAAGTTGCCTTCTCACCCCACTTCGGGCACCCAAAAGGGAAGGAACAGGTCAGTATCATCAGACAGCTCTACAGCAGAATTATTTCCTGCCGTACCACTTTTGCTATGTCACATATGTACCGAAGCGTTACAAATTTATGTCTATAGTACAATATCTGTTCGTAAAATCTACGAACTGGGAACGTAACCCAAATTAAGTCCCGATTTTCCGCGGTGCTTTGCTTGAATGCATATGCCCAACGCTTTATAGATATTATGAGCATGAAACGGAGTAGTTTATGCAGCTACATACAATACTCTATGGTTTACGTAAGAGATAGAAGGTGGCCACGGCCAACCGCACCTCGTATATTTATATCTGACCTGGCTTACAGTGGATTGGAGTACCCAAAAAATTCCAGCCTACTATAGTTTATAGCAAACAATAGTCTTGTCATTTACGTTGGTTTGCTTCAAGCATATCCAAAGGTCAGTGCTTGCAGCTCAAAACTGGCATATTTCGTAGCATCTCCCCGTGACAATGCAAACCGGTTTATTGTGCCTGATACTGATAAAGATTGAAACAGGCAATCCTTATAACCGACAATCATGCAGACAAATCTTACCATACTGACAGTCTACAACAGCTACAGGTTAGTCAAATGGCAACAAGTACGATTAACTAGGAGCGCACACCTTGCACCCAGAACTCGTCTATTGAAATAGTTCCGTCCACTTAGCGGTAAAGTCTCTCAAGCGTAACAAACTGTCAACTATTACACTTTTTACGAACATTAGCAACTCGTTCAAAATTAATCAAGCGAATGGAGGCAAAACGTTTCAAAATATTACCAGCAAAGCCATATCACCAGGAGAGGTTATTTACACAAGTAGCCGTTAGACCACCACAGAAAGAGTGTAAACCTACTTGGACTGTGTTTCCGGAATTCTAGTTTTTGATGGAAGTTTTCTAGATTTCAAGCGCTAGAAAGACTGTGGTGGGCATTCAAAAAATGTAGATTTTTGGTGTCAGATTATCTAACTCAAAATGCTAACAAAACTGAAAGAGGAGGTGAATGCAAAAGTACAGGAAACATTCATACTAGCACCTGGAAACTTGGAAACGAGGAAGAAAGATTGAACATTATCACTCTACTACCATTCATTATGGTGCATGATAGTGCAAGATTTGCCACACCTGCATTCCTTCCTCCAGGTCCATATACTGCACCTTGCCAGCTGAACCAAGTTAACGTACATTTTGATCCTCACCATGTACTATTGTCGTTTCTCCAGGTGTTCGTTCCAGGCAAAAGCATACGCCTCTCTTGTCCAGCACCAGCGCCGTTGTCAACACCGTAACATACGCAACCCCTTCCTTGCCAGCGCTCCCAAGGACGGTATCCAGCTCCCACCTCGCACGAAGCGCCCACGCATTCGAAGTACCGACTCCCGCTCCGTCAGTATATCAAACCGCGCTTCCGACAACGTTCCCCTTGCAGACGACGACGACTACCACTCCGGTCAGCTTGCTCTCGCTATCCGCTCCGCAGACATGTCACACATTCACTCCTCTGCTGCCTCCCGTTTGACCACAATTGCCAATAGCTCGCCCGTACCTGCCAGATTCTACGCCCTCGTGTCCTATATATCTTCCATGGCCAGCAGTCTTGGTAAGCGAAAAGCAAAAGAACTCATCGGTCTCCTCAAGGACCCTGACTACTCCTAAACACTTATCCTCCAAATAACCTCTGTCTCCTACTGCATTCAGCTTCAATCCAAGCTGTTCGAGGACACCGTGGTCTCCATCAGTTTCGAAACCACAACTGTCTGTCACAAAACTTCAAACATCACCGCTACTCTCTATCACAAGAATCCCGTCGAAGTCCTCTGTCAGCAACTCCGCTTTGCCTCTCACAAAAACTCCTTCTTTCACCCAATAAGACAGTCTTCCTCAGATGGTTCCCCAGCATACGCTCACCAAATGGCCTCAAAACTCGGCTCTTCTGTCTACCCTGACATCATGCACCACATCCTCCACTCCCAAGACCCAGAGGTTATTTGGCACAATGCCCACATTACCGGCATCGATTCTTTCCTTGGGTTCGTCCAACTCTATTCGGATAAGTGCTCCACCTCTCTCAAGTGCTCCTCCATAGCCTCCTACCACCTCCATATCACTCTTCTCAACTTCTCATATTCCTTCCGTTGCCACTGCATCTCACGAAACCTCACCCTCCTCGGGTACTTCCCCACTTCCTTCAACAACCATTCCTCTGCGTCCGACGATGAATCTGTCGAGTGCCACCCCTCCTCTTCTGCCATCTCCCGCACAACTCAAATGGAACTAATCCAACAGGCTCTCAAAACCATCCTCGAAACCTTGGCAGTAGTTGCCCTTAAAGGCTTCCCCTTTCGTGATGTAGATGACATCATCCGACAGTGCCATCCCGTCATGGCAAACTACCTCGCCGATATTCCAGAAGCCAAGGATATTGCTGCTGTCCTCCATGGCATCAAACCATCCAAGCCCTGCCACAGATGCCTTGTACCCCGAGAACAGCTCAACCTATACCACACTTCCCTAACAGCTCGAACCATTTCGCATACTCTTCAAGTTAGGTCAAAATACGACAACCTGCTCCATGATGCCAACAACGCCGAACAAACACGAGGAACCCGAGTCGCAAGAACTCTCAGGGAACAAGCAGCATCTGTCCTTCGATCCAGTTCCCTCTCCACCTACGAATCGTTCCTCGAATCATACCCCCTCCTCAACATATCCCCATTTCTCACCCCCTACTCCATCTTCTGCTTCGAACCCCTTCATAACTTCCACCTAGGTATCTCCAAATTCGTCAAAATCGCAACAATCGAACGTTTCAAGTCAGAGAACCTCGTCACTACCGTTGGCACCTCCTCCTACTCTTCGAAAACATTCAGATCTGTTCGAAGTAGCCTCCTCACTAGTGCAAACAATATCCTTGCCGACATCGAACTCAAGTTCCCAGCCCCGGGTCTTCATATTGACTTTTCCACACCCGAGAAATGCAAATCTTTCAACTGCTTCTTCACCACAGACGGCATTAGAGGCATCCTACAAGCAAAATACTACCGAGCACTCGACATGGTTTTCCCCTTCATCGGTGCGTTCTTCGACCGCTGCTGTGACGAACTCGCCACTGCACCCATCACATCCATCTTCACCGCGTACGCCGACCTCTTCTCCACTGCTCTCCACTACAACACCACTTCGGAGTGGACAGAACAACGACTTCGTTCCTTGAAAGAACTCATTAAGCACTTTAAGCATCTGTGCGTCTCTATCCTTGGCCCATTCCAGCCTTCTCAGTTCGCCACACTCAAGTTTCATCTTCTCGACCACATCATTGCAGACATCAAAATGTACGGAGGTCTTTAATTCACTGACGCTGGAATCTAAGAAAACGCACACGTCCTTTTCAAGAACCATTATCGATGCACATCCCGGAGGTCTTCGACCGCTCATAGAGAAACAGTCAACGCAATACAACTCACAGAAGGGTTCCAGGACTCAACCGCCGTCCCCTACAACCCATTCTCCTTCTCGAACTCCTCCACACAAGAAGTTCGAAGACATTCCATGGTCCGTGACGGTGTTACCCTCCTCTTTCGTGATATTATCAATGCAAAGCGATACCTCCGCACTAGCTCAGACTGCTGCACGGCCTCTCTCTCAAACATTTCCACAGCTCCTACCATCTCCTTCATTACCCAAATATCACGACACGCTATATACACATTTCACGACCTTTGCCTCGAAACGCTCGGACTTGCACCTTCTTCGCCCTCCCTTTCTTCCCTAAAGTTCTCCGTCGTGAACTCCGCCTTCGTCCGCGGTGGTTTCACCCTTTCTTTGTATGACGTCAAAGAAACCTTCAATTGCATCCGGCTCAAAGAGGCAGGCGTTCCTGTTCTTCAGCCCATCTTTGCTACAACCGCCTTCGGTCCATCCAAACCTCCAAAGTTCTCCCACATTCTTGTCTCCGCCACTCCATCACCGAATTGTAACTTCCCCATAGTTTGGGTTTGCAGGCTACCTGCACTTCTTCGGTTCCACGCAACAGAAAACGAACCCTGCGAACGCGAATATGCCTTCGTATGATTCTTCGAGCTTACAGCTCCTTTTGATAACGTCGATGAAACCCTGAACTGCATCACTCTTCGTTGGGCAACGGACAATGAGCAGGACCACACTATACTCCTTGCTCCTCATAATTCTTCCAACGTCTCACCTTGGTTCGGTCTGATTCCATTCTCCACCATCAAGAGTTCCATACATATCGTTCGACAGAACTACCCAGCACGCTCTTTCTTTCCCCCGCTCCCGTGGGAAAGACGTCGCTTCTATATCAATAGATTCTACCGCGACCCACGAGCAAGACCACTTTCCTTCACAAGCAAAACAAATTCAGGCACATGCCCCCGTCCTTCTACGTCCTCAGAACAAAATCATTAACAATCTTCTTCTTCACCAGCATCCTCTTCACTTTCTTCCCTCTCGGCCTTAACCTCATCGTTGTCATACACTACCAACTCTCTAAACTCACACTCTTCTGGCATACAACGCCCCACGTAGCAAGCAAATACATAGCCCAGGTATGTCGTCATATCCTTCAAGAACACCTCATAATGAACACCCAGATAGAACATTTCGTTCGATGGAATCCAACATGCAACTGTCCCTACGCGGTGCTCGTTTCCCAGGGCTTCGGTCGGATCTTCATCATTGACACCCTGGTTCACCAGTTCCGTCCTATACTTCTCTTCCACCTTCCTTCTTGCCGTCAATAAGATATCTTCCAATGCCAGTGGGAGATACTTCCCGTACAACTTCGAAAACAGCATCTGCCGCTTCCCTCCTCTGCCCAAATCTTCAACCAAAGCGTCTAACACACACGCAATCCACGCATCCAATCGCGCCAGGTAGATCACACTTCCATCGACATACCGTGATCCCTTCTCTCCATGCGGTTTCTCAACATCGTAGCCCATAAACTCTCTCAATACCTCCACACTCAATCCATTGTGGAAATATAAGTCTTTAGGCTCATCTCCCTACCTTTTCGAGGACACATCAAAACCAGAGTAGCAAATGTCCTCCAACTTGCTGACCATCCAAGTGCTTAAGATCGGCTCTCCATTCACATCTTTCCTTAATAACTTTTCCCGAGCCTCCTTCGTCTGATTTTCATACGCACCTGCCACTTTGTCCTCGTCCTCCTTGAGCGGTTTTTTTGGCAAGAAGCGTATATCCAAGCCCCCAGAACAACCTGTCCCTCGCATTCCTCTTCCGCATTCCCACAGTATCACTAAGTGCTTGCTTCATTCGCCTTCTCAAACAAACATCCCTCTTCAACTCTTCTTCACACTCTTCTTTAATACCCATTGGCCCAAATGATCTCCATGTTGGCTTCTCCAACTCCATCCGCACTACATGGAGCAACATCTCGTCACTTCCCCCGGCGAATGACAGTGCATACGCCTTGGGCCCCGACGACCTTCTCCCTAAAGCTAGGTCCATAGGATCTAGAGGCACCAACTCATTTTCGTCAATAACAATGAGGCTGTGCTCCCTTCCCGGCCCCACTACTTCTGCCCGGTTCGACCAGTTTCCCTCCAGGTCCCTCCTACCAAAGCACAATTCACTACTCTCTTCTTTAGCGTATTGCAATATCTGATCATAAACTCTCGCAGCTACTCCCATATACTTCATGTCCACTTCAATGTTAAAGCGTTTCCTACCTCCTTTCCCATGTGCCCCATTCGGTGCTCCTCTTCGAGCAGGCATACTATGTCGCAATGAAGTTACGAGTATCTCTTTCGTTCTGAGCTCGCCCTCCAATCTCTTAATCTTCTTTTTCGTCAACATCAAGCTTTGCTGAAGACAGAGGTTATCATCCCATACCCTTTTCAGTTCCCCCTTCAGCTCTCCAAGCTTCGTCAACAGCTCGTTCCGCCCTATAAAACTGCTCTCTGCAGGGTATGGGCCCATATCACCCAAACGCTGGTATCCGCTTGTGTAAGCCTCTAGATCAGAGTCACTAACCGAACAACCAGCGCATTCTAAAGAAAAACCAATAGACGACATTACTAGACGCGTGATACCGTGATCCTCCCAAGAATTATTGTTGGGTTTTGGTCTGATAAATCCTTCCCTTTAGCAGTTGAGCCGTGTCCAAGCTTTTATAGATACAGCATCTGCGAAAAACCCTGCCAAACTCAGAGACGCCTATGTTACGCTTGTGGTTGCTTTTCAGGAAACCACAGGATTCACAATCTACTGTACTGCTGAAGTCGGCAATAACGAGACTAATTACTGCTGATTCCAGAATAATCCATCTCGCGATATATATAGCGCAAAATACATATGTGAGATTTACGTGCCTCATTGCACAACCTGATACCCATCACATCATCCCCCCCATACCATAAGCACCATCACAAAGTCCTAGCAAGTGTCTGAACTTGATGTGCCTTTGCTTAGGGAGTGGCTTTATGATTACCTCAGCAATGATATGTGCCGTAAAGCAACGTACTACTTTCATCGTTCCAGACTCAACTCCATCACGAACAAAATGATACCGTAAATCAACATGTTTTGTTCGCCTGCCTTCGATTCCCCATTTTAGTACCATAGTATTGTCTTCGTATAGTATAGCTGGATTCAAAGTTGGCTTTATCTGTAGGTCGCTCAAGAATTTACGAACCCACTTAACAACTTTGAAACATTCAGAGAGTGAAATGTATTCTGATTCAGTTGTTGACGTCGCCACATATAATTGTTTCAAAGTTTTCCACTGAACCGTGGTCCATAACAAGAAGAGGCACAAATCACTTGTCGATTTCCTATCAAAGTCATCACCAGTCCAATCTGAATCTGCGTAGGCATACAGGGCGCTTGAGCTATCTCCATCCTTACCCAATATCTTCAGTCTAAGATTCCTAGTACCGTTAAAGTAACGTAGAACAATTTTAACCTCATTCCGATGAGCAACTGTACTTTTGCTTGAGCTCAGGATAGTATATTAACTGCATGGCAGATGTCTGGTGTCGTGCGTGCAGACAGATACAAGAGAGACCCAATGGCTTTCTGGAAGATACTTTGGAGTTCAAAAGGCTCTGCGTCCAACGACTCTAGTGCCATGTGAGCATTACTCATCGGAGTTTCAACAGTTACATTCTCTTCGCTCTTCGTACATTAGTCTAGTCGGCAAATTTGCTGCGTATGAAACTGTCTTTAAGTCTTGTGAGAAGAAACCATTGGATGCTCATTACCATCATCGTGACAGTAGAGGCAAAGGTGCTTAAATAGTTTCATGCATGGAGTAGTATCATCAAGATATTGTAAGATATTCTAAAAATAAGCCATTTGATATATGTTGTGAACTGGGTTCACTTTCACTTTTCTTCTTCCTGATTAGTCTCCAGCATTCTTTCATATCCGAGAGAATTCCAAAATCATTTGTTTTCTGATGATTACGAGCATACCACACCATTTTGGGTCTCTCATCGTCTCTTCCAATCCCAGAGTTCCTGGCCTGATATTTAGAATAGGGCATTTATCCTTATCCCAAAATTTAAGGGAATGCCAAAAAACTTTAAAAACCTTCCAAGTTTTCTCATCATTCTTCAGTAGAGACATATCCTGAAATGCTCCATTGTCCAGAATCTTACGGTATTGCTCAGTTCGTGTGCTTCTGTTTTTGAAGAAAATGTTCTATAGTTTCCTTCAAAAATATGCTTCGTTAACACAGGGTGGTCTAAAATGTATGATTGCACCATTTCTTCAACAGTTGAAAATCTGATTATACACTGATGATGTGCTGATCAAGCTCTGCATTTCTTCAAATCATCTTGTCGATCACATTGTGATCGATAATGTAGTACAAAGCGCGATGTAAAATTCTCATTGCATTTGAAAGTGGATCATTTCGCTTTCAAGAGATAGAGCTTGTGGCTTCTCATTTCTGTAACAATATGAGTAATGCGAGACAAAATTGCTTTGATCCATGGAAATTTAGTCAAGTCTTTCATAAGCATGTCAGATAAGAAAGCTCGGTCTGGCATCTTAGCTACGAGTCTATATTCAGAGTTTAGCACTTTTCTTGCGTTTATGTATGGTGCACTGTCAGTAACAACCCCACATATGTTCAACATATCCGTGAAACATTGAATTGAAGTATTAACCATATGTGCGTAATCGTAAGCTGTGTTGGGCTCTGATACCCTGTAGATCATCTCAATGAAAAAGAATTAGTCCTCGAGACCTCCGGCACCCTCCAATATGCAATAAAATATTTACAACAGTACTTCAGTGGATTGATTCTAATTCACCAAAACATAACAATCTTGTATTCTGATGCAAGTGTGCTTTCTATTCTGGGAAAAGGTTTGTTGCTTGTATTATCGTATTATTTATCAAGGATCTTTCCAGAGACCTTCTGTGGGATTGGTAGCTACTTGTCCATGTGCTTCAGTCTGCGCTCTCTCAGCCACTCTACTATTATGCATTATTCAACCTTCTGTCCCCGGAGTATGCCAAATGGCCGTTTTTCTCACCAATACTTGTAAACAATACTTTGTTGATATCAGATGCCTCGTTGGTGGAACGTTCGTCAATTACCGGCGTTTCAATCTTTAGCTTCTTCCCCAATGGGTGATTAACCTCCACATGCAAATTACAAACTTCTGCTAGCGCTATTCTTTACTATTATTAGTCTATTTCTACATGTTTGCTAGTCATTTCTCGGTTTACACTAGCCCAGAACTGAACAATGTCTCTTCGAGGAGGCTTTCGGGGAATCTTTACGCTTTTGCGCTCGGATGTCCATCGAAAAGCATAAAAAGTTGTGGTTCGATTGCTTTCAACGATGTTTAGTATTTATCAAGCCTTGAGAAACTCTTGAAACTGCTACACACAAGGTCCGCCGTTATTGCTCAAAACGGGAGGGCATGAATTCCGCCAGAAGGCAGTTTTTCTTTCGCCTGTTCGACTGTTTCTCGAAGTGCTCGAAGGTCTTGTCTTTAAGTATGCGATGAGGTGCAAAACTGAGCCAAGGAACTATGGAAAAAGGGTTGTAGTGGGAACGTTGAAGGGCAAGTGCAGGCCAGGATGGTTGCTGTGGCTAGTGTTTCGTGATCTCCTGGCCACATTATACTCTCATAATCTTGGCCAGTCTTAATAAGTTGTTGCTTGTTTCCGTTAAAAGGTTAGTGAG
Organism: Gracilariopsis chorda; assembly: GCA_003194525.1. NCBI lineage: Eukaryota > Rhodophyta > Florideophyceae > Gracilariales > Gracilariaceae > Gracilariopsis > Gracilariopsis chorda. The sequence goes on along the minus strand of NBIV01000042.1, from coordinate 195,020 downwards.
ACCATGTGGTGGACTATGTGGTTGTTCTGTACATATAATGTTAGTTTAACGGTCCTAAACTCTGTGATCTACAGTATTGTTAGGTATGAGTTTCAAACTGTAGCCCAGGGTAAGTTTCTTTAGTTACGATCACTGGTCCGTGCTAACGGTGAACAACATTTGGTGGCCTACATTGGACATTATTATTTTGGGTTTTTTCAAGGCTCTCTTCTTTGAAGCATGGTGTGGGAACGAAGCAAATGTTTTGCTGGGATGGGAGCTTGATAGAGAGAGATAAATGCTGCACGTCCATATGGCTCATCAAAACACGTCAGAAAAGGCCAGAAAAGGCCGTATTGAGATTCCACAAGCTGATTAGCATCGACTCAGCCCATGAAAAAAGTAGCGTTGCAATGATGAAGGCATATGGCGTCCAGAAGATTTGTCATTACGGTGTTCTAGATAAAATTGGTAGGCACGAGTTCCATTCTTCTCCAGAATTCAGTAGGGTACAGACGTCAACAACTGATTCCAAGTAAAGAGCGGGTGCCTGCGCCTCGTCATCACTCAACATCGGTGACGGAAGCTGCGACGCGGGAATGAATGACGTCAAGGAAAGTGTAGATGGCGATACCATCATTGAATATTACTTAGTAGGAACTATGAGCTGAGATCAAAAAGAGATGGGTATCGATGAAGAGAAGCACAGATAGCTGGAAACATGAGGTATACTGGATTATGTCTACATATCACAACTCATGAAAGCAATGTGGCATGACCTCACCAATTGAGCACCATTGGATGGAATGGGCATGACCCCTATTGTAGCTCGTCTTTCGAAGAGAATGGCATGGGGTCCATGACGTTATGTCTAAGGCATGACGTACTCCAACTTGACGATCCAATAAAGTGGAAACAATAGAAGATTTATAATCTATCGCAATGTTGGTCTCAAGCTAGGTTGTGGATGGGACTCAATCCAACATATACATTCTAGGACTACAGTTTATGGCAGTGGGATCAAATGAACTTCATGATGTACATTTTTTGCGAATGCACCGAGCAGAAGGAAATTACATCACTTAGGATTAGGTATAAGTAATCTATGATAGATTTTGTCGTGTGTCAACTCTGAAGACTTCGTGTAGTGTTGCTACATTCGCTTAGCCACGCCTTCAAATACGCCAGAGTTTGAATGGTCGTCCATTTTTGGCTCCAATCATTATGACTGCCCACACCACCACCCCTCAACAATAAACCCACTTATCCTTTCGTGTTAGTTTTTTATCGCTCTTCTCTCATTTCACTTTCGTAGGCCGTGCTTTTCTTCAAGGTTCTTTTTCTTCTTCCCTTCCCTTCTGGTCAAATTTTCCTTTTCTTATGCCGGTCCGTCTCTTCTTTTCCCATCCTTTCGCATTTATTTGTGGCCTTCTGGGCTATATTTTTACGTTTTTGGCCCTATATTTATCAAGCTACATTCATTGCTTCTCTTCCGTTTCATCATTGAAGTTTTCTGTTGGCTGTGGTGGACAATTACGTCTTTCGTTTGCTTAGTGTGTTCTTTCAGAGCCATATTACTGCTGCAGGTCCCCATGTGTCAGCCATTGTTTTCAATAGTCTTTGGCACTTTTCGTTTCTAGTCATTTGCAATCTGCTACATGGGCTATATTTTCGCACTTGTCAAAGTTCTCACCACCTACGTCATTTAATAACAAAATGACTTTCGCATATGCTATGATTGCGTGGCATACGAATCAAACTCAATGATTTCATGAACTAGCACCCTTCATTACAAAAAGTTCAAAGCACTACATCAAAAAGTGCCAGAATATGTTGGACGCCTACATGTTTCTGCCCGCCGACCAGAAAAGCTTATCACGGAAGATCCAATGACGGTTGAAAGCAACGAAAACGCCCTGGCTTCCCCGTTTGAACGTGGAAGGGTAAGTAGCGGGCTGTAATTACCTTGCCCCCACCGCTGACACTGCCAGACGGCCAATGAGACTTTTGGCTAAAACCTGGTGTGCCGCACATGCCAGTAGATATTTCAAACGTGGACAGTATCCAAGACCTTCAATCCAAGGCCACTACCATCATCGTTTATATCTATGGCTTTCTGTATTTCGTCTTTCCTCGTCCCCTGTCCTGCTTATGTAGAGCATTCACCATCTTTCTCTACCGAAATCATTGCCTTTTTTTCGTCTCCCACACAGCACCTGGTTTCTATTCCCGTAGAGGCCCAACCTTTCACCCCCACACAATACCCACTGTCTAATCCCATGCACCACCCGCTTACGTCTTAGCACAATCGCCAACTGCTTCTTGAGCCAAAGCGCAACCAATTTTCTTCGTGGCAGTGCTCGCTCCCCCGCACTGCAGCAATCGCTTTCTTTCGATGCGGCACCTATGCTGTTTGTGATCTTTTACTACTTTAGCCTTTGCGCGGCTGTCGACTTCGATAATACTTTGTTGTTTTTCTTTTTTATGTTTCATGGGCATAATGATCTTTCTCTTCGATTTATCTTCGTATAACCCTAGCCCTTCTAGCAATTCAATCACCTCTGCCCCTAAGCTACGGTAATCTTACTGTAATACGAGTTCGTATTAATCTTAGTGCTCTAGTATATTCTTAACATAGATTAAGCTATAGTGCCAAGTAGCAAAACATAAATATAGCTTCCACTAAGCCCACTGCTTGGAAAACAGTCAGTGAAGCTCCTCACACCATGGCATAGGTACAAAGGGTATAAAAGCACTTCAATCCGCTACACAAGGTCCGTTTGAAGCATTCTAGATGGAGAAATGTGCAGAATGCTAATTATCTTGATGGCGGGATAGAACTGCGTCGTTTCGTCATACGTTGTTCGCCAGAGGAGTTCTGGCAACTTCTTGGTTCGCATATTCTGATTTTCCCGGAGCACCCTTCTTGGAGTGAGTATACTTTCAGTGATCTTTATCTTTTGGGACTAACGCTTTCTGTAACACGCGGAGTGGACTATGATAGTCTGGGGGGCACTCCTTGGTAATTGAGAAGATAATGTTCAGAAACGGAACCTATTACGGTGTGGACGCAGCTGAGGAGTGCGAGCACGCCATTGATCCGTATTCCGTTCATATATTTGGTATCAACTCACGTTAATCGATGTTTCATTCCCCGACCATGGCTGAAAACTTTTAGTTTGACCGTGAGTATTGAATCATGACAATTTTTAATGCATATGACTAGTGCTTTAAGAAATGAGAACGTTATTTACGAATTTCTCCTGGTAGCTGTCGAGATTTTAATCTCATTATTCGAGGTTAAGAGCTGCACCACGAAAAGCAAACTCGCTTTCGGGACGAGACCGGCTTTCGTCTCCACGCATCTTTATTTAATGGGTTGCATGCTATCTACAGTTCTGTTTCTCGTTAATGCTAAGAAAGTCTTTCGGGATTTCAGAACGCACTTTACCAGTTTTATACCCCTGTATCTCGAGCTTGAGATATTCGTGATCTTCAGAAACATCTCTCCCACCCAGATGTTTAGGCTGGAACGGGTTCTTTAGCAAGATCCCTCAATCCGTCTTCCCGATGTTTCTTCGCTTCGTTCTGTGTTCTACGTTCTTACTCAGTATGACACCAGAGTTGTCTGCCATAGTTTGTCAAGTGATACTTATTTCAACCATATAATTGACAGTATTGAAGCATAGCGGTTGGTACTTTACCTTCATTCACTGTGAATATGCCCTGGTACTAGTTCTGAATTCCTCCACGTCACAGAACGTAAGAACCTAGTTCAGATTCATCATGGCATTTTCAGGCATCTTCATTATCTTAATGATAAAAAAATCTCAACACCCCCACTCTTAATGATTTACACATGTATGAGGGGGGTGTTGTTGACTGACGGGAGGCGTTGCGCCACAAGTTCGTCTTGCACGCCCCCGTTTGCGCATGCAAAACTGCCATTTGGCGCAACGCCTCCCTACCATTTAAAAGATTCAGCAGCAGCAGCCGCAAAGCTTCCTGCTTACTGGCTGGCACTCCCATAATGACTGCAGTGCCACCCAGTTACACAAAGCAACGTGTCGCGCTTTCTCATCATTGGCTGGCAATGCAGTCATTTTAGGCGCCTAAACAAAAACCCCTCCGTCTCCACATACTCTAGGCGCCGCAGCGCCCCGTGGTTCTACGAGCGCTTTTGCGAGAGCAAGCGAGCAAACCGCTCGGAGAGCCTCCGAACGCTACTAAATACACAAAGCTACAAAAACCATGCGGCGCGCAGCGCCGCCCATGGCCGAAGGCCGTTTCCACTTGTCTCAGCACCCCCACTCTGAATAATTTACACGCGTATGAGGGGGGTGTTCTTGATTGACGGCAGGCGTTGCGCCAATGAACAGTCCTGTATGCCCCTCTACGCGCATGCACAACTGCCACTTGGCGCAACGCCTCCCTACCATTTAAAAAATTCAGCAGCAGCAGCAGCAGCAAAGCTTGCTGCTTACTGGCTGGCACTCCCATAATGACTGCAGTGCCAGCCAGTTACAGAAAGCAACGTGTCGCACTTTCTCATCATTGGCTGGCACTGCAGTCAATTTAGGCACCTAAACACAAACCCCTATCACTTTACCTACTCTCAGCGCCGCAGTGCCCCGTGGTTCTACAAGCGCTATTGCGAGCGCAAGCGAGCAAAGTGCTTGGAGAGCCTCCGAACGCTACTAAATCCATAAAGCTACAAAAAGAACGCGGCGCGTAGCGCCGCCCATGTCTGAAGGCCGTTTCCACTTGTTTAACCTAACTAACGATTTGTGCGACTACGACCTCCGCACCCCTTAAAAAATTAGTAAATTCCACGATTCGTTTTTTCGGCGCGAACTTGCACCAGCACCCAAAATCGTGCTTCTCGTTCATGTTTTGAGCCTTTTGCTTCGCCAACTTTTTGCGCCAATGATAATCAAACTTTTTGGACAACCAAACCGTTTGATTCTCAGGTTTGTGACCTCTCAAGCTCCGGCCCTACCACTCTTTCCTGCAGGCAAGATGCAGACGTCACAACTGCAGGAAAGAGTGGTAGGGCCGAAGGCCCTTCTTACTCTTGTCATGCTTTGTAAGAATTGTGGTAATGCGGATGTGAATCGAGGTGAGCGTTCACGCCTAGGCATTGCAGCCTTAAACCTACTATTTCCTTCATTATGCAAAATCTTCAAATAATGCGTAAATGGGGGTTTTGTTTCTAGTTGCGAACCGGAGACTTTTTTATTAAAGCATTATGGTCCGTTTTACATGATTCTTTTTTGGTTGGTAGAGCACGAGGCGTAGAGTATGAATGAGCCTCGTGCTCACCCTCTTATGTCCGGAAGTTGGGAAACTATGGACATCAAAAATGGCCCAACCATGGCCCAAATATGACCGAGATGTAGCGGTATACCTCCAAAACGTCGGAGAACGTGTATCTAAGAAAGAAGGACAACTTTGGTTTTAAACGAAGTGGCCGAAATATGGCCAAAGTATTGCCGAGATATGGCATGACTGTGAACATAATTTATTTTTCTTGATCAAATACACAATCTTCCAAGTTCTGGACTTACACGCCCATTTTTCGGTCCAATTTCGGCCATATATGCGCTATTTATGATTTTACTAGGACCTGCGCAGGGTGCTTAGTTCTAAAGATCGTACAAGGGCTATACAACGTAGACCATAACGCAGGCTACTTCTTAGCTTTGTTCAAACTTGTCCCTGGGGCTATTAGCACTTCTTTCCCCACTTGAAACAATTCGAACGTAGCCACCTGTTATGAGCTTTAGTGCATCAAGGCCCGCTTGGCTCTTTGACAAAAAGCGGGGCATAATCTTCTCTCCCGCTGTAGTACTCCACAGGTTATGACGAGTGTAGAAGTCCCGCCTGGCTCTTTGACGCAAAGCGAAACCAAATAATCTCCCCTGATGTACTAAACCACTCTCATGACGAGGGTAGAAGGATGATTTTGCGACATGCAAAGGTGCACACCATGCAGCAATTTAAAAAAAGGGATTATTACGTATGCTATGGGATGTACATACGTACAATACCTTCTGTACCATGGTTCGGGGCTTTCTGGGATACTATTTGTCACAGGCATTTTCAGAATGCCAATGATCGCTTCAGCCCCGTCATTTTCCATTGGTGCATACGCCATAACATCTTTCCAAGTAATGCCTGAAGTGCAATGCCGTCAGGAAGGGATTCTTGGTACTTGGTTGATTTCCCGAATGTTTCGGTAATGTATTCATTGCATGACCTACGACCACTAATAGTGGATTGGAAATGTAGGACATGGGAGAGTCATTTGGCGGTTGGCCACAGTAGTGGGCATGAACAACCAAAGTGGAGTAATTTAGTTAATTTTATTTACTATTTTTACACCCCTTTCTGAGATAGTCAGTACTTAGTGCGCCTGGGAGTTGCCGTCGCACAAGTAAACCTTCCCCAACAAGGGACCCCAACCTGGGGAATGGGCTCTAGACCTCACCGCCTTCGCTTATTCTGTACTCCTCTTTGGAGGGAAGCACCGTCGCATACGGGAAGTCTAACCCCCTTGCCTATCTAAAGGACCCGAGTATTCGGATTGTTATTCCAACTGTCTTGGTGTTCGATTTGTATAAGGTTTATTTACTGGCACTGCCGTTAGTCTTCGCCACGACACTCGTGACTCAGCTCCCCTTTACTATCCCTATACAGGGTGGCTTTCCCGCTACCCACGGCTCGTGTTCGCGCGTGCCACTAACGTGGAAAATTCACCTCTCTAGAAGTCGACCACCCCCATACGCCGTTCTTGCGGATACCCGATCCTTACTTCAACCTCCCTGCGCAAGTCACGACGGGTGGCCTTGGCTTTACAACCCGACATAGTCGTGCCACTCCTTGGAGGGCTCTACCTAACTGGGCTCACCTCTAACGAGGAAATATCCCGAAGTTCTTTCGGTGCACTCCCGCTTCCGGGCATTGCACTACAATGGCATGACATTTATTCAGTTCAGACAGAGACCTAGCAGTGAAACGAGGATCCTTATCAGAGATCACGATGGGTGGCAGGCCAAGTACCTCTTAATCTGATCTTCTAGAAATGTAATCATTGTCTTTGCAGGTTTTGTTGGCGTGGCCTTCCGAATTGGCCAAACTGTCACATGTCTTACCCTCCGCAACATAAATCAATTCTTCTAAACTGTAGTAGGCAAAGATCCTGCACAATCAATAGAAAACGTATGCAACATTTCCGTCAAAGGGTAGGTGAAAAAGGTGTTATACATTGGGACATTTTTTGCCAACTATCACTCATCACATATGTTTACATACTTTGCAGTATGCAGTTACACTGCTGATCGACAGTAATGCTGTAGCGAAAATTGGTGGGCTCTTTCAACGCCACAGTGCCCAGTGTCATCATGAAAACTCTTCAAGATGTGTAATCGCGTTTGTACCCCAGTATCACTAGAAGCTCTTTCTTGTTCCTGAAACACATCTTATCATTTTACACCAAGCACTTCTGAGCGTTCCTCTTAATTTACAATGCTCTAGAAGATTCTTAGCTTTCATTGTCAACCCCGAGAGGTAATTCCTTGGATAAATAAGGAAATGTGCTAAGTATTCGTGCATTGGCCCTTCCAAGGATATTAATAGAACGAGTTAGTCGTTTCCTTGTTCTGCAGATATTTATATCTGCGGAATGTAGTATGTACTACATCTACAGTATGAGTACCTGCCCCGGGCTGTACTTTACTTCAAACTCATATTCAGATATTATTGCGATCCATCTTCCCTATTTACCACAAACTTCCCGCGTCCTAAACGATTAATGCAAAGCCGAATTAGCCATGATGAGCGTACACGAGGAAGAAAGCAGTACGCAAACGCGAAAAGTCTTTAATGCAAATACTACTGCTAACGCCACGCATTCATAGATATAGTAGCAAACTTTATAGCATTTTGTTTTCCTTTTTCTTTCTGAGAAAGAACGTTTTCCGGAGAAATACTGGAAGCATCATTTTCAACTATGAGAGGTTGTCGACGCGTGAAAATTATCGAGCAAGGAGTTTTACTAACATTGACTTTGAGATCCAGAAAGGCTTCTTTCATTTCTAGCGTCTGGAGCCACTTTTCTACGGAGACGACGCCTTATGCAAGGCCCTGGATGCTTCGAAAACCCTACGTATGAACCGTTGATAAACACTGGACATTCCCAGAAACCTTTTTCACTCCGTCGCAGAGGTTAGGCGTAAAGGTTCCTGTATAACTTCAATCTTCTCTGGGTAAGTCGCAAATACAATCTTATCGATGATGTGTTCTAAGAGCTTCGCAGGAGTCTATACAAAACTACTCTTACTGGGTTTAATATTCAACTCATGAGAGGCACTTCCGGCAAAATACTTTTTGGAATGCTTGAGATGATCCTCCTTACTGTCGGAGTAAATCCAAAGCACAGAGTGTCTTCTTATTACAATGGTGACAGACAATTCAAACGATATAGCAATGGTCAAATGGTCATCAACAACTCCCAAGAGATGCGTCAAGTCATCACATGCTCCCTAGTTTCATGCCAGATCATCAAGGCCCTGTGTGTTGCTCATCCTTGGCAAGTCATAGAGCATGTCATCAGCGCTGCAGAATTTGCCAAGTCATCAAATGAATAGATCTGGAACTGAATAAACCACCCACATATGGACACCACCAAGAAGAGCTAGCAAAATGCCAATAAATTGGGACGATTTCTCATCGACTAGTGGAACTGATAGAACTAGGCTATACAGTCTATATAAATCCCGATGGATGCTCAGAAGTTCAACTCGGATGATCACCATTGACTTTCAACCATTTCAACCATTACAACTCTACAACTTCCAACAGAAATACAAACCTGTTCAAAATTTTGTTTTTATTTTCCAACCGCTGGAGATGCCAATGGCAGCAAAATCCTTTTTTATGTTTTGCTTTTGTCCATTAGAGAGGTTTTTAGGATGCGTTGGTGTTTTTGAAGCTTCCATAGTGGGCCCCTCCTGAAAACGCAAAAGAGCTTTTATGATATGCACAAACGTGACGATTTGTGCGGCAACGTGGCTAAGCGCACCGAATCTGTCCGACGTTGCAGCACCATGGAAGCATGCTGCGAGCAATTGCAAATACGCATTAAATGGCGACTTACTCCCCCAACTTACATATTGCTTTCGTTTCAAATGATTTCCATTGAGACAGCAAATTCCAGCTTTTTTTCGATTCAAAGATGCTGCCTGTCCGGAATTGTGTCTTTCGTTGGTCCGAAATTCTCTCAAGGATTATAATGAAGGGTCCAAGGCCTTCTTGGACATTAAGAACCACCGAAAAAGGTACAATTGTCGTGTCCAAAAACTTCTCCGTTGCTCATGGCGTCTAGACCCTCTAGGACTTTCAAATCTCAAAAGCCTGTATTTTCTGTTGCTGCAAAGTGATTATGAAGGAAAATCACATACAATAGTACCCATGGATACACAGCCTTCTGTGCGCGCCCATTCTACTATGCAAAGAGACCGCTCATCGCCGTCGCTCTCGAGTTCCCATTAATCCTCCCCCAGTAATGGAAACCTTTACATGCCACCTATGAATTGTACGAGGCAATTAAGACCGATGCATAGTCCCGCCTAACCTGCTACGCTTAGAACTCAGTGCTTTGGCACTAAGGCCACCCAGACCGGCAGAACATTTTCTGCATCGCTAGTTGATTCAACCTTTGGCTACTAAAACGGTACTCTCATACCAGAATGAAACGAGATTTCAATTTCCGCCAAGCGAGTATGGACGTTCACCTTCCATGCACAAAGCAGTAACCCCCAGACTTGCACTACTACAAGCACAATACACTGTGAAGAACACAAATGGGTCAAAGAAATCCCACCGAGAGTTGGAGTTCACGATGAATCAGACCCTTGACTTTTTGTCTGTTATGGGAAGCATTATCCCTATTGGACCAATCGAATGGGAGGCAGTCTGTCGCAAACAATATGAGAACTTCTCTCAATGCCGTCAGAGCACGGATTCGATTAATCGATAAATTCCTAGCTTGCACAGAATGACAGTATCCATAGGCTCTACGGTTTGTCCTACTGACGTGTTAGAGGGTAGAAACATTAATCGTCTCATAAAGCGGAAGGCTGACAATGGAGATGGAATGGAGAAGCATGAGTTATATAAGAAAGGCTGCGAGGCATCTACAGTTAGGAGCAAAGTAGAAACAGAAGCGGAAACGGAATACAATCGGTGACTTGTTGCAAGAGCAAAGCAGAAAGGTTTGCCAAAACTGGGGAGTAAGCAGCTTGTACGGTCTGGGACTCAACGGAAAGGCCATGAATTAACGGGAAATTTAAATAGAAACATGATCCAAAATCAAGCCCATCGTACGGCGCAGCGGGAGATGAAATTACGACGGTAGGAGAGAGAAGCAAAGCGCGAAGAGCGAGTAGGGCAACTGGAGGCACAGCTGCAAGAGCGAGAGGCCGAGGGGGGGCCAGAGAGAGGCAAAGAGATTCCAGAACGTTATGGAAAACATGATGGCCATGATGGGTGAACAGGCGCGTCAACAGACTCCTTTTGCACAGCATAAAAGTATAGACAGGAATGAGAAGTCTGTACTGATCAGATAAGTATTCAGAGTTTGCCCAAATCTTCATCATGTTTCACTTTATTCCAATAACTAGGGCTCCCATCTACAACGAGACTGATATTAGCCGCACTATTTCATTGGTAATTGCAATAAATCACTACAAATGCTAAGTGCACTAGACAGTTACAATGCCTGTGATTGCTTCGTTCAACACAGTTTACATTTGGTTCAAAACTACCATTCGTGGTATTGCGTTGATCAAGAGTACACAGGAAGTAATCCCCCACGTACGTTCGCCACCTGTTTCCCATCTCATTCTATCTTCAAGCCTGACAATGCAAGCCCGAAAAGCTTTCACGCCCCACTAAGCACTTTAATGCAAGTAAGTTTTTCGCTCAATATGTACGATTATCTCTGCGTTTTCCTCAGGAAACATCGTCTTCTTTTCACTCTGCATGAGACATGGATGTTGTTTTTTTGCAAAAGCGGAATCTGTGACAACTTTACCCTTTTTGACCTTCAAAAAGATCTCTGCTTTTTCGTAAACACCCGTACGCTCTGCGACTGTTAAATCAAGCATTGATCTAGGAGAGTTTGAACAAAAAGCGATTATCGTTTTACAAGAAGAGAAAGTAAGCACATTTTTCGCGTAATGATCATTTCCCTAGTCGTTGCAAAATCTGCTTTCTACGATATCATCCCCACTCCCTTTTAGTCTCAGTTGTAGACCATCTGCCCCTTTGACCATCAAGAAAAACTGAAGTATGGCCGAGACGTGACCGAGATGTGGCCTTATAAGTCCAAAATTTGAGAGAACGTGTATGTAAGGAAGAAACACAAGTTTGGTTTCCGACTATGGGGCCGACCTTTGGAAGCCACAATTCAACTGGACCAAGAGGAGAAAATTGGTCGCATGCGAGATCAGAAGAATCTTCAATTAGACTCTCTCTCCACCGACGATTTTCAGAACCCTGACACGATGGGGACCTTTTTTGCTGGCCAATCTCGATATGCACGCCCTCCAAATTCCACAAACAGGGAAACATGTCGTCAATCGAAAAATAAACGAAACGTTAACTGTTGGAACTGTGGTAAATATGGACATGTAATAGCTGAATGCCGGCAACGCAAGGATCGTACCAACAACGCTGCCAACCGTGTGCAATTTTTCCAACGCAATGGCTACAAAGATCAGAATAAGGCTTTAAAACGTGTTCTATACGAAATTTCTCAACAGCTCGAAGATTCCAGTGACTATGATGAGTTTGAAAGCGCTGAAAGTTTTTTCGCTTGCGATGCTGATTTTGACGCCAAGAAGCACGACACAAAGCCGTACCCTTCCGAACAATTCTTTGCGTCAAATCGTGAAACGCAGAGTAAGGACCCATCTCTTTCGAATTGCCTTGAGGATTTTTAACTGGGAGTACTAATCACTTCTGCCATAGTGCTCCTCCAAAGCAGCAGAACAAGAAAGGACCAGACAGGTCCTCCACTGGCTCACCCAAAATCATTCGTTTTTGTAAACGCAAGCAAGCTTGCTACAGTTCACGAACACCTCGTTGGAACCTTGTTGATATTCAAAACGTGAATACAAGCTCATTCGAGAGAAAGTGACGCGAATTTCAAGGCGCATATCTGGATTCTGGCGCAAAACAATCCGTAGTGGGGAAACAATAAGCACAATCGTACTGTAAACTTGTAGGCATTCCATTTAAGCTGAACCACTCCAAAAAAGTTTTCAAATTTGGAGATGGGGCATACTTCAGCCATGGAACCATGCAAGTACACATTCCAATACCTGAAAACGCTTCCCTTCCACTAGAGATTGACATAGTTGACGCTTCTGTACCCCCTCTCATTCGACTCGATATTTTGGACCTACACGCTCTTGTTCCTAACACCGTGGACAATATTTTACTCAGCAAGACGTTCAATTGGTCGATACCAATCACGCGTAAATTCGGTCATATGTACTTAGAATGAGACTTCCTTGAGATACTGTACACAAAGAATGAACTCCGAAAAATGCATTTGCACTTCTACCATCCCAGCGCAAACGAGCTTTTCAACTTGATCTCCAGAGCAAAGCCAGGAAATGCCACACCGGAAACTAGGAAACCCATAAAGCGTCTTTCAAAATCATGAGCTACGTGCCAAAATGTTACAACCGGGCCACAGTCCTTTCAAGTATCCATCCCAGCAAAATAATATTCAACAATGAAATTGCTTTGGATCTTATGTTTTGGACAAAATGCCAGTTCTACACGTTGTTGATGCACAAACGCACCTCAGCTCTGCAGTTTTTCTCAAGATTCAAAGCACTGAAGCAATCTGGTACGCATTTCTCAGTGGTTGGGCTACATTGTACACTGGATATCCAGACAAAATGATATCGGATAAACCCAGACAATTAACATCCGCTCGATGGAAAGAACGGACAAGCATGGCTGGAATCACATTACAATTCTCAGAAGTTGAAAGTCACAACTCTCTTGGACCAGGTGAACGGTACCATGAACCATTACGTCGTATTTATCAAAAGATTCGCTACAGCAAGCTCAATATCCCTATCGCTCTAGCTTTTCGATTTGCCGTCAAGTCTATGAACGATACAATGAAACCGGAAGGACTTGTGCCTTCACTACTTGTATTTGGAGTTCTTCCTCGCTTTCCACTCTTTAGCACAGAACTTCCAGATCATGAAGAGCAAATGAGAGCTCTTCATATCACGCGCACTGAATTGGAAACAATCACTTCGGAGCTTCGATTGCGCTGTGCAATCGTCGCTCGCCTTCCATCTGCCGCATCCACAAACTTGAAGATTGGACAAGAAGTTCTGGTTTATCGTGAGGACTTGAAGCCAATAAAATGGACTGGACCCTACAAGAATTGTGAAAATTGACGACAAGCAGGTCTTCATTAATCGCAATGGAGAAACAGTCCAACATTCTCTTACGCAAATCAAACTCTTCCATCGTGACGAACTAATGGAAAACCTTCATACTTGTCTCGAACCAATACTTCCTGGTCATTTTGAAGTTTATGATGTTCAAATCACTGAAGTGTTAGGTCCTTCCGATCACCGTCGGAACCGACCAGCATTCAGTGAAGCCAAACGAAAAGAGCTGGCTGGATTAGTATCCCGTGGAACGTGGAAAGTCATTAGACAAGGCAAATTGTCAGAAGACACCAATATTCTTAATGGCCGATTTTTACTCGCCATCAAAAACCCAGAAACTGATGAAGAGATATTCAAAGCCAAATTTGCCGCCCAAGGGCACAAAGATCCAGAAAATGCTCTTCTCGTCCACAACTCTCCTAATCTAAGACAATACTCCACCCGAGTTCTCGTTACTATCGCCTCTATTCTTGGATATAGAATATGGAACACAGATGTTCATCAAGCCTACTTGCAATCAGCACAGAAGCTCATGCGTAAAGTGTACTTGAAACCTCCAAAAGAACTGGAACTTCGAGCAGACATGTTACTGAAACTTCGCCGCCCTCTTTACGGACTTTCAGACTCTGGAGACTATTGGTACAGAACAATAACCACTCATCTGAAAGAAGACCTAGGAATGAAACCGAAAAAAGAAGATCTGTCACTATTTAACATACAGGAACAGTAAAAGGTCATTGGCTTAACCGGTGTGTATGTAGATGACCTCTTTCAATGGGGAAACGATAAATTCCTGCAAAAGGCAAAACTCACCGTTCAGAAGTTTGAGTCAAAGCAATTGGAAATGGATTCCGCTTTATTTGCTGGCGTAAGAGTACGCACAACCGATAACGGATTTACACTAAGTCAGGAACATTTTGCCAAACGATTGCGAATTCTTCCAAAATATTGCACCTTCTCTGATTTCTGTTCATTACGGCATAAACTTGCTTGGTTGACCCACACGCGACCAGATATTTGCTGTGCTGTCAACATGGCCGCTCAAGTTACAGAACAATCTTTCTAACAGGAAGATGTGAAAAACATCAACAAAGTAGTAAAACATATTAAGAAAAGCCAAAATGTAAGTCTGAAGTATGTTAAACTTGATATCAATTCACTTTGCCTTTAGGTTTATTCCGATTCATCATTCGCAAATAATACGGACAACCCATCGCAGATCAGATTCATCATTCTTCTCGTGGGCAAAGACAAGAACTGCAATATTCTTCATTTTCAGTCACAAAAGCCAGCGAGTTACCAGATCCGTCTTAAAAGGCGAACTATACGCATTTGGAGATGCATTCCACGTTGCTTACGTTATCAAACATGACTTAGAGTCCATACACGGAAAGAAAATCCCCATCAAGATGTGGATTGACTCAAAAAGCCAATTCGACTTAATAACCAAAAGCACATCCACATCTGAAAAGCGACTCATGATCGATATTTCTGCCATTCGTGAAGCCTATTCCAACCACGAAATCTCTGATGTTGGATATGTCACTTCGGCGCCGATTCGTTTACAAAAGTTAAGAACTGTGATGCTTTGAACCAACTCTTAATTACTTCTAAATGCCTTTTAGATATTCATCAATTAGTTATACGTGATTTTACGTGACAATGGTAAGCCACACAAAAAGGGAAGGGAATGTGACGATAAATCTCTTTTTACCGTCCTTGTCGGATGGTGAGGAAGAGGGAGATGTAGTGGACCATCTCATCATCCTTGGGGATGGTGAGAAAGCGTCCTGCCTTCTCTCCATCCCCGAGGATGGTGGGATGGTTGCTTACAATGCCGCATTGATGCGCTCATCTTAGGAGTGTTGTAGTGGAGAACGATGACTAGCGTCTTTCTCCACCGGTATAAAAGGGAAAGAACAGAGCTCGGCCCTCGCCTCTCGTCTATTCCCCAAACCACCTTTCTACATCAGCTTGTCTATACTAAGCAAAACTACTACAGTTTTTTCGATACTAGCCGTACCTACCGCTGTATCGCTTTATCCAATAATCCAGTTTTATTGACACAAAACCTGTCAACGCCGCCCTTCGTGAGCTGTGCATAATCTATAAGAAGTTGAGCGGAATTAAATGACGTGATCTAACATACGTAGCATGGAACCGACGGGTTTCTCGTGAAAATACAGCTGTAAACTCAAACGCTCCAAAACGCAGACGGCAGCGCACTAGAGGAAAGGTGCGCCCCATTAAAACTACACCATCGACTGTCAAGTCTCTCCACTTCTTTCTTAATTGTCCATGCACAACAACTACTGAAGATGACGCATACAGACGACAGCATTATGCAACTTTGCATTACATGTTTGAACGGTCGCAACACTAAATAAGTGTTTCTTGAATTCCTTATTCTTTGCTTTTCTAACCCCAGCTATTATAACAAAAGCTTTGACGTTTCCTGGCATCCTCGACTGTTTTGGGATACCCTGACATTATATACAGCTGACGACATACAATTTTGATCCAATCTCATCAATTCCTTCTTCAATCTCATATCCAAACAGGGCTATGAAAAGGCTCAGCTTCCGAGTCCACTGCCCTTTGTAACCCACAACAGTTTCTATCATTTCAGTTTCAAGGCAACGAATACCGCAAAGATGTTGAGAAACAATGGAAAAGAAGAGTTTTTTCTCCTTTCGTGGCGCTATCCAGCGGACAGTATGGGAAAGATTTGCATATTAAAAACCTTTCGAGGAGCTTGAAAATCGACACAACATTCCTGAAAGCCTCTTTGTCGTTGGTATCACGAATGGATCTGCACGACTCTCCCATCAACCAAAATGCATGGCGGAAATAATAATCCCCTTTCATGGTGCTGATCGCCTTACGGCACTAGCCGAAGAAAAAGAAAAGGATATCTTGGGAGAAGCTCTGTGTTTTCAGGAGAACAACACAAACCTCATCAAAGTTGGAATACAAGACCTAGTACAAACGTTTGTGTTGTCCATAATTACTAAAGGGAAGAAAAGTATCGGTTTTTGTGATGGCCAGCCAACACTCGGATGGCTAAACGGGTTCATATGCGAGCACTATTTGCAGTATAAACCGATTACTTTGATGGAAGTGGAGAGTTTTGGGGTTTTGAAACCATCCGAATGAGCTCTGCATATTGTTGTACTTCGAGAAGTCATGAGAAGGGATTGAATAAGCAATGCCAAACAATACTCAGTGTACAAGAGTTGGAAGCTTAGATATAGAATCTAATCGGTCATAGCGTGTGAAAGGGAGTCGAAAGATCGGAATCGGTTTAGATTCAGAGGTTCGTAAGAACCAAAGATGCAAGTGACTAGAGGACTGTGATGTTTGTCATCTCCGCTGATGGTAAAGTTGAACAGCAAGTAGTGATACTCTGGGGAAACTGCACGCTTTACAGGTATGTCAAAGGCGTAATGCAGACATTGTATGACTTCTTGACCTCAACAACCCCCTGTACTAAGATGATTTACACATGTATCAGGAGGGGGTTGTTGATTGACGAGGGGCTTTGCGCCAAAACATCCCCTTGGACGCCCCCTCCAGTGCATGCTATTTCTAATTTGGCGCAACGCCTCCCCACCAGTTAAAACATTCAGCAGCAGCAGCAGCAGCAGCAGCAGCAGCGAAGCTCGAAGCCCATTGGATGCTTGGCTGCTGCTGCATGTTGATTGCCTGCGTGCTGCTCAGTGGCTGGCAGTACAGTAATGAATGCAGTGCCAGCCAATCATCAGTACCTGACTCGCGCGACATGTGGTTGGCTTTTTTGCACTGCGCCAATGCAGTCCAATGCACAGAGCATGTATATTGCACTTTTGATCGCCTGCTTGCTGCTGAGTGGCCTGCACTTCAAAAATGACTGCGGTGCCAGCCACTCAGAAACAGGCAGGTTTTACCACGACGCTTACGCGATCGTTCGCTTTTTAGGGCAGAAGCACATTGCCCTGAATATGTCAGTCAAGTGCACTTCAAAGAAACTCTTTGTGCCACGGCATAAATTGGACTGCAGGCCTTTTTTGAGCGTTAGCGAGGAAAAGAGGCCTGCACATCCCCCAAAGTCACGTTTATTCTGACGCCCGTGGCCGATGCGGCCTGAAGAGTTCTCCAATTCACCCTATTCAGCGGCGCGCAGCGCCACTTTCGGCTGAATACCGCCTCTACTTTTCTCTCTATTCTATAGACTTACAAGCATATGCGGGGTATATTCTGATTGAACGGTGGCGTTGCGCCAATAAACACGCCGGCACGCCTCTTTAAGCGCGTGCAAAAATCTCTCTTGGCGCAAGGCCTCCCTGCCATTCAACAAAGTCACCAGCAGCAGCAGCAGCAGCATCAGCGACAGCAGCGGCACCAGCAGCAGCAAAGATCAAAGCGCATTGGCTGCTGCTGCATGTTGACTGTTTCAGCTCCGAACTGGCTGGCACTGCAGCATTGCAAGCTGCGAAAGTCGTCTTCCGAAAATTATAAGCTTCATTCATAAATTTTTCCTCTACGTTGTAACTCTCACATTACAGGCTTCACTTTCGTGACATTTTGAAACCCAGACCAATAATAGAACACACGGACTAAATGTTCTCAATGTTCAACGAAACACATCTTGCATGCATGCATGCATAGGCCTTCCTGTCAGACAGTCTGGCGTAAGGGCTTCTCTTTGAAAGCTCAAACTTGTAACTTATGACAAATTGCCGACGGCAATAATGGGACACCCTTGTGCAGCCCAGCCTAAACTCTACAAGAGTATGTAATCCAAAATGGCGCGCAATTGCTTTGCAAGTTTTCTCCGTGCAAGCTCAGTGCCATGCAATCTTCTACCGACCACTCCGGTTTTCTTAGGAATGATGATTTAACTTTCACCACTCGCCCTGCAACACCTGCGTGTCTCTCCCGCTATATTATTATCTTACTCAAGTTACTGACCTTCTTCTCTATGCGCAAACAATGGCTGTGTTTTTCTTGCTGGGACCGTACGCATTGTGTTTCATGTCGAGCAACCAACAGCTTCCGACGCAAGAATCGTCGGTTTCGCAGCCGTCGTCTAAGTGCTGACGGAAAAGTTGGTGGACTGAAGAGTGCTTCGAAATCGACCGCACGTCACTGGGCCCAGACGGTACTTTACAAACGCGCACTACCTGCAAGAACTGCCTGTACGACTCATTGGAAAAAACACCCAACGCGACACAGCTGGGCAGGTACCTACTAGAATGTAGTGAGACCCCGAAAGCTGTTAAAGAGCGTCTCATAGAAGTGAAGCACTTTGCTGAACACTATAGAAGAATGAGTGGGACTTCTTTGTGTTTTGGTGTTCTGCCAACCCCTGTGCGGAAAGTCAGACACCGTTTGACAAGCGAAGCTCAAAGCACGATTGGAACAATTGGTGTGGAAAGAAAAGTCAAGACCGAGAAGAGGGAAAGGGAGGAAACGGGTTCTCAAATTGATGATTCCTTTGATAAAGTATTAAAGCTAAAAGAGCTAATCGCATCCTTCATTATTAATCATATACTTCTCTTTTCGATTTTGAGCAAGAACCCAGGAGAAGATGAGTTCTTTCAGATTCTCAAGCTCTTGAACCCCGCCATCGTGGCAGAAGTACCCATCGTGCATAAGATCGGAGGTGAATCTCTAAATTCGTACTACAAAACGATGTTTAATCGTGTGAAGAGCTCAATTTCGGCCAAGCTGTCTACGTCCTATGGTACACTGATTTTCGACAGATGAACTGACGAAAATTCTGTTAATGTTATGATTTCAATCACAGTTATTGATCGCGCAAGGCAAACTTTCTTCTTACGTTCGATCTATACCGGGTCTAGTAAGTGCGATGCAAACTTTTACGCCGCGCTTGTGACAAGCACAATGGCTGATTTCGGCGATATACGAAGGATATGCGGGATTACCAGCGGCAATGCAAGTGTTTGTGTGAGCGCTAAGGAAAAAATGGCGCAGATTTTCAACTTTTTGACACCTAACCAGGACCAGACCCACCTCGCAAACCTTTTAATGCAAGACATTGGTGGCATGCAGTGGATTAGGGAGATATTGAAAATTGTGTCGGAGCTTGTTAGCGATCTTCGTAATAGGCCGAAGCTCTATTTTAGGGTCAAAGAATTGCAAGAAGTTCACAATGCATCGCTTCGAAACTGTGGGTATCGGGCTGGTACGGAAGAATATGACCAATACATGCGTCTTTTGTCTCCTTGTTTCGCCGTATTGGCTGTCAAACAGGCATCTACTTGGTTTGCCAGTTCAGAGGCCATGCTGCAGTCATTTTTGCGCAGCAAAGAGGTGTACAAAAAGCGCGTGGAGTATCCGGACTTCTCGGGAAATTTATTTGGAACTCGTAATGACGCTCGAAGAGCGGTGTTCTACTCCGCTGTAACTGATGACAGCTTATACGAGAAATGTCTCGATATTTATCATATTCTCAAAGTCTTCCGCCAGTACTTAAGGTACTTCATGACGAGTCTTCTAATATCTCTGAAGTACTCCCCGTTACATGAGATTTGCAGCGAAAACTAACGCAGCTTCCTGTTACTTATTTTTTCACAGACGCAAGGAAACTGGAAGTTCTGAATGTCTACCAAGCTAGAGTTGAAGGAAAGGGGCGTCGAATACCGCTTGTGACGTCCTTGCACTACGTTGCCTACGCATTGAATATTCGCAGCTTTGATGAAGACATTTCATGTCATTATGGTGATGTAATGGCTTATATGCAGAAGTTCGTCCGCTCGGACGTATTACAAGCATCTCAGAACCTGGGAAGCGCGGGAGGGGAGACGGGAGCCGTGCAGCACCTATACGAGGACTTTACATATGCTCGTCTGGATTGGGCAAACCAAGCGAAAGACGAAAATGCGCGACCTTTCTTTTTTGCCTATCAGAATATGCCTGTGGTTTGCTGGCTTCATTTATAAGGAACGGCCTTTGCTTCCAACGTTCGCATTAGGAATTTTGGGCGTTAGTCCTTCGTCACCCTCTGTAGAGAGGAGCTTCAGCTTGCAATCTAGAATACGCACTTCTGTCCGCAACCGCCTTCATCCCAAAAAGGTCAAGAAGATGATTTTCTGTGCATTCAACACGGGGTTTCACAACGGGAGAAAGGTAACTTTGGTTAGTGCTGCTAGGAAATATCAGAAGATTGTGCAGTCATCGGTTACCCCAGGTGAAAATGTGTCACAAGGAGCTAGCACTGTCTTAGACTATGATGGGGGTGAACTACTGGAAGGAGAAGAGTTGGAGGGCGAGCTGGAATGGGAGGATGTGAACGATGCTAATCTGCCGCTGATAGATTCTACGGTGATGGATACCCTTCTTGGTAAGTAAGACCTGACATGCATCCATTAGCTTGAGACATTGTTCTAGTTTCGAACAAAGGGAACTGCCTATATTCAATGTGTAAATGCTTGACAGTTTTGTTTCGCCATCTCTGTCTACAGTTGCCTGCTCCAATCGTGGAATCGCAGAGCGTGCCATAGATGCGTCCATTAAACAAATTGAGGATTGTGGTCTGCGTGCAATATTGCTAACGGGAGATGATATTGTATCGATTGGTTTCGGTGGCAACCGTCAAGCAGATATTCTGTTACACCAACCAAGTCCAGTAGCCTCTGCTGAACGAAACGCACAAGAGACACGCCGTATACTCGAACATGCGCAGCACAGACAAAAAGAATAAGAGTGCAAGCGAAAGGAAGAAGAGCGCAAGCGAAAGGAAGCAAAAAGCATGCTAAAAGAGGGGGAACGCTTGTGAAAAGAGGAATACCGCATGCGCATGGATTTTAAAAGGGAGGCAGAGATTGAAAGGCCAAAAATAAATCGTCCTGAAGAAAAAATGCTGTACGACAGGAAACTCACACAGGCTCCCCGTCTCCATCCTTCATCCAGTTCACATTAAACACGTGAATGGCCCCAGAATTTCATCCTGCGAGTTGGCAGATATGATGGCGAGTAAAGCGAATGGTCAAGCAGGGTAGCAGTGCAATAGGATGACGGTTGGTTTGCCAGAACAGCACACTACCTCTCGTACTCAGAACAGAAAGCCCCCTGCGTTGACCAGTTTCAAGATAGACAGAACAAAGAGCCAACCATGTGGATCCATTACTAAGATGATTCACAGATGGCCTACAGTGTAGAAAGAGAAGAAAAAATGATGCTTCGACACTCAGATTGGCACTGCCTCGAATTTTGACGTTTGCAAGCAGGAAAGGTTGGAGCTCGTGCATATGAAATATGGAAGAAAGGAGACCTCGACACGCAACACGACGTAGTTCTCGCCGGAGTGAACATCTGTTCATATACAGCTGAAGCGCGTGCACTGCTAACGGCGATTGAGAAAGTCGAAACAGAAGAGAAGAAGACGATTCGGATCTTCATCGACTGTCTAGCGCTTATAGAGGCGCTGCAGGGAAATCTTCGGAAGCAGAGCTCAATCGTACCATGGTTAGCTGCAAAACTCTACCGAGTGAGCATGAACTGCCGTCTACATTATTTGGGTACCGAGCCACTGTGGCTTGTGGGAAAACGAACGTGTCGACAAACTCGCGAAATCTGGGCTCAAGATTCCGCTTGGGGCGCAAATGAACATTCCGGTTGACTTTGCAGATGTGAAAGCGCTACTAACTATGAGAAGTAGAACCAAGAATGTTTTTCCTGTCAAGGCTGACCAGTTTGTCGAGGAAAATGAAGCAAGAAAAGCAGAGGTTGCATTGGCACAATTCGCCACCAAACATGTACTGTTCCTTCATCCCGTTAGGTTTTACAAGGAAGGGAAAGCTACTAGTTGCCATTGCGGGACTTCTGCAAAGAAAGACGTAGATCATGTTCTGTTTCGGTGCCCATTGACAAGTATAGCTTGTAAAAATGAGCTACCAGCACCGAGAGAAAGAAAAGATAAGACACTGATAGAATTGATCAAGCGATGGCCGTCAAGGTTTTTGGCCTTCTATAAGAGAGAGAACTATCTTTAGAGATAGAACTCCTGTCGCCCCATAATTTAGCGCGACAGACCACAATAAAAAAAAGAAAGAAGGTCCTGCGAGAAACAGGTCGCTCTGCTTGTTCAACCAAGACAGTCCGTAAATGTGGTTCGTCTCTCGCCCATCGGCTGCCGGTACCTTGGGATTGCGACCCAGTTGTAATCGAGTCAATGAAGTGGTCTTGAAGATGACAGCCCCCGGTTCACGAGCTTCAGAGCCACCGTCAAATGACAAGAAGCCTTCACGACACCACTTTCAATATCCATTACAACCAAATATCCCTTCTCCGTTTCATACAAAAGTTCGCCGGAGATTCGCGGATTGAACTCAACCTGACGAGGGCGATCGCCAACCTGACACAGATAATTTATACGAGGGGCGCCCGCTCGAGTCAAAACTACTCTTGAAAGCTGGTTCTCCAACCCATAGTCTTGTTGCCCATGATCCCGCATCTACCCATGCATCAAAACCTCTTGTTCTGTGCTGCGTCGTTAACAGTAACAACTACTCCTATAGACGGCGTCAACACACCTTCTTTTCCTCGGATATCCATAAGTCTGTCCAAAGCTCTGAGAATTTCGGGACATGCTCGTAGTTATGTAGCGAGGAGCAAAACGTTATTCCACACCCGCCAGGAATCTCTCATGAGGTTACCTGCTTCGATGAGAGCTTTTAGAGCTCCCTTCATCTTTCCCAGATCATGCAGAACTTTGGCCAAGTTGTTCCAAGCTTCTCCGTTTTCAGGTGTTTATTGAATAACTCGCGTGAACGCATGGGCGCCAGTCTGTATGTCTCCTTTATGTATTGCAGCGCATCCGTAAACGATAACGACTCTGGAAAGAAGGAATTGATTGCAAGCGCCTGTTTATAATGCCCCATCGCCGCTTCCCATTGCTCAGATTCAATACACATCAATCCGAAAGCACGCTTGGCTCGAGCATATCGATGGCCACTCTCTTCCCAAGCAGTTTCAAAGTGCTCTTGAGGTCGTGTTACATCTCCAAGTACGCAGAGCAGACGTGGTCTTTTAGTAGCTCTACTTTGAACTGCTCTTGTAGAAGCACCTTTGCTGAACGACAGATCAGAAGTGGCATCGTCAGATATTCCATCGTCAAGCACTGCTTTTTCAAGTTGATCTATTTCTTTTCGCACGAGGTGCTCGGCGGCTCCGATATTGCCAATCAAGCGAAGGCAATCTACTAGTTCATCCAAAAACTCTAGCTCTTCAAAGATCTCCATGGCTGATCTAACTAAACCATTCCTGCCGAATGAAAATGCCAGTTCCTTCTTCACTTCCATCCGCGGTGGCAGAGACGAGCCATATAAGAACATGTTTCGTTCTGCTGCTGCAGAATACCTGAGGTCTTTGTCTAGTGATTCAAAAGAATCGTCAACAAACCGTCCATTCTCCTCCATCTGATGCATGCACCTCTCTAGAAAGCGTCCACGTTCCCCTTCAAGCTCGACGCGAAGCATCAGTGCTCTTAGTTCTAGTACGCTGCTTGTTCCGTACGGACTTTTTGCTCCTTCTATAACCAAGCTGACAAATGGCGACATCTCCTCCTTCGTCAAAACGTGCGAGGCGTTTCTAGCTAGAATACCACTTGCATAACAAAGCGCTAAAGGTTGCAAGGGAGTGAGGCTTCTCATTTCAGCTCCAATAGTTTCTGGATTTGCTAACTCTTCATCATTATCATCAATCTCAATTTTCTCACTGATGGCCTGACTCAGAATTTCGTCGCTGCTCGTCAGTTTCACAAAACCAAGAACGTCTTCATCGCAAACTTGAATATCTTTGGGGAGTGGAAGCGCAGTAGTAATCGACCAGATAGCTTAGACATTGGCCCTATTCTCCGATCATTCTACATTCACAGGGAACTTTACACAAAACGCATTTTTCTTCATACCACCCACAAAAGAATCCGAAGGGTCATTCAAGACAAAGGCTCTCGAGATGAGCTGAGCTGTAGGTTTGCTTTGATGCTTGGTACGAACGCCCATATCTCCAGTGAGCCGAAATGTTACACGGTAAAGTCTGCCAGCATTCTTGAGGCTTGCAAGCGCACCATCTCCGTCATAAAACAACCTCTGCACATGTGCCAGCTCAATGTATGCAAGAGCCGCTAGCTGTCTATCGTGCGCTTTATCTTCACTTAGCACTTGTCGAAAGTCATCATCCTCATCAGCAATGGTATCATTTCCATCGGCGACTGGTGCTGGTAACAGATCAAAATCGTCTGCTTTATCGTCCTCTTCTTGAACGATCTGATGGTGGTGATTGGTGTCTTCAATCGGTTGTTCGGAACGGTAACACATATCTGCAACGTGCTTTCCGAGAATTTTACAATACATTCGAAACAGGGTGATTGCATAGTCGGCGTTGGGTTTACAAGAATAGATTGGTGAGCAAGAAGAACCCTAGTAGCCTACCATGGTGCAAGAGCAACACCACATGCAAAAAATTGCTGAACGTGCTCAACTAATATGAAGCGGGTAGCACGTAGCCAATGAAGACACTTTGCCGGAATAGAAACCTCTTCTCCATCTACAACAAGAAAGAAAGAAGTGTTCTAACTATGTGCAGGGCAAGAAGTCCTAGAAATAGGTCCCGCCCATATCTCTCGCACTAAAACCTGATGCAAAGATATGCCCGCCAAATACGCGGCAATCACGGAGTGAACATCTCCATTCGCGCCATCAATCAACGCGCGTTTCAAACTATCACTGATCATGGTTAGCTAAGCTGCGCTCTGAATACACTCGGCGGTAATAAAAACAGACAATTTTCATACACGTCGTCAGATTATTCAAGCGTGATTCGAGACAGAAACAGATCATAATGACCGGCGGCCACAAGGGCAGCGTGGGATCGAATGGTATGAAGCGTGTCAATATATCCTGTGAAAAGCGCGCGTTCAAAGGCCGCAAGCGACACATTGGTGCTGACGAGAAGAGGAGCCATATGGACGACGGCGATGACTCCTGTGATTCTGCTGCTTGCGACACAGTAGTGGCAAGGGCATGTCTGGCGTCATGGATCAGAAGCCGTGAGCTGGGTGAAGTATGAGAATACAAGCGAAGGCGTAGATAACAGCAGCTTACACACAGCTTATCGATATGTCACCGAGCGTACGACATACGTGGCAGCGTTAGGTCGCTGTCGCAGGCGCTTCAAAATCCTTCCTCAGAGCAGACGCTGCTCGGCAGAGTGCGCCGCACGCAAGGTGGTTGGATCAACCGGCAAAAACCGTCAGTGAAAACCATCATGCCCGGAATCCGTCTTACAAAGCAGAGTCATAAATTTGGGAAGTAAATTACTAGAAATTATTTGAGTTTGTAGAGTAAAGCAAGAAACTGCCAAATATTTGCAGGTTTTGAGTAGGTTTTTACTTCCCGTCGGCGGCTTCATGTGATGCCTATTGGCTTGCATTGCAAGCAGTGCAGCTTTCGTTTCAGTACCCTTTTTAATGAATACAGTCATTGGGGTTGGAAAAAGTGTGTCTACTTTCCTACTTTTTCGCCAAAACTTTGACAAGAAGGACGTGCACACTGTCACGAAAAAAAAATTGTCACACGTCCGTGACGTATCATCGGGTACACCAAACATGGGTCAGTGGACAAATATGGGTCGGTTTAACGATTAAGTCTACCCACATTTCCAAAGCTGAACCTATCTCCGGCTCTTCGAACTACTTCAGCTCCAAAACGGCTCATATGAACTCAAATCTGACGACTCCATCAGATTCGGCGCGCTTTTCTCTATTGAATGACGACATCTCGTGTCTCTAGGGTGTTGTTCTGCTCCCTAACAGCACTGAAGACAAGCCCAGTTTCAAGCATTTGAGTATTTCATGCATCAGTAGCCGTCATGCCGAAAAAGCGCATCACCGCCCCAAAACAACGCGCTGGCCGCCAGAACTACGCCAAAGCTCTCTCCAACCTTCGTAGCTCCTCCATCTCCATCCGAAAATGCACGCCGGCTCATAATCTCCCGTACTCCTCTTTGCAGCGTTTGACCCAGCCCGAGAATCACAACACGCCGACACGAGGCAGAGGCCGCAAGACAATCTTCACAAGTGAAGAAGAACAACTTATCAAGGCGTCGGTGCTCTCGTTCTCGCACCGTGGTACGCCTCTCTCTCGAAATTGTTTGAAGGACTTGAAGTGCAACGCCCTCAGGGAGGGATTCTTGGTACTTGATTGTTTTCCCGATATTATCGGTTGTGTAGTGTGTATATGAACTACGCCCCACTACGGTGGGTATGGACACGTGGGACACGGTTTTGGGTCAATTGGCGGTTGGCCACAGTAGTGGATGTTGCCACGGAATGTGGAGTATTTTAGTTAATTTTATTTATTATTTTCACACCCATTTCTGGGAAGCTAGTACTTAGTGCGACGGCGCACTGCCGTCGCACCAGTAAACCTTCCCCAACAAGGGACCCCAACCTGGGGAATTGGCTCTGAGCTTTACCGCCTCCGCGTGTTCTTAACTCCTCCTTGGAGGGAAGCACCGTAGTGTACGGAAGTTCACCCCCCTTGCACATCTAAAGGAGACCCATCATTGGGAGTACTAATTGTTCCAAGTGTCTTGGTGTTTCGCCCTGTATAGGGTTATTGTTACCGGCATTGCCGTATCTACTCGTCGCTCTCGCGACCCACTCGTCCTTCCTCTTTCCCCTTTTTAGGGTAGCACCTCCCGCTATCCGCGGCCCTCGTGTGCGCATCCACTCACACACCCCCACTTACGTGGAAACATACCTCTACTGAGGATCACACCCCGCTCACGCGGATACCGATTCTTCGCCTTCACCTCCCTGCGCGAGTCGCGACAGGTGTCCCTGGTCTTTCAAACCGGCTTCGCCGTGACACCTCTGGGAGGGCTCTACCCAACTGGGTTCACCTCGTGAGAGGAAGATCCCGGACGTCTTTCGGTGTTTTTCCCCTTTGGGGCATTGCACCACAAAGTGGTCTCCCGACCTAGAATCGGTTTTTGTTTTCCCTCTTACGAGGTTTGTTTTCACTCACCGGAAGTTCCGTGATCGTTTCCCGTCGTAACGGTATTTTCTCATGTCGAGAAATCCCTCCGACGCGGAGCCAGTGGTTACGCGTAGTCGCTCCCGCGACAACGCGGACTCTTCCGAAGTTCGGTTCGTACCCCGTATCCCTATACGGACAAGTTCCAGCCGTGCTGGCGCCGCTTCATCGCGGAATGATACCCCCGACCGGGAACCCCGGAACCTCCTTTTGCCCTCGTTATCACCCCCGCAGGGGAATGCAGCATCGACTCCGGCTGTTGCCGCAGTGCCCCAGGCACCCCGGCCTGCTCCCGCTGTCGCGGCTTCAAGCCCCCGTGGAACGGGTGATAACACCCCCCAGGGAACTTCCCTGGAATCCCAGGTCCGCGCTCTGTGGACCGCCCATGACACCCTTGTAGGGGAACTAAAATCCCTCCAAGAGGTGGTCTCGGCAACCCCCGTAAAGGAGGTCGCCGAGGAGCTCCGTATTTTACGGTCTGACGTCAACTCCGTGTTGGAGAGTTTGGGACAACCCGCCGCCTTCATCGAAGGAGTTGAAGCCCGATTTGATCGGATTGGTGCCCGCCTGGAGACGCTGGAGCAGTTCGTCCTCATGGACAAACCATCCCCGGGTGATCCGGTAAACGAGGCATCGCACAACGACCAGCTTGCTGGGAAGAAGAAACGCCGTCACCGACGGAAACATCACCGAAAATATTCGGACTCCGATTCTTCGACATCGTCGGACTCACCCCGAAACCATTCGGTTAGCTCGAGCTCCTCGGACTCCGACTCGGAGGACGAGAAGCGAGGCTACTCCTCCCGCTCGAAGCGGTCATCGGCCACTGAAGGTGTGGTCCGAACCCGCCAGAAGGGGAGAAGACACCCCGGTCTCCGGGAATTGAAACCGACAAACCCGGATTATCGGAAGCTTTTATCATACCGGTACTACCGGCTTGAAGATTCGTCACTTGGACGTACGCCCCGTGGTACGGGAAAGGTGCGAGAATGCATTAAGCGAATGCAGCTCTCGCTCCGCAACCAGTATTGTACTGGAGAGGACCCAGTCCTAGTACTAGATTTCCTATCCCGCTTTGTAGCGGAGGCCGATATCCTCGGTATGAATGAGGGACAAGCCTATTTGGCTTTACCGTATTTCTTACGGGGAGTGGCCGAGGACCAATACACCTCTGTCCGAGGATCTTCTCGCGCCTCCGAGGGAGGAGTTACTTGCTGGCCGGAGGCTGTGCAGTATCTTCTGCGCTCCTACGCCACCAACACCGCTATTCAGCAGGCTATCCTCGCTTTGCGAGATACACGCCAGCGTGCTGGAGAGACCGAGACCGATTACTCGGTGCGCCTTAACAAGGCTTTCCACAGATGTGGTAACGTATACCCCGCTGGGGAGCGCAGTACGATGTTCATTGATGGTCTTGACCCGGCAATCCGGAGTGTAGTTACCCGTTATCGGGAGGACAAGCGAAGGATCACCTACCTCGAGCTGGTCCAACACGCTCGAGCGGAAGGGGATGCACTTCGTGCAAGAACTCCGAACAATCGGTCTAAATCCGCCAAGGCGTTGTTGCTGGAAAGCGAAGCTTCCTCTCTCCCGCTCACCGCGGATGGGAACCCTGGACAGGGATTTGATACCGTGCATTTAGCGCAGGGGGATGGTGTGTCGATACCCACCAGTGAGTTACCGTCAACGACGGAGATGACCCATGATACGGGAACAGAAGATCCCGTTCTATACGGTGGTAACAGTCGGGTTCAACCCCAACGACTCCCGTTTTCAAACGGTCAATCCCGTTATCAACGGCCTGGATGGACTGACACCCGCCCTGCGGTTCGCTTCTCCGATACTCGGAATAATAATCCGCGTGTCGCGGTGCTGGCTCTCATTTGCCACCTGTGCTATGCCCATGGCCATACCTCTCCTCAGTGTATTTGTTCACTGAAGGATATGGCCAAGGTGGTGGCAAATTATGAGGCCCTCACTCCAGAGGAGAAACGTTCCGTCCCGACGGCTTCCTACCTCCGTGCTAAAACGGACTTTTCTCACGCCCTACCACAGACCCCGCGTGCGCGGCAAGCTTCATACACCCCGATTCGGGAGATCACGCAACCATCCGTTGCAACCCCCGCTTATGCAGATAGAAACCCCCGTCAACGGGATGAAGCACTCGTTGTCGAGGAAACCAACCCACCGCCGAAGGCGGAAAACTAACTGAAAGAGTCTCCCCTTTGGGAGAGGCGTCCTCAAAAACGAGGCTGTTGGCGCCCGAGGCGTCCTCGCCTCGCTCCCCGGTGAAAGTCCTCTCGAGGAAAGACACCGCTGACGCGGACTCTGCGCACCTCGGTGTGTTGCGTCGCCCGTGGATACGGAGTAAAAATCCCCGGATTCCCGGTAGAGTCTTGATCATGGCCAAGCGCAACTATAAGGTCTATGCCGACCTTGGCCTTGATCCCCAGTTTATGGTGAGGTTTCTCACCGTCCTGGATACAGGTGCAGGCCCCAACTTTGTCGTGGAATCATTGTTACCCCCGCTTGTGCGGTCGCGTATCCGCTCTGACGCGGTCCCCGACATTTCGGATGCGAACAACAATCCGTTACAAACGGTGGGCACAGTGGACCTCGTCGTGAGACTTGGTACATCTGTGGTGAAGTTGGACTTCATCGTTTGCCGTTCACTGGCAGCACCAGTCATACTGGGATGTGATTACTGCGACAGATTTGTCGACGCAATCAGGCCCCGCCTCAGGCGTGTAGAACTTGACGACGGATCGTCGGTTCCGATTGTTCGCCGCCCGCTAAAGCGGTCCTCTCGGAAACAAGTTCCGCTCCCTGCTGCGCAGGAACCACCGCCCGCGTCCCGTGAGTCCACCAAGCTCCGCGTCGCTGCCTCGGTTTCTATACCGGCGGAGTCCCAAGTCTGGGTACAGGTAAATTCCCGTCAACACGGTCTTCGGGTTATACAACCCCTCGCCTCGTTGTACGAGAAATCCCAGCTGGCGCTGGCTAATGGAATTGTCTCCATTTCCCCGGATGTTCCTTTCCGGATATTGGTTGCCAACCTTGGCAAACACCCCCAGTATCTGGTCAAACACCAAGTAATTGGGAGTGTAACCCCCCATCCTATGGGAATGCTGCCAACGAAGATGACAGCCGCCGATGTACTCGGAGTTACCACCTCTTCTGAGGAGTTCACCCCGCCGTCCGAAGACGTCAAGTCTAAGGAGGGGGAGGAAACCGCTACTTCAGCGTCGAACATACCGAGTAACTCGGAATTGCGAACCACACCTGTTCCACAGGACAATGCTCCATCGAGCAATGACCGGATTGATCCGGAAAAAGCACTTGAAGCGCTGGACTTCAGCCACGTGCCAGAGTCGCACCGCAACAAACTCCGTACTATGTTACGGGAATTCACCACAATGTGGGATGGCTCGCTTGGCGAGATTGATGCAACGGAACACCGGATCGATTTAATCCCCGGTGCGCGACCGGTTGCACAACCCCCTTACAGGGCAGGTCCGAAAGCTCGGGAAGAGGAACAGTCCCAGGTGGACAAGATGCTCCGCGCAGGTGTGATTGAGCCCGCTCAATCGCCCTGGGCATCCCCAGTTGTACTGGCTTTAAAGGCTGACGGAACCTGGAGGTTCTGTGTCGACTACCGCCGGCTCAATGCCGTGACTGTTAGGGACACGTACCCCATCCCTCGTATGGACGAGTGCATTGACTCCCTTGGAGACGCCACCGTGTTCACGGCCCTTGATGCCAATTGGGGATATTGGCAAGTACCTGTCAGACAGGAGGATCGCGACAAAACCGCATTCACCTGCCATGCAGGAACGTACCGCTTCAAGCGGATGCCATTTGGGTTAACCAACGCCCCCGCCACCTTTCAGCGTGCAGTAGATATTCTACTCAACCGCTTTAAGTGGCGGAGTTGTCTGGTCTACCTTGATGATATTATCATCTTCTCCAACTCGTTGGACGACCATCTCACTCACGTCCGAGACGTGCTGACCGTACTCCGCGATGCGGGAATTACCCTCAAGTTGAGGAAATGCGAGTTTTTCACAGATACTGTGAAGTATCTGGGTCACATTATCCGTCCTGGACGGTTAGCGATCGAGAAAGCTCGAGTCAAATCCTTCGTTGAGGCGAAAGAACCCCGTACTCAAACGGAACTGCGCTCCTTTCTGGGGCTGGTCAACGTCTATCGACGGTTTATCCCGAACTTTTCGGATACTGCAGCGCCCCTGAACGCGTTGTTGCGAAAGGGGAACCCCCAAAACTGGGAACATTTACGCCCGAGCAATCGGAAGCCTTTAACTCCTTGAAGGAGGCTGTCACATCAGCACCAATCCTACATCTCCCAAAACTTGGGTTGCCATACTCCGTAGATACGGACTCGAGCGACTACCAAGTCGGGTGTGCTCTTTTTCAAACCACCCCCGAGGGGGAACGACACCCAATTGGTTATTGGTCGCGCTCGCTCAATGTCCATGAGCGGAACTACTCCGTATCGGAGAAAGAGTGCCTCGCCGTCGTATGGGCGATGACCACTCTGCGCCCCTACCTTATGGGAGTCCATTTCACCGTGTACACGGATCATTCCTCACTGAGGTGGTTAATGAATATCTCCGACCCGTCGGGACGCCTCATGCGCTGGAGACTCCGCCTCGCGGAATATGACTTCCAAGTCATTTATAAAAAGGGCGCGCAGAACACCCAAGCCGACGCTCTGTCGCGTTTACCCACAAGTGGGGAGGCACTCCCAACGGAGGATGATGAAGTCCCATGTTTCATGGCAATGGACCCGGATGATCCGGAATGTGCCGTCGAGGCTGAGCCAGAAAACTGGGACGAAGATGCTGACTTCGACTACCTACTCGCATCGCGAGATGATTCTGAGAAACCCATACCGGGAAATTATGTACCGGTTGAGACCGAGGAAATGATCCGAGAACAATTCGGGGACCCCTTCTGTACAAGGATACGTGCACGCCTCAACGGCGGAGAGAACCTCCCCTTCGGGGTGAACGACATTGGTTACCTCGTGAGGACCGTCGAGGCTACCCCACAAGTTGTGGTACCGCACACGCTACAGAAGCGGATATTGCACCTTTCGCATTACCCGAAACTCGGGGACACTCCGGTGGGAGGAAGCTTTATCTAACCCTTCGCAGGGATTTCTACTGGCCCGCCATGGCGGTTGATTGCTACGCTACGGTGCGGTTTTGCACGCAATGCGCGAAGAACCGGGTCAAACTCCGGAAGCACTCCGAACGGATGAAGCTATTCCCCGCCAGGGCGCCGCTCGAGTTTGTCGCAATTGACATTATCGGACCATTGCTCTCTACCAGGAGAGGCAACAAGTTCCTACTCGTTATTACGGACAGGTTCTCGAAATTAGTTTGGACAGTCCCTCTAAAGAGGATTACCGCCTACACGGTCGCTCACGCCTTTGTGCGGCATTGGGTGTTTGCCTACGGACCTCCTTTGGAGCTACTTTCCGACAACGGGAAACAGTTCGCATCGCGATTTTTCCAGGACGTCTGTCGGATACTGGACGTGAAGAATCTCTTCACGACCACGTATCATCCCCAGTCTAATGGGCAGGTCGAGCGTTTCAACCGGACAATGCTCGCAGCTCTCCGTGCTTACACGGCTGACCACCCCAAGACTTGGGATATCTACACGGATGCCGTGACCTTTGCGTACAATACGCAGGTACACCGGACTACCGGAATATCCCCTTTCGAGTTGGTCCTTTCACGGACACCCCCGCCAATGGCGTTGGAATCCCAACCTACGTTGGACGCGTTCCCTTCTGTGAAGGATTACCGCCAGAAGTGGAAAGCATGGCTGACCAAGCTGGTACCCGCAGCGCGGAAGGCGATGGACCACGCCCAAGCCGCCTACAAACGGAATTTCGATGCTCGCTTGCGAGGAGGCAAACCGGAACAGATCAACTCCGGGGACTTCGTATTCGTCCGCAAGGAGTACTACAACCCTGAAAGGGAGAAGCACCATAAGCTCTCGCCTTTGGCGGATGGTCCTTTCAAGGTTATCTCCGTCACGACGGACACAGTGGTTGTGGAAATGGGTGACGCGCATGAGCGGTTATCTCGCGATCGCATCGTGCTAGCTCCGCCACCCTCGACTGAGGCTGCACCAGCTACGCTGGACCCTACGCTGGAATATGGCTCTGCATCCGATACATCGGTGGTGAGACGGCCTACCGTGCTACCACACCCCTCCCGGGGACTCTCAGACCTACCGACCCTGTCGGACTCACCGGCTCAGCCGGGTAATTCGGGCCTCTCTGTGCCCGCCCCTATGGCGCGAATCTACACCCGCCAGGCGGGGCATGTTATCCCTTATCCCGCCGCTCCGTCTCAGGAGGGGGAGGAGAACACTCGTTTTCGAGGAATGAGATCGCCGTCGCAACGGGAAACACGCCGTACCATACGGACAACTGACCGCGGAGCACGGAGTATCTCACGCGACACTAATCCCCCGTCCTCGGGCAGCGCTGTGCAACAGGAACCAGACGCGCAGGTCCCGCAAAGGCGGCAAATACACCGTGTTACACGGGAAGCTGAAACGCAACTACCGCAACGCTGCGGCGAAGAACCGAGGAACTCGGGAAAAACGCGCGCCATCGCACGCTCGAAACCGGTCGTACCGGACGCTGCTCCTCCTCATGGAGACGGTGCACCGCACTTAGCGGCCAGGCCCCTGAAAAGGGTGTCATCGGCACCTGCCCGGCACCCCCCAAAGGGGAATTTTGACCAAAATACCGGTGTACCGGAGTTAGCCTTAGGCAACCCCCCAGTAGCCGGGGACACCACGGCGCCGCCGGAACGTACGGTGCAGAGCGCTCGTGCGCCTGGCAGGGAGGCGGTTTGCCATCCAACCACCGTGCCGCACGGGACCCCCCAGGGGATCGTGGAAACGCCGATTCCGCAGGAGCGGTCATCTTCCCGCAAACTCGCGGTTCGTGAGTTCAACCGCGAATGCGGAGTTCAAGTCCCCCGCCGGTTGGCGGTTCGCCTGGCCTACCGTGAAGACGGGAACAACGACACCCCAATGGGGAATGACTTGCCGGGGAAAACCGTGACACCACATACCCTCTTGAGGGATATTTTCCCGCATGAGCAGCGGCCACTAGGACAGCGCACGGCAACGTCGGAGTTATCGCCGAACACCCTGCTAAGGGACATTATACCGCACCGCGGACAACCTTCGCAAGGGAGTACAACCACCACCCGGCACGGCCGGCAGGTCTACGAACGAGAGTTCGTAGTAGACCGACTTGTCGGACACACCTGGGACCAGGATGGTATTCTACAATACCGCGTCCGCTGGTACGGGTACGACCCCAGTGGGGATACGTGGGAGCCAATTGAACACCTCCCACGGTCGCAGATCGTGCGATACCACCGTCAAACGGGAACTGCAGCCCCAGCCACGCTGGTTAATGCCCAAGTTGGGTAACGTTGCCGCGCGAGCGGAGGGCAATGAGAAAGGATAGAAAGGGAAAGTCCGTCTAAGACGGGGAATGCTAATTGGAAATCACCGTTCTAAACGGGAAAGTTTATTCAGGGGAGCAGCTAGCTCCTCACGATACTACACTACACTAACTGGCATAGCCAGGGAAAGAATACCAGGAAAACTGGACAAAAGGAGCTCACTCTTCGCCGTTGCCCGGGGCGTAACCCCCAGCAAGGCGGTAGGCCAACGCGTCCGCCATGGTGGTGACATCCCCCGATACCTCGGCAGCGCTAAGACCGGCACCCCGGAGAAAACGCGCGATGATCTCGTTTTCATTCGCCGTTACCCCGCTGGGGATAGAAGGTCCGGCACTCGCCGCCGAAGGGTCAGCAGCCGGCTCGGCCGGAGGTACCCCCCCTGGGGAAGCTTCCGCGCTAGCGCCGGTGTCCTCTACGTCCATCTCCCCGGGCTCTTCCGGATCGTTATCGACCATTGGGTCATCCCCGCCGTATGCGCGGTAGTAATCGTCAGAATCGACGTACCCCACCGGGTGGTCTTCCGGCACATGCCGGGGCGCATCGCGAAGTTCGCGCGCCTCCTCGGAGGAAATTTCCCGGAACTCCCAGGGGTCGAAGTAGATAAAAGCACCCGCAAGGGCGGTGTTTCTACCCAGTCCCGGGCCACCGGTGTTACCGCTGCCGCCATCCAGACGACCGCTTTGCTCCAGCGGGACCTCACTCCAGCTAACGCTGTCGATGTACCCAAGTAATTGGAGGACCTCTTCATTGTTGGCCTGGCCCCCAAGGGGGATGCGAAGATCCAGGTTTCGGATCGCTGCCCGCACGCGCGGTTGAAGGAACCAGAGACGATACTGGTCGTACGCCTCGTTGAGGATATAAGCCGCATTGCGGGCCGCCCACTCCGTAACCACTACGGACCACAACCCCGACCGGGGATCCTGCATGAGCAGCGAACCGAGGTACGTAAGTACCGGCGGAAGTTCTACGTAGCACCCCCGGCAGGCTTCATGGAAGCGCCACCACTCGGGGAGTGCTACATACCGACCTAGTCGGTGAGGCGGCGCAATCCGCTCTATCTCCACGTTCTGATACGGGATAAAGTACCCGAATCGGGATCGCCAACGCCGCTCGTAGCGGATGAAGTTTTGGAGAAAGTTGGACCGGTATTGCCGGGGAAGGTACCTGAACTCCGCCCGAATAATCGGTCGCTCCCAGCAAAGGGCCTCTTGCCGCGCTGCGGGGAAATTCCTCCAAGCGAGGGTCTCGAGGCGGAACAGGTTCTCGCCGTACCCAATCTCCCCGCGAGTGCGGAAGTAGCTAATGTCGAAGCCAAACTCCGGTGGGACCGGTACATCGAACGGAGCCCGGCTCTGCCGTTGGTACGCCATGCGCGTCAGCGCGGTCTGCGCCGCAGCGACGGTCTCGCCCGAGTTTCTTCGGAGGTGGTGACGCGGAATCGCAATCCGGTGACGCCAATCCCACGATGTGGTGACTGCTCTGGGCAGATCCCCCGGAAGGGTGTCTGAACCATCCGCATAAGCGGTGACCAACCCCTCATTGAGGACAGCGACCGGGTGAAACCACGGGGCAAGGCGCAGGCGCGACGCGTGATTCCGATTCATCGGGTTGAGCCCCACCAGGGTGTTGTAGGTTGGCCAGTTGGACACCGGAGTGGTCCCGGAGGACACCACCGAAGGTGGTAGTGCGAAGGGATGGTCGGCTTCAGCAGCCGTATTTCCCGGTTGTACCGGATTTCGATCGCCCTGAGGCAGGGGAACTGACCGGAAACCGGTGGTGTATCGCCCGAGAAGTCTCGGAGGTTGGCTGTGGTTGTTGATGTTGTTGTCGTCGCTCATTTCTCCCTTGTCGAGGGTGGCTGTTGTTGTCGTTTGTGTACTTGAGGACTCTGGTGCAGAGGAATTTACCGGAGAACCGGAGACAAAGCACTTGCTTTGATCACCCATTTTCGTCTGGGAATCCTCCGCGTCCGCGGTCGTTTCCCCGTCTTAGGGGGGGGATATGAAGTGCAACGCCCTCAGGGAGGGATTCTTGGTACTTGATTGTTTTCCCGATATTATCGGTTGTGTAGTGTGTATATGAACTACGCCCCACTACGGTGGGTATGGACACGTGGGACACGGTTTTGGGTCAATTGGCGGTTGGCCACAGTAGTGGATGTTGCCACGGAATGTGGAGTATTTTAGTTAATTTTATTTATTATTTTCACACCCATTTCTGGGAAGCTAGTACTTAGTGCGACGGCGCACTGCCGTCGCACCAGTAAACCTTCCCCAACAAGGGACCCCAACCTGGGGAATTGGCTCTGAGCTTTACCGCCTCCGCGTGTTCTCAACTCCTCCTTGGAGGGAAGCACCGTAGTGTACGGAAGTTCACCCCCCTTGCACATCTAAAGGAGACCCATCATTGGGAGTACTAATTGTTCCAAGTGTCTTGGTGTTTCGCCCTGTATAGGGTTATTGTTACCGGCATTGCCGTATCTACTCGTCGCTCTCGCGACCCACTCGTCCTTCCTCTTTCCCCTTTTTAGGGTAGCACCTCCCGCTATCCGCGGCCCTCGTGTGCGCATCCGCTCACACACCCCTACTTACGTGGAAACATACCTCTACTGAGGATCACACCCCGCTCACGCGGATACCGATTCTTCGCCTTCACCTCCCTGCGCGAGTCGCGACAGGTGTCCCTGGTCTTACAAACCGGCTTCGCCGTGACACCTCTGGGAGGGCTCTACCCAACTGGGTTCACCTCGTGAGAGGAAGATCCCGGACGTCTTTCGGTGTTTTTCCCCTTTGGGGCATTGCACCACAGGACTTGGTGCAACATTATGTCCGCTCGTTGCCACAGCAACGTAAAACAAAATTGGCGTTCAGAAACGACAGACCAGGTGATGGTTTCGTTCGGAATTTCATACGGTGACATCCAGACCACTCTCTCAAGCGCAGGTCCCAACTGGAAAACCCCCGTCAGCTCGCTATGTCGCCAACTCCCCTCGCTAAAAACTTTGCCAGGCTAAAGCAGGTGTTCAACGAGTACAAGATAACCAAACCGGAACAGGTTTTCAATATCGACGAAAGTGGTTTTTCAACGAGGACTACATCCCGATCCCGCGCAAAAGCAGTATTTGATGCAAAAGGACGAAGCAATTCCGTTGAGCTGAACTGGGCAACGAACGCTCAACAACACGTCACTATGATGGCGGTAGTCTCCGCAGATGGCAGAGCATGGAGTCCACTTGCTGTGTTACCAGGAAAGCAAGCCAAGTTTAGGAAGAGACACGACGGAACCAGAGAAACACCTTCTATGTTTCTGCCTCCCACTGCCTATTGTGTATATAGAGAAAAGGCTGGAGTAGACACCGATATTTTCTACCACTGGGGTGAAAAGTTTGTGGTAGAAACTTCACTTCTGCGGAAAAGACATCGGAATATCATTCTGGCATTGGATGGATACGGGGCGCATTGTTATTACAAAGTTCTGCAACTTTTCGAGGACAAAAACATCGTCGTTGTCGGATTACCGGCACATACCAGCCACCGTACGCAACCTCTTGACTTTTCGGTTTTCTATCCATACAAGACTGCGTTTCGAAACGAGCTAAACAAAAGCACCATTTTTGTGAAAGATGAGACTAAGAATGACGTCTACACCATATGCGAGCTCCTTACAAATGCCTACAATCAAGAGGTAACGTTCAAAACATAACGAGTGGGTTTCAAGCATGCGGACTCTGGGACAACCAAACCGGAGGCATTAACGCTGACGTTATCAAGGCTACGGACATTACCAATCTGGAGGGAGCAGAGTCTCAGTCAGCGGCAATTAAGACCTATCACGATCTGTTTCAGTCATTTTCTGCTTCTGTCAATTTGTTACGTAGTAATGGAGACGTGTTAGTGAACAGGATTCTGAATACAGCTACTGGGTTATTATTGACAGAAGAGAGAGTACGTACGGAGTTACGGGAGCGCGAGGAGGAGCGTAGACAAGCAGAAAAAGAGAAAAAGGAGAGAGCGTCACAGGCGGAGGCAAATCGTTTGGAAAGGCAACGAGAGCTGGCTGGAAAGCAGAGGACGCGTGTTCAAGCTGAAGTAGAGAAGCAAGCGCATCTTGCCTGGCTTGCAATCCGCGGTGAACGAGCCAGGATTCTAGCAGCAAACCGTTCAGTGCGCCGTAGCACTGCGAGGCTACGTGCACGTTATGGTGGTGCGGTTACCTCAGATTTCCATTGAAATTGGTTTTTAAGGACGCGAGGTTACAGCGCATTTGACCCAGTATTTGTGCATTATTAGGTTCCTTGAGGATACTGAATTTGCTAACTATTGCGCGGTGAAGGAGACCTACGGAGTCCTTATTCGGTGGTTTGAGCAGATGCGACGTGAGGAGAACCATTCAAGGGCTTATAGAAGAAGTTTTGAGGTATAAAGTACACTTTCTCTATGTATTCTTTTTAAATCTTTGAAAGTGACCCAGCTTTTGGTACATTATGATATCCCAAGCGGAATAAAATTTGGAATATGAGTTTCGCGGATTGCAAGCCACCCCGCTGCACAGTCGCCGAAACTGCAGTCATTTTTGCAGTGCCAGCCAATTACAATTTACTGTATTCTACGCCCACAACTGCAGTGCCAGCCAATCATCAACGAACGGGCGCTCAATTGCAATTCTATTCTATATTCAATCTCGGCGCCGCGACCCTCATTGGTTTGCAGGCCGTTTGCGAGCGATAGCGAGCAGAAACCTTGAGAGCCCCCAAATCACCCCTATTCAGGCGCGCGCAGCTCCGCCCGCGGCCAAAGGTTGCTTCTACTCTTACCCTATTACCTATTTCAGCGTACTAGTCCTTGTGTAAATGGCGCTATTTTCTTCAATCGGGCAAAACAAACCCATCATTACAAAGACAAAAGAGGTTACAAATGGGGAAACCTTGTACTTTTTTTAGATGGATATGCAGTGCACTTGCAGTTACGTCAACTGTATCTGCTGCGCAAGAAGCAAGTGCTCTATGTGGCGCTACATTATCGTTCCATACCTATCATATCCTGCAGCCGCTTCAGATAAGCGTCCTTATAATTTATAATTCGTATCTGGAACGAAAACTATATCGTATGGCGAGAATCGTGATGATGTTGGATACTTTTGAAGTTATTGTGCTGCTGGAGTCACTAGCGGCGGCTTATATTCGCAGTGGGTTTGAACACAAAGGAATATGAGTTAAGTGTGCACATTGCGCTTATTTGGAGCCATTAAAAGATGTGTTTTCTGCTTCCGAGATTAGTCTAAAACGTAGAAAGAGTTTAGAGAACATGTTCGACAAGTATTGCCGTGACTTGCAAGGTTTGGTTTGAAAGTACAATGTAGATGAGAGTTGAAACGTTAAGATGAAAACGACGTATTGTACGCATTTGACGGCTGAGAATGTCTGGAGTGCGTGTTAGGTTTGCTTGCAAGGGATTGCCCTTCAGAAAGTGCCAAAAAGATTGTGCACTTAGTTGAATTGGATCTGCGTGGCAATGTATTGATGAGGCATCTTAGTTGTACGCGCGAAGAACGACGCCATGAAGCAGCAGAGCCAGCCGCTCGTAACCGTGCTGGTGTGACAATGGCGGAGATGGGTGGGATGGAAAGTAGTGATGAACAGTCGGATCGACGATGGGGTTAAGAGTTTTGCAGGAAGTGGTTGTTTGGTAGCGTTGGCACATGTGGATGAATGCAATTGGTGGTGGTGAGGTTGTAACGGTAAGGTGGCGGGGGGTGATATGGATTTATGATTGTTTTAGCAGTTGTTGGTACGGCGGCGACACGCGCGACGAATTTGATTGAATGTTGCAAAGTGGTGTCCTCTGGCAAGGTGCATTGTTTTTGTTCTCTCTTGTGAAGTGGTGCACCGTGGACTACAAAAGGTTTGTGCGTTGTATTGTGCTTAAAGAGCAATTTGACAAAGCTATGAGATTGTGAACTGGATGGGTACAAGCTGAGTTATGAGATGTGAGAATCGGTTTTGCAGCAGAATGGCGCTCATCTGACAAAAGAATTGGTTAGGTGTGGGAGCTGTTCTCCTGCGCAAGAGGTTGCAGTGCAAGCGCGGCGACGGTACAAAGCACGGCGCCAAACTGTTTGTTACCGAGTAAGCGTGTGCGGTTGGAGGTGATGGCCGTTTTTGGGGGTGGCAAAAAGGGTATAAATAAGAAGGGGTTGCACTGAGCAGTGTAAGGCAGTTTCGGCGGCAGTTTGTTTGATTGAAGGGGGGCTGTAAAGGCGTTGTCACGTTGGTATGCACTGCGGTAGACTAAGGCGTGAAAAGGTGACGTGCTGAGGGGCGATTGGGGATGTTAGCCGACAGCGGCGTCGAAAAGGGGGTGGTTTCAAGGCGAAGTGAGCATGAACGAAAATGTGTTGGCGTTGGCTGCGCGGCGCGTGGAACGAGGCTGAGAGGGCAGCACGAATATTTTGGTGGATGCAGATGCATTACACTACTGTAGCATTTATGGGGACGAGGAGTGATGTGTGAGATGCACAAGCGCCGATGTTTTGCACTATTTTGGGGGGGGGGTTCTATTCTGGGGTGTGCAGATGTAGCGTTGGTATCGTGGATGGTGGAGGAGTGCGTGCTTGCACGCAGTGGTTAGAATTACGAAGGGTACGTTACCTGGGCGGCGTGTTGGTGGTGGGTGGTGGGGGTGAGGACTTGTGCGTGCTGATATGTGTTGTGTACTGTAGATACTGTACGTGCGTGTGCGGATTTGGAGCGGCGGTATGTAGCTTACGTACGAAGGTGGAGCAGGTGAAGTGTTGTAAGGCGGCGCAGTAGATAAGGGTACACGTTTCAGACTGCGCGCTTACGGACACGTCGCGGATGCGCACACCGAGCGGCGAGAAGGACGCGGCCGTGAACAAGACACCAAAAGTTTAGTGTACAAAGGTACCGACCAGCGGCCGCCACCAACACAAACAAGTGAAGCCCAACAAGTTGTGAACGTCGGAAGCGGCGGCGCGCAGCACGTGCGCGCGCGCACGACAGATGGTGCGCACCGGCGCGGCACGCGTGCTTGCGCCTCCGGTGCCGCGCGGCGCGCCGTGCGCTGCTGCCGCCGCACTGGCGCCGCGTCCGTTTCGCATTATAAACTGTGCGCGCGCGCTGCCCTTTGTCATTGCGCCTTTGCCGCCAACTCTGCGCCGCCCCGACCGCGCTCCCATCGCGCAGAAAAGGCTTGCGAACCCCCTCGTCAACACCGCCACCCCTCTTCTCGCCTCCCCAACGCGATCCCCCCCCCCCCCATGGACTGCGCCAACCGATTCCCCCCCCCCCCCCCCACCGAGTTGACCGTCGTGCGACAGCGAGTGTTTCAGTACCACCCCTGCTTCAATTGCGGCCGCTGTGGCACGTACTACGGCCAACTGTTCAACGACCGTCACAACCAGACGTTCTGCAGCGCCGAATGCGGCTGGTCCTACTCGTTCCGGAAAGCGCGCCTGCACGCCAACGCCTCCAAGCTCAATTCCGCCGCCCACATGCGCCGGAGAATGCTACACGCCGCCGCCGCCAAGCCCACGCACCACGCGCCGCGCCGCCGCCCCGCGCGCCACGCCCACGCCGCGCCGCCGCCGCTGCAGCCGCCGCCGCGCCAGCCCGCGGCGTGTGGCGACATCGGCGGCGTGGCGCTGACGCCGCTTCATGCCGCCTGCGCGCCGCGTCGAAGCCACGTTGCGCAGGGCGCGCCCGCCGCCGCGGCCGACTCGGACGTGATTGAATCTAACGCCATTCTGGACTACTACATGATGAGCGGTGACTTTTGAAAACGGGGCGCCGCTCACCCCACCCCCCCCCCCTCTCCCTCTCCCTCTCCGCGCCTGTATTAACTGTGTGTGTGTGTACTAACGTAACAGACGCGATGTGGCGCAGAG
Organism: Gracilariopsis chorda; assembly: GCA_003194525.1. Classification (NCBI taxonomy): domain Eukaryota; phylum Rhodophyta; class Florideophyceae; order Gracilariales; family Gracilariaceae; genus Gracilariopsis; species Gracilariopsis chorda. The sequence goes on along the minus strand of NBIV01000042.1, from coordinate 152,084 downwards.
CGCTGTGTATTTGCAAAAGTGTATTTGTACTATAGGCAACCGCCACCCACCCGTGTTTTTCTAGGCCGACGTTGTCCACTGCGACGCCGTGACGCACATATTAACGTACACTGATTTGTGATGAATGTTTGACTGATGCTTGTGTAATTGTATACGCAGCACGTATGGTTGTGTTGTAGCTAGCGCCATTTGACTAAAAAACGTGCCATGTGCGAAGCTCCGAAGCGGGCGCCACAGCGCGTACGCTTTCCGCAGTGTAAGAAAAGCATCTTTCTCACAGCTTAGCCTAGCGCAGCCATCAAAAAGTGAAGGTGCGCGCCGCGCCCCCGCCGGTTAGCCAGCGCGTTGCTCGCAACGCAACAGTCTTTTGCTCGCAGAAAAACGCAAACGCCGGTTGTGCGCTTGCGCGCGCTGAGTGTTGCGGACGGGCTGCTGCTGAGGATGACTCAGCAGTTGTGAAAGCAACACGTTACACAAAAGTGCTCACGATTGGCTGCCGCTGACGTATTCCCGCGTCGAGACACGCACTTGACGCACACTGCAGGGGGGGGGGGGGAACCTTCCCGCCGGTCCGTGCGGTGCCAAAGGTGACGCGCTCACCGCGCATTGCCGCCACATGATTCGCTTGCGACGGCTCGGGTGCGGGTGGAAGGCACGAAACGGTGGTTTGGCGCGCAGCAACGTGTAGAGGTTTGCGCACTGTGAATTAGGTTACAACTCTCGAGAGGGGCGGCCACCAAGCGTGGAGTGGTCACACTGTGCTTTCCCCACAGCGACGCGCCTACTTGATACTAGTAGATACTATGTGAAAAAATGTTTCTTTCCCCCCGCGGGCGCCGCGCTATGTACCGTTGGTACATCTCGTCAACGCCCGTCAGCACGGCGCCTTCTCTGCGTGCGCAGTGGCCTTCTCCCGTGTGGCGGTTGATATAATCATCAGTTGACACCGGACATGTGGCCTAGTCGTTTTGACTATGACATGCCGCTCGCGTGGCCGAAGGGAACGCACGTCGGCGCTGTGTAGTACACAGCGGCTGCGCTGTGCACGCGCCGCCACCGGTGCTTCGAGATCGCATCGCATCTGTTTTCGGCGCTTGGTCATTTGCCAACCATCTCTGTGCGTTCACGCGCGGCGGCGGGCGGCAGGCGGCGGGCGGCAGGCGGCGGGCGGCAGACGGCGCTTCCGTGCCCTTCACCTGTGCGCTTACCGCTTTGGGCATGCGCCGGTACTCCTGTACAACAGCCCTTCGCGCTGCTCCCCATCCGCTCGCATCCGCTCGCATCCGCTCGCTCCAGCCTCAGCAATATCCATGTACCGACGGGGTCCGCTTCTACATGGAACGCTACCACTTGTGGTACTACAACTACAACCTGTCTTGTTTGTCTCCCACTTCATAATGCATATCTTTCTCGCACTTCCCCAACTACTCGCCACGCAATCTTTGTCACTTTCCAATGCTTCACACATCCCGAATTCAACCCCCTGCCCCATGCATTACCCACCTCCATCCAATTCAAATCCATCCTCCAACCGCTCCGCAACATCCTTCATAAACCCCCCCCGCCATGAACGCCTAACCCCAAGGAAAACAACAACAACAACAACAACAACAACAAAATGTCATTTCCCCCCTTCGCAACTCTCATTCTTTCGCTTCTTCCCTTCTTCACACCCGCCACGGCGCACAGCTTCATGCTCGTTCCGCGCGGCGACTTCTCGCACTTCAACAAACCCGAGTGCCGCTTAGGCGGCCCGAAACACTCCCCGAATGATTCGTGCTCCGGCCCGTGCATCCCGACATCCTCCTGGCAGCACAACCCGCATCCAGCCACCACCACCTTTCGTCGCGCCCAGAACACCTCCATCGTCTGGACCAAGAACAACCATCACGGCGGTTTCGTCCGCCTCACCCTCGTTCCAAAGCACCTGCGCATGCACCACTCAGCGCATCAACAGTACGCTTTCCGCTACTTGTGTTTCGATTCCGACCTGCATCACTGTTCGTTCGACACCTCTTCTCAGCGCACCTGCGGCACTGAGCAGCTGCTGTTTCGCGCCACCGTTCAAATACCCCCAACCTTCCCGGACGGCGAGTACGTCTTGGGCTGGGCTTGGTACGGCGGCCTCAACTGGTACGGCCTCCATTCGTACTTTGCCGACTACTGGAGCTGCGCAAACGTCGTTATAAAAGGCGGCCCGTTTCAAAAATCGTACACCCCCGTCTTTCAACCGGGCGACAATCTGTCCAGAAACGACCCGCACAACCCCGCATGCTGGGCCGCCGTCAATAACATTGGCATTTGCGTGCGTGAACCGTGTCTCCATCACCAAGGCGCCTATATCAAACCGTGGCCGTTCAATGAATCTCGCCTTCCAGATCCCATTCAAACCGCCCTGTCCCCGTATTCAAACCCGTTCCACAACCCGTATCGAGACGGACTGCCGACGTATGGCCCGCATGTCGCCTATGTCACCCAGATCAAACTCATTGATCTTCACTCGCAATCCGTGTTGGACACTCACTTTTACCGAGACGTATCCGTTCAACCACACATGCAACTTACTTTCCGCGCGTTCACAAAGGGCGATGTTCGCTGTGTGGATTTCTTTATGAATGATGTGTTCATTAATCGGGAACGCATTGCTCCTTATCTCATGTTTGGTGATCGTCGTGGCACCGTTCTTTCTTGGGCAAATCCGCTACTTGATGAGTGGATCAAGCTTAATGTCTCTGTTCACACGGCCGGCGCTGGTGCTACTACTTCTGTCGTATATTGGTTCCGCTTGAAGATGAGTACTATGCAAGTGCAACCGCACCAAAACAACACCTTGTCGCCGTCTACCGCTGGTGACATGAGCGTTCATCCTAACATAAGCGTTGATCCCAACATGAGCCTTGATTCCAACATGAGCGTTGATCCCAACATGGGCGTTGATCCCAACATGAACCCTGGTCACAACATGACCTTTGGTCACTCGCACTAACTCGCTTATAACTATTTCTAACATGTTACTAATACCATCGCATGCTCGTCTTTGGTACACGATTACCAGCTGTAGGCGCGTCTGCTCACTGGAAGCATTCGGGTCATGCTAACCCTTTAACTGCCATCTAACAAAGAGCTGGTTGCAAACGTGTTTGCGCACTCACGCTCGCTATCCTTTTTGTATACTATCTTGGACGTGAAGCTACACCTCACTATCGCTTACGCGCCTTCTCACCTTTCTTCTTTGGCTTGCTTGTTCCTACTGTAGTAGAGTAGTAGATAGTGCATACACGTGATCTTCAGTTTTGTTGCAACATGCTCTGCAAGAAATTCCCCACACCCTTGACTTGATCGCACCTTCACCGTCCGCGAACTCCACTAAATTGCCGACGGTACTTGATCCCTACCTTCGCTCCAAGGGATACTACACACACGCCCTTCGAGCACATCACCTTGATCCAGAACAAGTGGCCCTCACGACAGTGAGCACACTTCCTCTTCTATACCCATACCACAGCTAACACGTACACATCACCCGTAACTTCACCTCAACAAACACGCACAACACACACAATTTCGTCACAACCTCCAACGGCAAATGACTTGAAGACAAAAAAAAGAAACAATAAACAGAACAGAAACCCACGCGTCCTCTCCCTCTTTCGTGAGCTCAACAACCGATCGAGCCGGAAACATGCATCCAAAAAAGGACACTTATCCTCGACCGGGGGGCGGTAGGAGCAGTACACGAAAAATCGCACTTGAAGTTAAACAAGATATCCTCGCAACTTTCTGGGGACGGACAAAGACACAAGGTATGCTGGGAGCTTCCCTTGCAGATCAAACAAATCAGAAACAAGCCTCAAGTACAATAGAGCACCCTTTCGAAAAGAACATCACCGATGGAGAACCACATTGCCAACCTTGGTCATGGGAGTCACCCCGCGAATCTGTAAATCAATAGCCTGCCATATCTCATTAGTACGATCCGTCGAGCCACTCATTTTAAGGTTGATGCACAAGCTCTTCCACGCCTTGAGCCATTTCGCATTGTCAGTTGACATACCCGCCTTTCCATACGCAACCATCCCGGCGCAGTGTGCGGTCAAAGCGTCATGGCTTCGTCCACCAAGTCGATCGAGCACACTCCCAAGATTTCCCCACACTTCACCCAGGAAAACCCCATGTTTGCTTTGATCAAGTTCCTCCGAAATCGCGATTGCATCGCGCAACGCAGAGACAGACTCATCAAGCTGCTTGGTAGCGAACAAGGCTCTCGCATGTTCCACAAGCGTTTCAGCGTTTTCGCGCGTCTTCCAAGGACCGTGTCTCTTCCTGGTATACACGGCCAACGTGTACATATCAATCGCCTCCTTATAGCTGCCGCTTGCCATAAGCTTTCGAGCATCTTTGTGCCATGTGCGGCACATTTCCTCATAAGAGCCAACAGGCGGTTCCAAATCCTCCTCATTCTCAGAGGGGTCTTCATCGGGAGGACTCTTCGGCATGGACTGTCGCGCCGTTTCTGCAAGGCCCTTCCACGTGGTCGGCCTGCTGTTCCGTTTGCTAGACCGCCTAGGCTGAACTTCGGGTTGCTGCTTCTGAGGCGGAGGTACTGGTTGCAAAGGCTGATACCCCAAAGCCTGCGAATCCAACGTAGATTCCTCATCCAAAGTGACAGCCGGAGGTGGTCGGGCAGGTTCGAGTGGACCTCTATGAGCAGGTGGCGTTCTCTTGTCATGATGTGCGGGACGTTGAGGAGGCGGAGGTGGCGTTCTCTTCACCGGATGTGCGGAAGGCTGTGGAGGCGGATGTGGACGATGAGCGACTTGAACCCGTTTGGGCGGTCTACGAACTGGCGGTTCGGCCGGCTGGACGGACTCCCCAACAATGCGTGCAATCTCACGACGCATTTGCTTGGGAGCTTGTTTCTGACGTTTTCGATTGGCGTTGAGGTTCTCAATGGCGGTACCATAGTTGGGATTATCAGTGGTAGCACGAGCCTGTTCATAAAGATCAACTGCCTTACAATAGCACGCTTCAGCGTTATACAAATCGCCCTTAATATCTCCAACGACGCCTAGGAAACAGTACACATCTCCAAGTTGCGCCCGTCCTCCTGAGAAGGTTCCCTTTTCAAAAATGGCCAGAGCGATGTTCAGATGTTTCTCAGCGTTTTTTCAAATCGTCGATATGAATGAACGCGCTCGCCACATCGGTATGTGCAATGGCGGTAGTCTTTGCATATTTGAGGCCATTATCCTCTCTCAACTTAACGGAGAGCGAAAACAAAGCGAGTGCGGCATCATATTTGCCCTGCGCAAAAAGAGTCTTGCCAAGCATCTGTCTAGTGTTGGCGTTTTCCTCAACTTGATGAAGTCGTAACGCCTTCTCCTCCACATCGATGACATGCTTTGTTTCGGAAGGATGAACCTTTCTTCCCTTGACGACACGCGGCGTCTTCTTCTCATTCGGAAACCACACTTTAAGACCCCTAGAAGAACGATCGGCCATGCCGTGAAGCTTTTGATTTCGGGTTACAGGTGGCGGTTGATTTTGCTCCGGGTCGACATTCTCCTGCTCTCTGAGGTCGCCAAATAACAGCGCCCAGAGCTTCCGCAGGGTACGCTTCCCAGGGCGGCGAAATCGATGTCGCGGACGTGATTCAGCCACTATAGTAGAGTGACTCGGCTCGGGTTGGGTTTGTGGATTTGACTCTGCAACGTCTTTGATGGCTTCAAACACGTCTGCCTGCAAGTCAAGTTCGCCGCAAGCGTCATCATCATAGTCCTTAATATAGGCAGAATCGCGGTGTCTCGGGGCTGGAGCAGGTTCAGGTTCAGGTTCAGACATGTCTGAATGATGATGTTCATGTTCGGAATCAGGTTCGTCAAGCTCTGGATCGGTATCACTTTCGCCGTCATGCAGGGCGGCATGCTCCGTCAAAGAGGGGTGTGCAGCAGTGACACTAGCAGTCGAAAATCGTTTTGGGGGCGCGTTTGCAGCTATATCAGCGTCAATGGTAAGGTGATGAGACAATTCTCCAAACTGGTCTTGCCTCAAATTGGGGTCTCCATCGGCGACGCGCCAACGTCCATCGACGACGAAACGATACTCATATGAACCGGGAGGCAATTCAACCACTAAGACGTGGTATCCAATTGAAGGAACGAAGGTCATTTCGTGCTTGCGCCAATCATCAAAGCTACCCGCGAGAAGAACTCGGGCGCCGGAATCGCGCCAGATAAAGGTAGTGAGCAGCTTCGAAGGGGAGGAGGGTGGCGGAGCGGTTTGTGGAGGCGCGACACGCACTGAGAAGCGCGAAGTGGATACTACGGTGGACATGGGTACGGAGTTATCCAAGACGCGCGGGGCGATGGAATGGCGGAGATGAAGGGTAGGCTGAGGGGGGGGAGGATGCATTGTGGATGGGGTGGGGACGGGGATGGGGATGGGGATGGGGATGGGGATGGGGTCGGGGCTGGCGTGTGTGTGACGGTGAACGAGGCGGCGTGGGACGCGATGGGGGAGACGGAGACGGTCATGATGAAGCCTCCATCATGAAGGGCGTGTGGGTGACGATAAGAGCGGCGGGCGCGGGCGCTTTGACCGTTTGGCGCTCATCATGGGTGGCGCCGATTGTGGCGCCACCGGCACGGGAGACACGGCGTAACGTTCCTCTCAGATGACGTGGCGCGAGAGCGCCACGTCACTGCCGGCGGCGACGCGTGGCCACGACTCACACGACTGACACATCATTGCGTGGTCGTCGTGGCCAGGTGTCACGACTTGAAAAAATCGCTCACCTTCGCTCCAGCAGCGCCCTATGTATCTATCATAAAGTTGTCATGCGTGCACCGCCGACGACTTGCGCCCCGCCGTTCACGGAGCACCTCCCCACCCCCACCCCACCTTCCCTACCCTCCCGCCCGCCGTCCAGAGCTCCTCCCCCCCCGTTATTCCACCGCCGTCGCGAGCGCCATGGCGTCGAAAGAACTGCGTCCCACTCTGGGAACAGGCATTCCGAAGACCAGAAAGCGAAACATTCAAACAAAGCTCGATCCCGATTCGTTTCGCAATCGACTCTTCGAACAACTTGAAAAACATAGCATCTCCCCGGACGCCATCCCCGTGCTTTCCTCTGAGGACTTTGACTACAACCGTTATGGAGAGGTCTTTTGCGAGGTCATGATAGCCGGAAACATTGTCGAACCGGGTGGCGCCGTTAGAATGAACCCGACCCCAACTGCGCACTGCTTGTTTTCTGCACAGTCTCCCGAACAGGTGCTTGCCGTCGTCGACATCATGCACCAGCTTATGAGAAGAAAGCCCTTCCTACGCGTTAGGTATGACAGCGTGCTCACGAAGATCCTTTCTTGTTTGGCCGTCTTTGAGAATAAGTCACGTTCCAATCTTGCCGTTGCCGTCGCGGGCATGTTGGAACGTCAGATGTTATCACCCAGTGTGTTGAAATATCTTTCTTCACAATCCGCAATTTCCTCAGGCATTGCTCTGGATTTCATGACCGCTATCATCACCTCCTACCTCCATCAGAACAATCAATCCGTCGATAAACTCATGATGTTACTCAAATCGGCCGGAATTGATACGGGTACTATGGTGAATATGATGCCGTCTGGATCGCGTTCTGCAGACGATCTTTCCGAACACTTCAAGCGACTGGGTCTGGACAAGCTCGTCGAACAGAATGAACGCCGCGTCAAAACAGATAACATCCGAACCCTCAGAGATGGAATTGCGGAACGTTTGGGAAATGTGTCCAACGAAGAATTGCGTCAGTTCGTAGACTCTACAAGGGAGGAAACCGCACTTACTGAAGCTGAAACCGTGCATGCTTCGTGGTCGGGTATAGTATCCTCCGTCAACATGTCACGAAAGACACAACAGAATCGTACGGCATTGCTCATAGCTACGCAAAAGGGCGCCCCACTACTGGAACATGTGTGCAAGTCGGGTACCATGCAAGTTGAGCTTATTCAACGTGTTCAGGCGTATATCAGTGCCGACATGGAGTTACTTAAGATTCCCGTGTTTTGTCACGTCGTGCATTTGCTCTATCAGAAGGATGTGCTGAGCGAAGAAGCCATCTTGAGATGGTTCAACCGCGGTACTAGACTGGAAAAGGGAAGCGCTGCTAGTAGTAACATCATTAGAGAACAGATGGTCCCTTTTGTTAAATGGTTGGAAACGGCTGAGGAAGAAAGCAGTGATGAAGAATAAAGCTCTAGCTGTAAAGATTTCGCATACCTCGTTTATGTACTAATCTACTGAACATTCGTGTTAGACGAGAGCGCACTCGCTGTCTCAGATGTAAGTAGCCGAACAAGTTGGCCTTCTCTGGGGTGGGGAATTCTCCTTACAAGAAAGCTTCAACATAATGCTGTTATAAGACGCATTGTGGACTACTTGCACAGTTTGATGACGGCTGGATGCACTCCTGAGGTGTCCAACGAACTCTCCCATCATCTCTTACCTACCCGGATGAACCATGTAGTACTTCACAAAGCCTTACGTGTACTACAAAGTGCTAGGAACCACCCACCAGCCGGTCCCGCGGGAACGAACGCAAACCCGAGCTGGATCTGAGTGGAGATCAACCCAAATCGGGATCGCGTTCATCTCATTCATCTCATTCATGAAACAGCTTGTTGCGGAAGTGTACGATCCATGTCGACGTCAACCGGACATGAGCTGCGCCGGTCAACTTCCTTTTGATCGCAGTGGTGTTACTCTGGGCTCTCCGATTGCAGCGAAGACTCATGGGAAAGGGTGTTCGCCGTGACGTATGTCGGAAGCCGGGCTTTTTGATCTACCTTTTCCCTCAAGGCAGAGGCCGTTGCGATCGACCTGCGCCCTTTTATAGCACTTTCGCGGGCAACACATCCCGAAAATTTACGACAAAATATGTTTTGGATATCGCTGATCCGCTGCTCATGTTGAGAAAGCTGCAGCCATCCTAACCCGACGACCACACCGACACCTTGACTTTGACCATCTCGAGTGTGTAAACCATAGTCAAGAATTCGCGATCGTAGAGCGCTTTTGTGGGAATGATGCAGGTTTCGGTCACCGTGAAGATCGGAAAAGGTGCTTGAGAAGCGTATGGTTTGCAAATGGTTTTTGTCGAGAAGGTCAAACAATCATCACTCCATAACAGAACGTTGATCTTTAACACTATGCAAGTTTGTTAAGAGGACGACTTTGATGACTTTACGAAAAATGGATGGTAATGATTCTATCGATCGCGAGAAGATCTTAGCCGCTCTTGTACCCTTGGTGGAATCAGAAGTACCAGAGCTTTCTGAGACGCAACCGGACACAACCGCCTCATCCGAGCCTGTGCTGAGAGAAATACGACCCCGTCAGATTCTGGGACCCGTTCCGAAGCCTAACATTCTTTCAGCAGTGCACACGTGGTTATCGCATCGGAATCTATCTCTGGAGGATTTGCAAACTGGTATTGGTCTGTGCCGTATACTTGAGCTGGAAGATAATCCGCCCGAAGGATTTCGCGCAGGCTACAATTTATTCCGCGAAGGCGCGGTGTTTATGAATATATCGCCAGAGAATGTGCCTTCTCTGCTCGACATACGGTTGCAACGAAACTGGCCGAAACTCTTATGCTGTGTTGCACACGTTGCTAGTCACAAGGATCAGGAAGAGTGGGATGCCTGTCTTGAGGCAGCGGGTGCCACACACCCGAGCAATTGGCGGGACGTCATGCGCAATGAACGATGGCAGGGTGATGAAATTGCCCGCCAGATAGCAACACTTGCCGGTTCTCACTGCACCTTTATAGTCGCAGGAACTCAAGGAAGCGGGAAGTCCGCGACTTTGCAAACTTTGCTTTCCCGCACCTTGCTCCCACCCTCAAATCCGTTTACATTCCACGACCCGCACGAAAGAATGTCAGAAAGCGAGCAACTAGAAGCTGACAAGAGACGTCATTTGGCTGCCGTGAACTGGCCAAACTTCCCCATCTCAGACAACATGCCATTCGGCTCCATGAAAACGGACTTCGCGCACGTTAAAGTAGATGACGCAGTGCTCTCTTTCGTAGAATTACCTGAAATGGGCGTGGCCTTTGATGAGGTGAATAATAATGAAGATGTTGTGTATTTGGAACATGGTACCTTTGAGGAGGTAATGCAAGACGTTCAGGGAGAAAATGCACATGTTGTACTCCTTGTAGAGCGTTTAGATGAGTTTTGTGAGACATCGTTTCGCAGTCATGTTCGGAAAGTGCGACGTTTGTTTGGGAATGAGATGTTTTATCGAATGATTGTAATTCTGACCCACGCTCACTCGCATCCAACAGGAGAGTTGAGTTATGAGATATGGGTCTTTGATCAGATTCGACGCGTTCGTGAATCATTGAGAAAGGTGTGGAAGCGCGGTCCAAAAGTTCCGGTTGTGTTGTTCGAGAACAGTGAACGCTGCCCATTGATCAACGGCCGTCGAAGACTTCGTGACGGAACGGACTTTGTTGATCAATTCCTGAGTTGCTTAGAACAGGCGTTAAAGGAAGGAGAAGAGGACTTCCAACTCGTTCCAACGCCTTCTAAGAAATGGTGGGAACAGTACGTTGTCATTGGAATTGCTGCGCTGTTACTGTCTCGCCTTCAATAGCACTGCTAAACCACTTTGTTCTTTAGACGCTTTGCTTGATATGTACAGGTCCCAATCCATCTAGTTCAATTTCATCTTTCCATTTACGTACGTCGTTCCAAAAACGGTTGCGGGCCGCCTCGTATACAATTTCATCAGCTTCATCACGCCAGTCCTTAAATTCCGTCTCATCATATCTGAAGGATTCGGTTCTTCGGCCTTTATGCTTATATCTGTCAAGCCCAGGACGCACGTTTTCGAACTGCAAAAGGTGTGGAACTCCCCCGAACATGGCATGGAACAAGCGGCAAGATAGGCGGAACTCTTCTGTAAGACCAGCGAATGCAATGTGGTCTGATACAATTTTTGCGGCTGTGCGCGCTTCTGGAATGGTGATGACCCGTTGATCGCGGTATTTTCTGCCAAGTAATAGCTTTGCGTGCTGCGACCAAAACTCTTCTCTCTTGAGGAAGTCGTAAAGTGTTTCAAATGGCTGCCTGGATTCATTGTAATGCTTGCTGAGATGCATGTAATTTGAGTATGACCGTTGTCGCGGCATTCTAAACACTGAAGCGGTGTGAGGAATCTCCCACCTCTGAAGCGGTCGGTGCAAGTGAAACGAGTACTCATTCTTCTTTGTAGTTGGATGTGGGGTGACAAGCCGGTCTTTGCAATGATCGTCAAGCCACTGTCGCCCAGTCTTGTTTCGGAAGAACCAATCCCACATGAATGTTGCTTCAACAGATACCTCGAGGTCCTTCGGTCTCTCCAGTCGAGGAACTACGAACGTGTCTTGCGATATATTTGTGCAACCCCATCGGACAAAAGTGTTCACTATGGAAGTACCAGTTTTCGGGATGTGTAACCAACGGAGATACGTCAGTACAGGCAGCTTGCGACCCCCTCGGGTTGCCGCTTCTAGTCGTCGTTCATAGTCGATGTGCATCGACTGGCGAATGTCTGATACGTCGTGCTGCACTCCATTGGCTGCCAGAGCAGGTGTCTTGGACGAATCACGATGCAAAACCCATGGTTTTGAGGCAGGTCGAAAAGTGGTATACGCGGTCAGTGCGGTTATACCTGCCACAAGGCTGAACACCGCTATGAAAGCCAAGGATTCTGAGAAAGTGCGCTGCCGAATAGACGGCGGCATTCCGTCTGCAGCAGACTCTTGCGTGGCAGATGCAGAAGTAATATTGCCTTTTGAGCGTTGGCGCACGGCACGTTGGTCTATTGTCATGTCAAAAGTGGGGCGCAATAATACGGATGATAGACGATAGTAAGTTAACCACGGGAGTTTAGCGCTGTTGATTGACTGGTTGCCAACGCGGTGATTGAATGATTCACAATGCTTCAGCAGCAAAGGCAAAACGTAAAGCACTCGGGCACGTGAAAATGCTACCTGTACCAGTTTCACAGTTTCAGGTGGATGCGAGTATCTACCTGCCTGCTTTTTCTTGTGCTTCACTCCGCTCTCCCTTGGAGACACGCGTCGCGCGTAACGGGGATGAAGTAGATCCCAACGACAGTAGCCTTGAAGGCTAACCGAAGAGCGGAATCGAGCTTGCGTTTCCTTCATCAATCCGCATTAGCGGAGCCCACTCACACTTTTAGTGGACTGCACCTAATTTGGCCCACAGCTATGACGGCCTCATGAAAGCACGGGAGCGGTGCTGATCATCGTTCCTACCCGTGTTCCTATCGAAAACCTTTGCAGGCCCCCTGTATCCTTCACGTTTCACATGCAAGTGAATTTGGCGCCGTCGCGTTGCCAAGAATGAGCATGCCGCAGGCAGCAATGACATTCCACAATACGGGATGCGCTTCCCTGGAGTCCAGGTCCTGGACCTCCTAGCCTTAGGCCCTGTCTGTGATGAGACGTATACGTCCCAAATTGATATCGGACTTTGTAATTGAACAAAGGCACGCGCCGGAATTGATCGTAGCGCACTGCGATAGCTGACAAACATGAAAGATCAGAACAGAAAGATATATCCGTGTTATAAAAGGAGCGATGAGGCTCAGAGTAAACGAAAGGAGAGTGTGGGAGCTCACTACAAGTATCGCTGGACAAGTTCGCATCAGTGTCTGGCCGGACACTTTTGTAGCCCAGTCGTCTCACAGAGAGGGCCGAGGGGGACGACCAGGACGGACTCCGAGTAATTGTTCTTATTGCTGTGTTCTGATTCTATTTGCCACCATCTGTAATTAGAATGGAGCACACACAACCCACACTGTCTGCATATGGACATGGATAAATATCTATATCGTCCATTGTCAACGATTTTGGAGCCGCTCTTTGAGCGACCCCACGGAAGAGAAACTTCGAAATCGTTCTATCAGACTTTTTTTTAAATGTTCGTTAAGCAAGTATGAATTATTTCTAATTCTTTTCCCGGTGCAGTGCCAAAAACCCATTTCCATGTCCATATATGTAGACAGGGCCTTAGGGCATTCCTTTGAAGCCACGATTTCATGAAGTTTATGCATTTCTTCTTTTTGCATGATTATTCATGCATAAACTGTGAAAACTCATGTTTTTTCATGATGTATCCGCCAAGCCCCGCTTGTATCACAAATGACAGGTGGCAGAGTTGTACGACCTGTGCTTGCACACGTGTGCATGTGTGCCCGCTGGCAGCCCCCGGGAGGCCGTGCTTTCCAGGACATTGGCACCACTCACTGCTTCCCTACTGGAGCACTAAGTGGGCCCAGTGAGGGCTACTAGAGAGCCGGAGGTTCCGCTGCGGTCCTCTTTGTAGGCCAGACTTGACATCAAAAATTGGCAAACTTGGCGGCCAAGTTGAGTATATTCAATTTACTTGTCACTTGTCCTCTCAGCAGCGAAAAAGGCCACGTTAGATCCAGTGGATCTTCTGGAGATCCGCTGGATCTGATCTGCACGACAAAGTCTGAATTTCAAACTCCTGCCTCGCCATCCGTCAGCCACGAACCACAAGCTTCCGCCTTGCTTCAAACATCAGCTGACCATGACGCCCTGAAGAACCCATTTAACATAACCAGATGCTTTGCCGAAGAACGCATCAGAAAGGCACTGACGCTAGTAGAGAAACCAGACACCCGCAAATTCCTCATTTACGCAACCAAAAGTTCAGTACCACTCATATTTCCTGCCTATAAACGTTTCTATGAGACAGCTCTACGACATCGTGGCTTACCAATGCTTACAAAATTAAACTTTACTGCAGTTAACGACATATTGGACCTTTTCTCAGAATCGTCCGCTACAGCAGACCTAATGAAATTGACGTTCAAACTGCGTGATGAAATTAAACAACTTGAATCTCCCAACGCCACCTGAGGGCCACAATACTACTTTGCAGAACCGCTGTGTGAACACGAGAAGAACTTCTTTGAAGCTTTAAAGCATAGGAATCCTTCATGCGATTTGAACCTCATGCCGCCGAAAGAACCGCGTGCACAGGCATGCAACAATGATGATGATGAGATACGACACACCTGCATCCTCCGCCGCCGGGTAAATCCATCCCCTGAACCAGTTACAAGCCTACATGAAACGAACGTAGAAGAACATGCTACGCCTTTAAATCAAAAACATGGGTTCCCTATGGCTACTGTGCCCTCTTCTGTGACGCCACAAACGATTGCTGAATGATCCAACAACGCCGTCTCAATGGATGTGGCCGGCCTAAGCGACGTAATTCGTCTTAGAAAGAGAGAAAAACCGCTCTAAAAACTACCACCAGAATGCCTTTGCCACCCACAGTTGGCGACTGCGCCCCGACTACCACGATCTTAAACCTCCGCGTACCGACCGTCGAGTTCCTTCCACGAAGCCTACGGCTCCCATACATCGAGCTGTACTACCACCTTCTGAACAACTATAACACAGCCCGCTCTGAAGCACTGAACCTTCACACTTTAGCGCGCATCTTTGCGACACCGAATCTAGTACTGCGCAAGAATGGGCGCGGCGATCCAAGAAAAAGCAACTCTCTGTCCCTCGGCCGCTTGATCAAACGACGTATCTCCATGGCAATGGCAGGTGAAGGGAACACACTCTTGGATGAAGCACGAGTTGCCCACCTTCGTTCCAACTCTGCTCAATCACAGAGTGACTCCCCCCAGCAGAAGGCACGTAAAGCCTTCTTGGCAGGAGAATAAACAAAAGCCTGTGCCCTGCTAACGACAGAAATCCCGCCAGTGCCCCCCTCACACCAAGCGGCAGACACATTAACGGCACTCCACCCCAACCCTACACTCCCAACTCATCACTCCACAGTAAGTAGCCTCCCACCCCCGCTCGTTATAGAAGAGGCAAAAGTGAGGCAAACCTTACGTCATATGTCAACAACCTCCTCTCCCAGACCCGATGGCATGAGGCCTGTTTTTCTTAAGTACCATGCAGCCACTCCAGGAGGCAAACCGCCGGACCGCCCGATCCTATATCAGGTCACCACATTCGTGAAAAAAATAATGGCAGGAGACTTACCGCCGGCCGCAGCGACATATTTTGCAAATTAATGAGCTGTTCTGTTGGAATTCGTTCACTATTGATGGCGGAGGTAACCAGTTCGCTCGAACCGATCGTATGAGCATTGAGATTAGATCCAACCGTGCGAAGCTCTTCGTACTCTTCCCCGAACAGGTCGAGGACCTCAACATCAGTACCGTGCCTTCCTCCTGGTCCCTCTTCCAGAAATTCCTCCTCGTCTCCTTCGGACTCCTCCTCCTCTTGCTCTTCTTTACTGTGTACGGATCGCCAGAAGTCAGCCTGTATGAGTTCAGCATTGCCAAGCAACTTCATATTCCAATGAACAAAGGGCAGTTTCTTCACCTTTTCTGTATGAAACCGATTCCTGGCATTAGTTCTAATTCTGCCTTGCATGCTGAAGCTGCGTTCAGCTGCACAAAACGAAGGGGATATAGAAAGTTTTCTTAACGCGAACTCCCGTAGTTCTGCGTATTCCAGCCGGTCTGCTAGCGATTTCCAATAAACAAGCGGCATCTGCTCAAACTCCTTGTATACATCATCGCTTTCGGCGACATTCTTCTGGTCGTTCCACTCAGATGCAATTCTCATATATTGTTCGAGAAGACACTGCCGAAGCACACGACCTTTTCCCGTTCCCTGCGATGATGTAGACCCCTCCAGACCCAAGCAATACCACTCTAAGAAGGAGATGAAGTGGTTCAGAAACGGGTCTGTATCCCTCGGACAGCGGTACGGGTCCAAACGATGTGAGGCAAAATGGATGTCTTCTAACAAACGCACCTTTATGGAGGCATCCAACGGTCCGTTTTCTCTTCGATTGAATTATCGGAGGACTTCTTCCCGACGTTCAGCAGTATAAAACGCAGTTAAAGGCAATCTGCGCATTTCCAGCTTAACGGCTATAGTCTTCGGTACGACTTCCAAGATCTTGGCATCATCTGAGTCGAACTCCCGTAGATAACGGCGAAGGAGCCTAAATATTTTGTGTATGTCCTCTATCTTGTCTAGAAAGACCCTTGACTCTATGAAAGAGATAACCTTGTTGCGCTTTTCCCTTTCAACTGATTTCGATGCCATCCACAGATTAGGTCCAAAGTTATAGGACTGCAAAACGTGCAGGAGTACGGTTCGCGTTCGAAGGAATGCTTCCAACGTGCCCTCAATGGAGGCAAAGTGCGTCCGGACTGGTTTACGCAACATTACCGCTGTTACGGGAAAGGGAGGAAGAAGGAATCGTCCATCCATACCTCGAAAGATCCCCTCCGCTGCCTCGCCAGCATGGCGAGGCATTTTTCGCACGGTATTGTCCGATACGCGAGCTATAGTGCTGTTATAGCTCTCTATCGCCTCCTTGAGGCGGGCTCCTAGCTTCATTTTATGCCTGAATTCGGTTGTAATCCAAGTGACAGTATCGACAATATCCTTGATCCATGCCAAGCCTCCAATATCCTGCATTCAGAGGTTTGCAACATGAGCCTGATCTTGTACACCAACAAGTTTGGGGCATTTTCGCGTCAGAGCCTTCCTGGCATTCTGAAAGCATTGAGCACTGTCACTCGTAACAGCACAGATTCTTTCCCTATCCCCAAACTTCTCCAATACCGATTCAACAATCCGTACATAACTTTCCGCTCCCACTCTTTCATGGGAGGTGAACACCGATTCTAGAAAGAACTTCCTTCGCCCCGAACCGAGCCCGGAGCTTTCTGTGCGAAGAAGAACTTTAACGACCTGGGCCCCAGTGCTGTCACTCTATCCGTCGAAGATGAGAGTAGCGTAACCGGTCGGTAGCGCAAAACGCAGCCTCGAAGCCACCCGTTCGAAAACAGACTTGTGCAGTTCGTCCAATTGCCGTCCGGTAAACAAGTACCGCGACGGAAAGTAAGACCTCGCATACCAAGGGGCGGACGACTTTAGAAACCTTAGAAATGCGTTTGGTCGGGACTGCGTAGTGTCGAGCGCACGGAATGACCAAGCTTGCTCGACAATGCCTCTAATAGAGATACAGTGAGGGCTTGGGCTTCTTCAGCACTGCCTTCAAGGCGGCGAATCTTATTTGCAGGCGAGTCTGCAGAGAAGGAACCAACTCTCTTCCCGCTGGAGTCGGGTTCCGATGCCTAAAAGATCCCTCTCTCTTTCTGTAGTGCGCTCGATTCCGAAGGTACACGTTCTTTTATGTCCTGAGTAAAGCGGGGACACCACAGCACATGAAGGCTAAGGACTGATGCACGCCGCTGCCTATCCTTTATCTCCTTGCAGCATCCTTTGCAAATAGACCCGATTGCCTCCCTGTCCCGCAGTACCACATCAAAGCAATTTGCCTTTGCGTACGATGTTTTCCTCCCACCATTCGAACCCCCGGAACTCGGGCGGCCACCGGAGCTACGTCGTCCCGGCATTCCGTTAGAATCTCGACGTTCTGTGAATCCGTCCCTGCTAAAAGTTTCATAACGGTTCACCTCGCTCTGCGAAGGATGTAGTTCTGTTTACATCACGTTGTAGCCTTCGTGTTCAGCAGGTTGAATACGAAGTTCTTCTTCGCAGTCTACACTGGGCACGTGGACCAGAGAGGCCCCCGAACCTGCAGGAGCTTCCTCACCCCTACTGCCCTCTGTGGGCAGATTTGCGCATATTGTATGTGAGGCCGCTTCCGACTGCACCTCTTCCTCTACCAACCAATTCGTCCTGCTGATGTTCTTCAAAGCCCTACGGTCCGAAATTGCAACGAGCTCGCAAGAGTTTCTCGCATAGATTTGCGTAAGAGCATAGCTCTGTTCTTTGAGGGCACGTCGAGAGAGGCGTGTGAAGAAGGCGCATAGGGGGAGAAAGGGAACGACAGCGCGTCGAGGGACGCCAAAATTGCAAAGACGCGGGCCTTACCGATGGAGAGAGCCAGTGTTAACAATAGCTGAACAGTTGAACGTCATCTGGTGAAGGCGGAGGCGTAAATCGGTTTGAAAGATTTTGGAGCTGTTGTCTGAAACATTTAAAATGTTTCTCCTCCTTTGGAGAAATGTTTTTTTAATGACTCGACGGGCCTGGTCCACGACGCCTATTGAGCTCTGTTCTGGACCAGCTCGGGACCACAAACTTTGGAGCTGGGAGCCGGGGACTCCATAATTTGGACACGGAGTGGTCCGCTGTGCCTTCCATGTTGTCTACTCGGAGGATAAACTGTCAACTGTATCCGATATGGTGCCACAAGCTCAACCCTATCCTTGAGCCAGTTCAATCAAACTTGATTCAAACCAGACAATCCGATCGTGATTATGACGTATGGATCGAGATTATGCTTTATATCAATGATCCGGTTTTATTACAGTAGCTGACAGCGTCTGGGTTGCATATCCAAGTGCAAATCACCGATTTCTTCATGAACCGTCATTATTGCTGTCATTTTTGAAGAAAATGCATGAAAAATCAGAAATTAATGAAATCGTGGCTTTGAAGTGCTGCACTGGACGTTAAGTGGAGCGTGCAGTTCTGTCCACACATTCCACTGAATTCTAGGCCATCTCCAACGGGGATGTGATAGTGAATTAATTGACATCTTTTTACCATCCAAGTAACAAAACTAAACCCACCGCGAGATGATATTAAAAATTTGTTTTCATTTTGGATCGCCATTATGCTCATAAATCACCCCACTTTCACCCCTCATTTAATGTAACATGAAACGCGGGCCCCCACTTTAACCCCGTGCTGGTTCAGTGAACATTTTCGTTCACTCTAAGAACGCGGTGATTTATGGAGATTTTTGGAGAACCAATTGCCACACAGTGAAGTTCTCTAGATCGCTGTAGAACCTCACCCAGCTCGAAAGAGATTCACCGTACATGTCTCTCAATGCACAAAACTAAAGAACAGGTCTTTACGTTGAAGTTTGCTTCAGATATCATGCTTCCGCCTTTTCTTCAAGTTCTTGCAGCTCATCTGTAGAAATTGCCGCCCTACCCAAAAGACGTTTGGAATACCAAGAATCCCAGCACGAAGAACACACAGGTTGTCGACACAACCCACACCATTGCACAACTTTTGACCCGCCCTTTTTCGTAAACACTTTGCTGCCTCGTTTAACAGAATAGCTAAATGAGTAGAGCGAGCAGTATGGAGCTTTCGCATTCACTACTACATGCAACGAAGAATTCGCTAACCTTCTGTTAGCATCATTATCTCTGTTATAATTTTGTACGACATTTCTTGTGTACATCGGTTTCATCACAACATTTTCCGAAAGGTTAGATGAGGCTAAAGCTGGCGATGTTTGCTGGACAGACAAACGTTTGTATTCCAATGCAAATTCTTTTGCCAATTGCTTTGCAAAAGAAGAAAATGACATGCACTTGGTAACATTGTGTCGCAATCTTCTGTAGCCCTTCTGTTGTATGCTGCATTGGTCTATAGTTGTGGGTAGCAAGTTTCTGTTACGAGCGGCAAGCAATCTGAATACAATTCCAGCATTATTAACCTGGGCACCGAGCAATCTTCCAATAACGCTAACGATTGGGTTCTCGGATGAATTCGTAGAAGACAAGTTCTTCATGTTTCGGCTAAATTCATCAACACCGCCTTTCAAATGATTCCAGTAAACCAGACACGTCGGTCGTATCATGCGAGCAGGAACAAGCGGCCCTTGCTTCGAGCAAAGATCTTTGTAGGCCTTGCTTATGTTATAAAATGAAACAAAAGAGAACAAATCAGTAACATACGTTTTCTGCAAAAGATCATCGTAAGAATCCGGAATGTGTTTTGCTTCCTGCCCAACCCATGAAAATGCCATGCTTCGTATGCCAGACAAACAGAATTTGTAGTTCGCCACTATGCTTCGAGAGAATTCGAGTAGTACGGCATAAATTATACCGCCCACGCCAGTGTCGCAGCCTTTGGCAACAACAAATATGACCTTCTCATTGCAGAGCACCGCTGCGTGATGCATGCATTGCAATCGATAGGCTGAGGTTGGCACGAGTTTATGGAATAGTCTTGTAGCATACTCAGAGTAGCCAATCCCTGACAAATGCACAATTTCACAGTAGCTTTCACACACGCTCTTCGCGGCCTGAATAGTTCTCAGTGAGGTCATTGTCTTTATCTCAACAGCCACAGCGTTTGTTGGACTGCCATCCCGGTATCCTACAATTCCATCCGGACTACCAGCCAAAAGCAGGACATCTCTTCCTCCCAATAAATCCACAGTCCTAATATATTCGATAGTGATGCTCCTGTTGAAGTTCTCACGCATATTATAGTCAGCCTGGAATGCTTCGCCTCGTGACACAAGGTTCTTTGCGAAGAAATTTGGGAGCAGCTTTAATACTTTGCTTTCATTCTCAGATCCTTCTTTCATTCCAGATGTAACAGTCAAAGGCTTCATAAACCATGCTCCAAGCGACGCCTCAAACAACCGTTTGCGAAACGTTTCGGTACGAAACGCCTATTGCTGCGTCTCACTCAGTTCTGGCGCCGCTTGTGCTGGAACCGATAATGTGAGTGATCCATCTGCTACCACTTTCTGTAGGTCTAGACCTTTGTGGTGCAATGCCCCAAAGGGGAAAAACACCGAAAGACGTTCGGGATCTTCCTCTCACGAGGTGAACCCAGTTGGGTAGAGCCCTCCCAGAGGTGTCACGGCGAAGCCGGTTTGTAAGACCAGGGACACCTGTCGCGACTCGCGCAGGGAGGTGAAGGCGAAGAATCGATATCCGCGTGAGCGGGGTGTGATCCTCAGTAGAGGTATGTTTCCACGTAAGTGGGGGTGTGTGAGCGGATGCGCACACGAGGGCCGCGGGTAGCGGGAGGTGCTACCCTAAAAAGGGGAAGAACGAAGGGCGAAGAAGAGGAAGAGAGGACGAAGTGAGTCGCGAGAGCGACGAACAGATACGGCGATGCCGGTGGACAGGACTCCCTATACAGGGCGAAACACCAATATGATTGGAACAATTATACTCCCAAGAATGGGCTTCTTTAGATGTGCAAGGGGGTTAGATGTCCCGTGGTTTACGGCGTTTCCCTCCAAGGAGGAGTAGAGCACGCGCGCAAGCGGTAACAACTAGAGCCAATTCCCCAGGTTGGGGTCCCTTGTTGGGGAAGTTTTACTGGTGCGACGGCAGTGCGCCGTCGCACTAAGTACTAGCTTCCCAGAAATGGGTGTGAAAATAATAAATAATAATAACTAAAATACTCCACATTTCGTGGCAACATCCACTACTGTGGCCAACCGGCAATTGACCCAAAACCGTGTCCCACGTGTCCATATCCACCATAGTGGGGCGTAGTTGATATACACACTACACAACCGATAATATCGGGAAAGCGTTCAAGTACCAAGAATCCCTCCCTGAGGGCGTTGCACTACATATCCCCCCCCTAAGACGGGAAAACGACCGCGGACGCGGAGGGTTCCCAGACGGAAATGGGTGATAAAAGCGCGTGCGCCGTCTCCGGTTCTTCTTTCCTGGCATAGCCGGCTATTGTAGTATAGTTTTGTGGGGAGCTAGCTGCTCCCTTGAATAAACTTTCCCGTTTTGAACGGTGATTCTCATTTGAGTTCCCCGTCTTCGACGGACCTTGCCTTGTTATCCTTTCCTATCGCCCTCCGTTCGCGCGGCAATGTTACCCAACTTGGGCATTTACCAGCGTGGCTGGAGCTGCAGTTCCCGTTTGACGGTGGTATCGCACGACCTGCGACCGTGGGAGGTGTTCGATTGGCTCCCACGTATCCCCACTGGGGTCATACCCGTACCAGCGGACGCGGTATTGTAGAATACCATCCTGGTCCCAGGTGTGTCCGACAAGTCGGTCTACTACGAACTCTCGCTCGTAGACCTGCCGGCCGTGCCGGGTGGTGGTTGTATTCCCTTGCGGGGGCTGCCCGCTGTGCGGTATAATGTCCCTTAGCAGGGTGTTCGGCGATAACTCCGGCGATGCCGTGCGATGTGATAGCGGCCACTGCTCATGCGGGAAGATATCCCTCAAGAGGGTGTGTGGTGCCACGGTTTTCACCGGCATGTTATTCCCCATTGGGGCAGGTTCATTTCAGCTTTCGCGGTATTGCGGGCGAACCACCAGTCGGCGGGGGACT
The DNA here is from genome assembly GCA_003194525.1 of Gracilariopsis chorda. Classification (NCBI taxonomy): domain Eukaryota; phylum Rhodophyta; class Florideophyceae; order Gracilariales; family Gracilariaceae; genus Gracilariopsis; species Gracilariopsis chorda. The sequence goes on along the minus strand of NBIV01000042.1, from coordinate 129,909 downwards.
TGGGCTCCGCCTTCGCGGTTGAGCTCACGAACCGCGAGTTTGCGGGAAGATGACCGCTCCTGCTGGATCGGCATTTCCGCAATCCCCTGGGGGGGTCCCGTGCGACACGGTGATTGGGTTGCAAACCGCCTCCCTGCCAGGCACACGAGCGCTCTGCACCATACGTTCCGGCGATGCCGTGGTGTCCCCGGCTACTGACGGGTTGCCTGGGGCTAACTCCGGTACACCGGTATTTTGGTCAAAATTCCCCTTTGGGGGGTGCCGGGCAGGTGCCGATGACACCCTTTTCAGGGGAATTGCCGCTAAGCGCGGTGCACCATCTCCATGAGGAGGAGCAGCGTCCGGTACGACCGGTTTCGAGCGTGCGATGGCGCGCGTTTTTCCCGAGTTCCTCGGTTCTTCGACGCAGCGTTGCGGGGGTTGGCGCAAATTATTCCCTGTAGCGGGGGCTTCGATTCCGTCAAAGACGGGAGGCGTTTCCGGTGCTTGCGAGCCAGGGCTTAAAGCTTCGACTGCGGCTTGGCTGCCTTTTTCCCCAGGTTGGGTGTGGGGATTTCCCAGCGGCGCTGGTGTATCTGGGCGCCTCTTCTCCGCAGGGCGCGGGTCTGATCGACCTGATTGAACCGCTTCCGCGGGGACTTCCGCCAACGGCGGCTTCGAGGCATCGCCCTGCTCAGGGGATTGGGGCAATCGTCACCATACTCCCTTATCGGGGATCCTTCCCTGACAGGGGTGTGTGGTAGTTGCGATTCAACTTCCCGTGTAGCACGGTATGTTTTCCGCGTTTGTGGCGATGCCTCCGGGGATGGATCGGGCGATTGCCTTTCCGCTGCTGCAGTATTGGAGTGAGGCTTCTCGTTTTCCCGTGACAAACGGTGTATTTGCCGCTTTTGCGGGGCCTGCGCGTCTGGTTCCTGTTGCACAGTACTGCCCGGGAACGGGGGATTAGTGTCGCATGACATACTCCGTGCTCCACGGTCAGTGTTCCGTATGTTACGGTGTGTTCCCCGTTGCGACGGCGATATTGTTCCTCGAAGACGAGTGTTCTCCTCCCCCTCCTTAGACGGAGCGGCGGGATAAGGGATAACATTTCCCACCTGGCGGGTATAGATGCGCGCCAGTGGGGCAGACGTGGTAGGGGCGGGCGCTGAGGGGCCCGAATTACCCGGCTGAGCCGGTGAGTCCGACAGAGTCGGTGGGTCTGAGAGTCCCCGGCTGGGGTGTGGTAGTACCGTAGGTCTAGTACTCCCGGATGGTTCCGGTGTTGCAGTGTCCGTAGAAACGGGGTTGCCTGGATCCAGGACTACCTCTGACGAGGGAGGAGGGGCAAGGACAACACGATCACGGGAAATCCGTTCGTGCGTGTCGCCCATCTCTACCACGACAGTGTCGGTGTTAACAGAGATGACCTTGAAGGGTCCATCCGCCACAGGCGAGAGTTTGTGACGCTTCTCCCGTTCCGGGTTGTAGTACTCCTTCCTGATGAAGACGTAGTTATTTGCCCGAATCGGGGGGGTCTTTCCTCGCAAGCGAGCGTCAAAATCCCGCTTGTAAGTGGCTTGGGCCCGTGCCATAGGCTTCCGCGCAGCGGGGACCAGCTTGGAAAGCCATTGCTTCCATTGCTGCCGGTAGATACCCACAGATGGGAAATTGGCCAAGGTAGCTTGGGGTTCCAGCGCCACAGGCGGGGGTGTTCTAGATAGAACCAACTCGAATGGCGAAACTCCGGTAGTCCGGTGTACCTGCGTATTGTACGCGTAGGTTACCGCATCAGCGTAGATATCCCAATTCGTTGGGTGGTCAGCGACGTAGGAACGTAACGCCGCGAGTAACGTCCGGTTAAACCGTTCAACTTGCCCATTACACTGGGGGTGGTAGGTAGTCGTGAACAAGTTCTTGACATCCAGGATGCGACAAACATCCTGGAAGAACTTGCTCACGAACTGCTTCCCGTTGTCGGAGAGCACCTCCACAGGGGGACCGTAGACAAAAATCCAGTGCGTCACCAGAGCCTGGGCCACCGTGAGAGCGGTTATCCTCCGAAGAGGGACAGTCCGTACCAGCTTAGAAAAGCGGTCGGTGATGACAAGTAGAAACTTGTTTCCACGTTTTGTGGTGAGTAGTGGTCCGAGAAAAACAATTGCGATAAACTCGAGTGGCACCCTTGCGGGGAATAGTTTCATCTTCTTCGCATTTTTGCGGAGTTTGACGCGATTCTTCGCGCATTCGCTACAAAACCGCACAGCTGCGTAGCAATCCACCGCCATTGCGGGCCAATAGAAATCCCTTCGCAGGGTTAGGTAGAGTTTCCTCCCACCTGGGTGACCTCCAATGGGGGCGTAGTGTGATAGATGTAACACCCGCGATTGCAGGGAATGTGGTACCACAATCTGTGGGCGGGCTTCGACCTTCCTTACGAGGTAGCCTTTGTCGTTTACCCCGAAAGGGAGATCTTCACCACCGTTGATACGGGCACGAATTCTCGTACAGAATGGGTCGCCGAATTGTTCTCGGATCATTTCTTCCGGTGATACCGGTACAAAGTTTCCCGGTAACGGGTTCTCAGATTTATCTCGCGACGCGAGTAGTTCGTCAAAGTCAGCATCCTCGTCCCAGTTTTCTGGCCCAGCCTCGACGGCATATTCCGGATCATCCGGGTCTATAGCCATGAAACATGGGACTTCATCATCCTCCGTTGGGAGTGCTTCCCCACTTGTGGGTAACCGCGACAAAGCGTCGGCCTGGGTGTTCTGCGCACCCTTTTTATAAATGACTTGAAAGTCATATTCCGCGAGGCGGAGTCTCCAGCGCACGAGGCGTCCCGACGGGTCGGAGATATTCATCAACCACCTAAATGAGGAATGATCCATGTACACGGTGAAGTGAATTCCCATAAGGTAGGGGCGCAGAGTGGTCATCGCCCATACGACGGCGAGGCACTCTTTCTCCGATACGGAGTAGTTCCGCTCATGAACATTGAGCGAACGTGACCAATAACCAATTGGATGTCGTTCCCCCTCGGGGGTGGTTTGAAAAAGAGCACACCCGACTCGGTAGTCGCTCGAGTCCGTATCTACGGAGTATGGCAACCCAAGTTTTGGGAGATGTAGGATTGGTGCTGATGTGACAGCCTCCTTTAAGGAGTTAAAAGCTTCCGATTGCTCGGGCGTAAATGTTCTCAGTTTTGGGGGGTTCCCCTTTCGCAACAACGCGTTCAGGGGCGCTGCAGTATCCGAAAAGTTCGGGATAAACCGTCGATAGACGTTGACCAGCCCCAGAAAGGAGCGCAGTTCCGTTTGAGTACGGGGTTCTTTCGCCTCAACGAGGGATTTGAATCGAGCTTTCTCGATCGCTAACCGTCCAGGACGGATAATGTGACCCAGATACTTCACAGTATCTGTGAAAAACTCGCATTTACTCAACTTGAGGTTAATTCCCGCATCGCGGAGTACGGTCAGCACGTCTCGGACGTGAGTGAGATGGTCGTCCAACGAGTTGGAGAAGATGATAATATCATCAAGGTAGACCAGACAGCTCCGCCACTTAAAGCGGTTGAGTAGAATATCTACTGCACGCTGAAAGGTGGCGGGGGCGTTGGTTAACCCAAATGGCATCCGCTTGAAGCGGTACGTCCCTGCATGGCAGTTGAATGCGATTTTGTCGCGATCCTCCTGTCTGACAGGTACTTGCCAATATCCCCAATTGGCATCAAGGGCCGTGAACACGGTGGCGTCTCCAAGGGAGTCAATGCACTCGTCCATACGAGGGATGGGGTACGTGTCCCTAACAGTCACGGCATTGAGCCGGCGGTAGTCGACACAGAACCTCCAGGTTCCGTCGGCCTTTAAAGCCAGTACAACTGTGGATGCCCAGGGTGATTGAGCGGGCTCAATCACACCTGCGCGGAGCATCTTGTCCACTTGGGACTGCTCCTCTTCCCGAGCTTTCGGACCTGCCCTGTAAGGGGGTTGTGCAACCGGTCGCGCACCGGGGATTAAATCGATCCGGTGTTCCGTTGCATTAATCTCGCCAAGCGAGCCATCCCACATTGTGGTGAATTCCCGTAACATAGTACGGAGTTTGTCGCGGTGCGACTCTGGCACGTGGCTGAATTCCAGCGCTTCAAATGCCTTTTCCGAATCAATCTGGTCGTTCATCGATGGAGCATTGTCCTGTGGAACAGGTGTGGTTCGCAATTCCGAGTTACTCGGTGTGTTCGACGCTGAAGTAGCGGTTTCCTCCCCCTCCTTAGACTTGACGTCTCCGGACGGTTGGGCGAACTCCTCAGAAGAGGTGGTAACTCCGAGTACATCGGCGGCTGTCATCTTCGTTGGCAGCATTCCCATAGGGTGGGGGGTTACACTCCCAATTACTTGGTGTTTGACCAGATACTGGGGGTGTTTGCCAAGGTTGGCAACCAATATCCGGAAAGGAACATCCGGGGAAATGGAGACAATTCCATTAGCCAGCGCCAGCTGGGATTTCTCGTACAACGAGGCGAGGGGTTGTATAACCCGAAGACCGTGGTGACGGGAATTTACCTGCACCCAGACTTGGGACTCAGCCGGTATAGAAACCGAGGCAGCGACGCGGAGCTTGGTGGATTCGCGGGACGGGGGCGGTGGTTCCTGCGCAGCAGGGAGCGGAACTTGTTTCCGAGAGGACCGCTTTAGCGGGCGGAGAACAATCGGAACCGACGATCCGTCGTCAAGTTCTGCACGCCTGAGGCGGGGCCTGATTGCGTCGACAAATCTGTCGCAGTAATCACATCCCAGTATGACTGGTGCTGCCAATGAACGGCAAACGATGAAGTCCAACTTCACCACGGAGGTACCAAGTCTCACGACGAGGTCCACTGTGCCCACCGTTTGTAACGGGTTGTTATTCGCATCCGAAATGTCGGGGACCGCGTCAGAGCGGATACGAGACCGCACAAGCGGGGGTAACAATGATTCCACAACGAAGTTGGGGCCTGCACCTGTATCCAGGACGGTGAGAAACCTCACCATAAACTGGGGGTCAAGGCCAAGGTCGGCATAGACCTTATAATTGCGCTTGGCCAAGACCAAGACTCTACCGGGAATCCGGGGATTTTTACTCCGTATCCACGGGCGACGCAACACACCGAGGTGCGCAGAGTCCGCGTCAGCGGCGTCTTTCCTCGAGAGGACTTTCACCGGGGAGCGAGGCGAGGACGCCTCGGGCGCCAACAGCCTCGTTCTTGAGGACGCCTCTCCCAAAGGGGAGACTCCCTCAGTTAGTTTTCCGCCTTCGGCGGTGGGTTGGTTTCCTCGACAACGAGCGCTTCATCCCGTTGACGGGGGTTTCTATCCGCATAAGCGGGGTTGCAACGGATGGTTGCGTGATCTCCCGAATCGGGGCGTATGAAGCTTGCCGCGCACGCGGGATCTGTGGTAGGGCATGGGAAAAGTCCGTTTTAGCACGGAGGTAGGAAGCCGTCGGGACGGAACGTTTCTCCTCTGGAGTGAGGGCCTCATAATTTGCCACCACCTTGGCCATATCCTTCAGTGAACAAATACACTGAGGTGAGGTATGGCCATGGGCATAGCACAGGTGGCAAATGAGAGCCAATACCGCGACACGCGGATTATTATTCCGAGTATCGGAGAAGCGAACCGCAGGGCGGGTGTCAGTCCACCCAGGCCGTTGATAATGGGATTGACCGTTTGAAAACTGGAGTCGTTGGGGTTGAACCCGACTGTTACCACCGTACAAAACGGGGTCTTCCGTTCCCGTATCACGGGTCATCTCCGTCGTTGACGGTAAATCACTGGTGGGTATCGACACACCATCCTCCTGCACTAAATGCACAGTATCAAATCCCTGTCCAGGGTTCCCATCCGCAGTGAGCGGGAATGAGGAAGCTTCGCTTTCCAGCAACAACGCCTTGGCGGATTTAGACCGATTGTTCGGAGTTCTTGCACGAAGTGCATCCCCTTCCGCTCGGGCGTGTTGGACCAACTCGAGATAGGTGATCCTCCGCTTGTCCTCCCGATAACGGGTAACTAAACTCCGGATTTCCGGGTCAAGACCATCGATGAACATGGTACTGCGCTCCCCAGCGGGGTATACGTTACCACATCTGTGGAAAGCCTTGTTAAGGCGCACCGAGTAATCGGTCTCGGTCTCTCCAGCACGCTGGCGTGTATCTCGCAAAGCGAGGATAGCCTGCTGAATAGCGGTGTTTGTGGCGTAGGAGCGCAGTAGATACTGCACAGCCTCCGGCCAGCAAGTAACTCCTCCCTCGGAGGCACGAGAAGATCCTCTGACAGAGTTGTATTGGTCCTCCGCCATTCCCCGTAAGAAATACGGTAAAGCCAAATATGCTTGTCCCTCATTCATACCGAGGATATCGGCCTCCGCTACAAAGCGGGATAGGAAATCCAGTACTAGGACTGGGTCCTCTCCAGTAAAATACTGGTTGCGGAGCGAGAGCTGCATTCGCTTAATGCATTCTCGCACCTTTCCCGTACCACGGGGCGTACGTCCTAGTGACGAGTCTTCCAGCCGGTAGTACCGGTATGATAAAAGCTTCCGGTAATCCGGGTTTGTCGGTTTCAATTCCCGAAGACCGGGGTGTCTTCTCCCCTTCTGGCGGGTTCGGACCACGCCTTCAGTGGCCGATGACCGCTTCGAGCGGGAGGAGTAGCCTCGCTTCTCGTCCTCCGAGTCGGAGTCGGAGGAGCTCGAGCTAACCGAATGGTTTCGGGATGAGTCCGACGATGTCAAAGAATCGGAGTCCGAATATTTTCGGTGGTGTTTCCGTCGATGACGGCGTTTCTTCTTCCCAGCAAGCTGGTCGTTGTGCGATGCCTTGTTTACTGGATCATGCAGGAATGGTTTGTCCATGAGGACGAACTGCTCCAGTGTCTCCTGGTGGGCACCAATCCGATCAAATCGGGATTCAACTCCTTCGATGAAGGTGGCGGGTTGTCCCAAACTCTCCAACACGGAGTTGACGTCAGACCGTAAAATACGGAGTTCCTCGGCGACCTCCTTTACGGGGGTTGCCAAGACCACCTCTTGGAGGGATTTTAGTTCCCCTACAAGAGTGTCATGGGCGGTCCACAGAGCGCGGACCTGGGATTCCAGGGAAGTCCCCTGGGGGTTGTTATCGCCCGTTCCACGGGGGCTTGAAGCCGCGACAGCGGGAGCAGGCCGGGGTGCCTGGGGCACTGCGGCAACAGCCGGAGTCGATGCTGCATTCCCCTGCGGGAGTGATAACGAGGGCAAAAGGAGGTTCCGGGGTTCCCGGTCGGGGGTATCATTCCGCGATGAAGCGGCGCCAGCACGGCTGGAACTTGTCCGTATAGGGATACGGGGTACGAACCGAACTTCGGAAGTGTCCGCGTTGTCGCGGGAGCGACTACGCGTAACCACTGGCTCCGCATCGGAGGGATTTCTCGACATGAGAAAATACCGTTACGACGGGAAACGATCACGGAACTTCCGTTAAATAAAAACAAACCTCGTTAGAGGGAAACAAAAACCGATTCTAGGTCGGGAGACCACTTTGTGGTGCAATGCCCCAAAGGGGAAAAACACCGAAAGACGTTCGGGATCTTCCTCTCATGAGGTGAACCCAGTTGGGTAGAGCCCTCCCAGAGGTGTCACGGCGAAGCCGGTTTGTAAGACCAGGGACACCTGTCGCGACTTGCGCAGGGAGGTTAAGGCGAAGAATCGGTATCCGCGTGAGCGGGATGTGGTCCTCGGTAGAGGTATGTTTCCACGTAAGTGGGGGTGTGTGAGCGGATGCGCACACGAGGGCCGCGGGTAGCGGGAGGTGCTACCCTATAAAGGGGAAAAAGGAAGGGCGAAGAGGAGGAAGAGAGGACGATGTGAGTCGCGAGAGCGACGAACAGATACGGCGATGCCGGTAACAATATCCCTATACAGGGCGAAACACCAATATGATTGGAACAATTGTACTCCCAAGGATGGGCTTCTTTAGATGTGCAAGGGGGTTAGATGTACCGTGGTTTACGGCGTTTCCCTCCAACGAGGAGTAGAGTACGCGCGCAAGCGGCAACAACTAGAGCCAATTCCCCACGTTGGGGTCCCTTGTTGGGGAAGATTTACTGGTGCGACGGCAGTGCGCCGTCGCACTAAGTACTAGCTTCCCAGAAATGGGTGTGAAAATAATAAATAATATTAACTAAAATACTCCACATTTCGTGGCAACATCCACTACTGTGGCCAACCGGCAATTGACCCAAAACCGTGTCCCACGTGTCCATATCCACCATAGTGGGGCGTAGTTGATATACGCACTACACAACCGATAATATCGGGAAATCGTTCAAGTACCAAGAATCCCTCCCTGAGGGCGTTGCACTACAAGTTGATTTCCTTGTACTGGCTTGTTTGAGTATCCGCCTCCATGCTCCTCGTAGGACTGACGTATTTCCTTCGTACCGCTAATTGCCGACCATATTTCGTTGTAGCGTTTGCCTTGTATACCAGTCTGAAAGTAAAAGTCTTTCTGATCCCTTGAAGTCATGGTAGAAACACTGACCCCGTACGATGCAGCTAACACATGTGATACTATACACCCACGGAGCTCTTCTGTTGTTGCTTGCTCGATACGTCTCTCTGAGAGAGCACCGTTTACATGCCATTTGAGTTTCTCGAGTACGCTTACAGGCAAGAAAATGTTGAGCACATCCAATCGCGAAATCTTCATTTCATCAATTGCATCTGTCTTATTTCGAGCTCTTCGTACCTCTCGTTTGACCTTCTCGACAACAGCATTAGCTTCCTGCACAAAACGAGTACCCAAAAGACCATCAGCATCATCAAGAGAAAGTTCGACAGAAACAAACGCGTCCGCATACTTCCAACCCCTTAAACCGCCAACACGTTGAGCATCACTGCGCTGTGCAGCTCTTGACATCGGCGTAGATGAACCCTCATCTGTAGCACTCCCTTCAAGTTCTAGAGCACCATTCACAAGCTCACTTGGTTCCACAAACAAGCCAGCCCAGTAGTCTTCTGTAGCAATTTGTGTGGCCTCCAGCGCATTGGGTATGTGCTGGTGTGCATTACTGGTGTGCAAATCTTGTACTTCATTGTCATCGATAACCATATCTGAAAGAGTAAACAAATTTGATTCAAGGTTATCACCTTGTTCAGACCTACTTTCTGTGGCGCTGTATTTCTTGTCAGACTCACTGGTGTAGTTGCGTTTTCGGGGTTAGTGTTCTCTGAGGCCGACCGATTACAACGTATTAGTGCGTGTTGGTGTTGACCTCCTGGAGATTCATTTGCAGCAGTCGCTGTTTGCATCCCCGTAACATTGTCGGCTACCTGGCCAGAGGTACCTTTTGAACGCTGCGGCGACGTTGCAGGCGTCTCTCCAGAACGGCTATGGGCGTCCACAGAAATTGTGTCAACCTCTGCAGTGTAGTTGTCGACTGAAAGTGTTCGGTTGGCGGTGTCTGCATTGCGAAGAGCGTCTGTGCAAGGTAGAATGGGAGTTGGTTCATGAGACGTAACTGGTCAGTCTTCGAGTACGGAAGCAAATGCTCTCTCGAGATCGTCAAGGAATAGGGCTTACCGTCGGAGAGGGTTAGAGAATATCTGGGAGACACACAGAATGAACATCACCCGTCATCGAGAGACGTTCTCTCTGCAACCGAGAATTCGCCAAAACTCTCCAAAACTCACCCCACTTTTGGGTGAACTAAAATGTTCACTCTGTGAGCACGGGGTTAATGTAACATGAAACGCGGAAAACATAATCACGAAAACATTTTGGCACTTCACTGGATCCAACAACCGAAGACCAAAAAAGCCGTAAGTCATAACATCTGTATCTTTTATGAAGCATTTATCTGACACTGTATTATCTGATTCTTTATGCTTTACGGTCGCTGTTTCAACTGCTCATTACCATGGGTAATGGAAAAGCGTAAACCAAACATGAAAGAGCTACTTCGGAATAGGCGTGGATATGTGTCTCTACATACGCCGCCATAGGAAAATTTCAGAAAAGAAAGACGTTCATCGAAAAAGGGTGTACCGGATTCTAAAGTTAAAGGCCTGCAAACAGGACGATATTATTCAAGAAGCTTAGAAAGCTGCTGTCAAACGTTTTCTGACAGCTCAGCGGACTGTCAAAAGTTTAAGCTTGCGCTTGGCAAAGTAAGAATTTCGAACCCAACCGGAGTTGTGGATGACCAAGTAATTTTTTGCAGTTGCAGTACATTTTTTTTAGTTACAAAGATGTATTACGAATTTTGTAACATTTATCATAATCGATAGATTGGCTGTGGGGCTTGGATGGTTCTGAGATGGTACCCAAAATTGGAGCGCGATATGTCAATAAATAGTAAGTCAGAAGACAGTTACTAATTCGAATGAGTCAGCTACGACAAATGGCAGTAATCAAACAATTCCAAACACTGTGGTTCTGCATAACTCTGAAGATGGAAACTTGGAGAGTCTTCATGCTGTAGTGAACCCAAACAAACGATATTGTGTTGAATAAGTTGGTCGTAACAAAGCCAAGCGTCAGAAAGAAGAAGGGAACTTTTTTAAGGCTCTGCAGGATGTTGCTTCTGCCATGAACCGGAAAGTGGATTTTATGGAAGAGCATAGCATGACACTTTTGTCCATCTATCCCAACGCCAAGCTGAACACCAAAGACGACAATCGCGTTCGTAATGGTTTCATCCGCACATCGCGCATGTTATGCTTGGAGCGAATGAAGAAACGTTGGTCGGCTGGAGGGTTGTGTGATACAGTGAGATCTGACCGCATGGGCAGTGCAAGGCGCGTTAGACCAATTTGTGAGTGTGTCACGTGTGTTAGACTTGCTAGCTAACTAGTTTACTAATTTACTTAATTATTTCAGAGAGGTAGTGACATCCCGCTACTGTTGTGTGGGGCCAGGCCACTACGGCCGACTCAAACGTATGCCACGTAGCCAAGTGCATCTAAAGTTGAGCCTCGCTCACCCATAAGGTGGGTGCAGCGCTCCTTCACCGAGCATGGTAAAGGCAACCACCACTTGGCAAAGTGTGATAACAACTGCTTTCTACAGTCAACCTCTTGGTTTATCTAAGGTTCAGGCTTTAATAACGTCGGTGTTCTCCAAATGCTAGATAGAGGAGCTAGATTGCAAGTTTCTTAGGCAAAAGCTCAAAAACACTACGAAAATGATAGATTCTGCTAGTTTCTGGCGCTTTCCAAGTAAAAAAAAAAAGTTTTTGGAATTCACACTTCCATATCTTACAGAGCCTTGCCTCACCTGCACTGCTCATCGCTAGTTTCAAGTTTGGAGCAAGTTCATTCTCCACTAAAAGCTAGATACAGATTGCGAAATGGCGCTGGCCGCGCAGCGGCCAGGGCCATTTTGAGCACCCAACCAAAACTAACATTTTTATTTCCATCTTTTGAATTTCAAACTTCATACTGCCTTCGTTTGACTTCCAACTCATTCTCAGGAACTCATCTGGGCAGCTCTCTCCGTTCTCACACACCTGACGCACTGCTCATCAGATTCCAATACCACTTATTCCGTCTTCCTAACAGCCTCAGCGACATTCCTAAACATCACTAGCCTTCTTCTCCCTCTTCCCTCTTTCCATGCCTCCTCTTCAACCGACTCTTAACCTCCGATCCTTCTTCGTCCTTCTCCTCCAACCTCCTTTTCACGACCCCTCCACCTCCAGGAGTAAGCGGAGACCCACTCCGGACAGCACCTCCCACCCCACCTTCCCCTCAACCTCCATACATCTTGTTCCGCATATCTTCGACTAGATGCACAGCCCTGTCCACCAGTAAAAGCCACTTCTCCAACTCCAAAATCCGTCCTCGCAACTCCTTATTCTCCTTCCACAGCCTCCCCAGCTCCTCTCCCACACACGCGACAACCCCATCGACGTGCTGCTCTGCTCACATCCCACCCTCCCTCACCCTCCGGCGCAACTCAGCCACAGCACCCATCGGCAATCCTTCCTCCGACGCACTCAGAACCATCCCTCCCAACTCCACGACAACCTCCTCAATACACTCATCCAAACGCTCCTTAAGCCCTCCCCCTGCGCTCCTCAATAGTTCCTTCACATCGCGGTAGAACCCATCTATTCGTCTCCCTCCACCTCCCCCTACCCCTCCACCTCCCCCTACCCCTCCTCCTCGACCACCCTCGCCCGCACCTCCCTCCCCACCATCCCCTCCCATCATCGTCCCAACCCCAAGCTCCCCGAGCCCAACAACCGCCTTTTCCTCGCGCCTTTCACCATCACCATCCCCTTCCTCATCCCTCTTCTCCCCCGGAGGCGTCTCCGGCACCTCTTTCATCTCCGCTTTATCCAACAACGCCAGGAGCTCCTCATCATTCACGGATCCGCTCGACATGGCTACTACACTCTTTACCCCAACGGTGCTCCCGTTCCCAACCCTCTACCACCAAACGTGCACACTCCAACTACTTATCCATCCCCATTTTTTCAATCCCCCGTTTTCGCGCCATTTCTCACCGCCATACCACGTGTCCCACCAATGATCAGAAACAGCCTATCTAGGACAACATTTTACAACTCAGTCACCCTAAGTATGTAGAGGTAGAACTACAATGCTATCTAAAGGAATGGTCGAAAACAAGACCCAAAAGGCCTCGGTTGCTCTCCCAGACTCGCAACATACCTCTCAAACTTGTACTCTAAGTCCATATCCACAGCCATATCTAAAAGCAACAACACAAAAAAGATAGTGTTCTCTACTAGAGGCCCCAGTCCCCTTGCATTGTGCAAAGAAGTCTCCCTCACAAATGTAGATATCAAATACCTAAAGACCACAGAAAACACCATTCCAATAAAGAGCCTAATAGCAGCCACACCATCAGTTATCCCCACCACCTTCTTCAAACCCCCGCATACAGTCCCGCAAACACCCAAAATCAGCTCACCAATACCTCTCTGCACATATGGAAGCCCTATCTCATTGTTAATGCTGTCCCCAGTCACAAAGAACATCGTCAGCCGCTCCACAACACATGACAGAGCCCCAAACATGAACCCACCACTGAAAAATGCAACAGCGCCACTCTTAAGTTCCGTTCTAAGCGACATTGGCGTTCCCAAGAAATGATAGGTAACAAAAATACAAGCATTCAACCGCACCAGACCTCCCACTGTGAATCCAAGTAGTCTGTTTCGAATCACAGAAAACCTTCCCAGTCGTTCCCTCCCCCTCAAACGTACAAAAGCCAGTAAACCAAAATACCTCCTATGCAATGAGGACACAATATCGAAGAGAAGCCAATGCAAAACCGTCTCCAATATCACCACAAATAGCATCTTCGGAGACCTCCTATCATCACCCACCACATAATGCATTAAAACTGATCTCAAAACCCCATAAAGAACACCAATGGCTAATGAAAACATAAACGCATATGTGTATCACCCATTATAGCTGAACATATTTCCAGGGCTTTTAGAAAGGTTTGACGCACTCTCCAGATACTCTTTTAAATGCGTACTGCCATACAGCACGTGCAAAAAATTTGCATTCGTTAAGATATGATTATGTGTCGGTATAGCGTCGAGAACTACGTATATCTTCATCAAATCCTCTAAAACTCCAGCAGTCAGCAACATCGACGCCCCTCGCACACCACCCTTCTCCGTATCCGTGTTATACCGAATTTCAAGTACTTCATCAAACCTCATCACCGTCTCATTGGGAAAGATGTCCACATGTATACGGGTCCTCCGCTCACTGACCGAAAAATGCAAATAGTAGTCATGGTGCGTGTGAATGTTCTCAAATGACATGAATCTTCAAGAGTCGTGAATGAATGTTCAAGAGTCGTGAATGAATGTTCAAGAGTCGTGAATGAATGTTCAAAAGTCGATAGTGAATGTCCCACCTCTTCACTTGAACCAACTTCGTCACTGCTTAAATGCACAGCTTATCATCTTCTCATTTGCTCACTCCTTGTCCTTCCCAACACACAAAACAATATTTTGAACCTCTACACGATAATGTCTTCACCCTCTTCAATCTTCTTCATACATCAAGCACGCCACAATGCATTCATGTATGAAAAGAACCAGTACTTTCTATATCAACAGAATGGACAATCGCGGTATTTGGCTATAACAACGGGATCCTTCACAACCGTACAATCACCTTCAATTCTCATACATAATCCCATACTCAATTTTACACTCATTCGTGTTTCATATGAGCTGCCCCTTTATTCTCCCTTCCAATACACCCATCCCAATTTTCTTCTCATACTTGTAGACCTTTCTTTATGGAATATAACAAAGCTAAATCTTTGTAGACATCATGCCTTCATTATTACGCATCATTCGAATGAAGCCGCATAAAAGGTAATCCCCATCGTAGTAAACCTCTCCCATTCACTATAAACATTCACTATAAAGATCAAAAAGCAATCATCAGATTTAACAAACGTATATCACTAGTTTACTTATCATTATCAATCGCTTTCATCTTCCTCACCTATCAGACCCTCCGCTCTTGTAGGAACCATTTCACCCTCATCGTCAACCTCCTGTTCATAATCTCCATCAGTGTTCATTTCCGATGGTTTCAGTGTATCCTCATCGTCCTCCTCATCCGACGGGTTCACCTTCGGCTTCTTGCATAACTACATCTCTATCGTCAGCTTCATCTCCCCGCTCCTCTTCCCCTCCTCCCCCTTCAGATAAATCGCCACGGTCCTCTTCATCACTAAAAAAGGGAGGGCGGAAACCGCTTTGCCTATGCACCGCATCCGGGATATTGTATCCCTCAGGTACAAAGTACATATAATATCGCATGCAATTGCCTTTCGCTATTGCATCATTGTACCCAGCCCCAGCATGAAATGCATCCCCTCTTCCAATGAAAACAGAAAACGGTGGAACTCTGAACTTCCGAACCATCATAGAAGCCGAAAGCTCTTTCAAGTTATCCCGTGTCATTGTTAGAGTATGTGACCGTTCACAAACCCAAATCATGAACGCATCCGGTCCCGATGCCATTGCAAAATACCCCGGGTTCACATTTCTCATCCTTTCATTCTCCGTCAAACCCCTGAAATCCGTGTGTAGCACCTGCCTCGGACAATCCTCTCTAGTACAAAGGATACGGCCACCCGTGTGAGGGGCATACATCGTCCCACCTTCACACAACCGGAGAGCCGCTGCAATCTGACCGAGTCTTGCATCCAACATGGCTCTCTTTCGAGCAAGAACTGCACTGTTTTCAAGCTCCTCAATTCTGTCCGCAATCCCTCGTTTGGTTGTGATGAAACGCCTCACCGCCTTGATATCATTCTTAACATCCTTTACCCCTCCTTCATTGATGATCATATTCCAGAAAACACGATTCGCTTCGTTCGTGAGATCGGGTTGCGAAACCAAGTCGCGTTCGAAGAAGTCCATCAGTTCTCCTATCACATCTTCGTCCATTTGCAGTCTCCTCTTTCGAAGCCTTACTCGCCATGCCTTCATCTGTCCCAAAATTCTCCAGCACACAAAACCCTCTCT
Organism: Gracilariopsis chorda; assembly: GCA_003194525.1. Classification (NCBI taxonomy): domain Eukaryota; phylum Rhodophyta; class Florideophyceae; order Gracilariales; family Gracilariaceae; genus Gracilariopsis; species Gracilariopsis chorda. The sequence goes on along the minus strand of NBIV01000042.1, from coordinate 114,376 downwards.
CGGACAGCTCCACTCTCTTCTTCGCAAATTAAACAAGATCCAAGTCCTCTCTCTCAAAAGCGGCCATCCATAACGCTTCCTCTTCATTCGATACCGTTCCTGATGACGGCATCTTCACACCGAGCACTACATGTGTCGTAGTATCCATCTCTTTGTGCATGTTGCACGACGCACGCCAGTACACAGCATGATGAACCATTCGGAAGTCATCAGGTGATAGGCACTCCGCCCGATGGTGCTTCCTCAGATTTATCTTCTGCATCCATGGATGGGAATGCTTCACTGCATTTCCGCTTGCAGGCCACTCACTCGGCAACGAGTATACCAGGTCCCCCCAAGACATGTCCGCTCCCATAGCCAGCTCTCCTTGCGTACTTAAGCCAGCTGGAAGCTTTTCAGGATTCTTACCGTCAAAGCTGCCTGCGGTTTGCTGCTCCTCTGCCTCATCTTCCTCATCATCCACAAAGTCCTCCTGAGCTTCATCCTCGCTTGACTCGAGCACAATGATCTCCTGTGCTGTCATCCACCTCTTCAAATCTCTCCTTTCCATACTACGCAGCACCTCCACCACCTCCTGCGAGATACCAAAGCCAGATCGCTTCACACCAGTTGTAGTTGGCTTACGATTCGATCGTCTCTGCCTCTTCACCGGTGGCTCAAAATCAACTGACTCTTCATCTTCATCTTCGTCCAGGACCTCCACTTTACGCTTCTTTGAGATTCGCTTGCTTCTTCGAGGCTCCTGGTCAGCGTTCGGAGGCTCCTGAGCAGCTTCCTCATTCCGACCAAGCAAGTCGATCACGTCCACATCGGCCGCAGAGGGAGCAGCAGCAATGGCATCCTGTCCCTGCATGCCCGACAAAGCGCTGGACAACTTCCTACGAACCCCTTTCACCTTATTACTCACTCTGGACTCCAGTGAACTGCGTTTCACTTTCGTATACCACTTCCCCAGACGAGATATGATATACTTTGACACATTCTGGTCAGAATCGCCGATGGTAACCGTGGTATTCATCACTTCCTGTACATTCTTTTTCTCTTTCATGGAACTCCCCAGCTCACTGCAAATTTCATACGTTCTAGAAGCGCAGTCGAAGAAGTACTTTCGGAAATTCTCAAACGGTCCCATCTTCACAGTGGCCGCCGACCTCACTCGAACATGTTCCTGTACACATTGGATAGTATAACGAAACTTATCCGCTGTCATTCCAAGCAGAATATCACTAGACACATGAGTGATTCCAATTTGAGGCGTCTCCTGCCACACCACATCAAAGAACTCTAACAGACCGGGATTACGTGCAAACTTCAGAGCAAGAGCAGAATGGCGATTTAAATGACGTATCTTCCCTTCTTTTCCCTTCGTCTCACTGCTCCACAACACCCCCGTGATTTGGCTTGGTTTAAGCTTCGACAAATCATACCTATCCTGCTCTACGCCATTACGAATAAACGAAACAGCAGTGTAAATCTTATCTGCGAAGGACATCACCAGAACCTTAGAGCTCAAATCATTCAACGTCTTCCCCAGCCACAACATCTCATTCAATGTCATTCTCTGGCCGTCGTTCAGTTCCCAAAGCGTGACGTTGAAACCAGCAGTAATCCGTGCCCATTTCGCACCCTCCTGCTCGAGGTCCAGTAGAACACCCACTCAATGGAAGCCGTCCACCAAAACCACAGGAACAATCAAACGTCCACTGGCATCAATAGCGTCACGAACCGGCATATCCTCCAACAGGGCCACCGCAATCGACCCAAGAGAAGGGAGCATTCCGAATTTCCTCAGTTTGTTCGAAGTATCTTAAAGATGTATGTCATTCTTCGAACGAACCGTGTTCTTCGGAAATCGAATGTTGTGGATATCGATTACGCAATTGTGCTGGTCATAATCATCTCGATTGATGTCTAGGACCCCCAAACTGTTATCCACCTCTTCCGAAAGAACACCATCACTGTCATCATATAAAACCCTCTATTCCGGATCAAGATCGTTCCTGGAGAGTACAGGCACCTCTATGACGTCATCATCGGAGCTTGCTCCGACTTCAGGGCCTCCTTAGTTTCCAGAGCCACCCGCTAGAGCACTTGATGTTCCTCCACTGCTCTGACGGGTTTTCACCAGAGCCTCTCCACCGCTCTCAAGGCTCTTCACCGGCGCTTTGGTCACCAAAATGTTTGATGGTGTACCAGCAACAGCGGGAAGGCGCTTGATTTGTCTTCCGGTGGTCCTGGAAGTTGTACTTCTGTGGACAGTCTTCACATTTGCTCCTGACTGCGATGGAACCGACTTATCCCCCTCTCCCTCTTCATTTTTGACACTCATCATCGCAGTTTCCCATGCATCTAAACCCGCTGAAACCATCTCCTTCAAAGTTGCGGGCGGTTCCTCGGGACCCCCAAAAACATAAGGGTACTTCTCATCTTGGTGTGACGAAATATTTGTCTTAAAGATAACCACCAAGTCCTCTCCAGGTTTCTGCGTAGAGTACAGGGGATGGTTGTGTAGTGAACGACAGAGTCTAGTCCCCGGCCCCCCAGCAACCCGCACACCGCGCAATTTCGCCCCTCCTACCTTTACCTTCGCATCACTACTCCCAACTCGTACGAACAGATTGACCTCCGCATCGTTCTTAAGCACCTGACCCGTATTGCCCACAATTGATGGCTCAGGGTGGCTGGCAGTTCGGGTGACGCCCCGGCTCTTCGCTTTGCCTCGAGTTGTCGGCATGTCGATAACACGTCTCTTCGGCGAAACAGGCTTCCTGGGAGTCCGTTCCCGTGGTGGCGCGTTAATCTTATTCCCAGTGGAATCCATGGCTGAATACTTCAAAGGTCGCGCTTGCATTTTTTTGGCACCCGCTGACGTCGAATGCTCCCGTGATCACGTATGCTTGGTTCCAAAGAGATGGACGTAAGCACTATATATCTTCTTCAAGACGTTTCATGACATAAATTGTCGTCACCGTAGCATCCCTGCACTTCCCCTCCCAATTACTTGCATTGCAAAAGAATTTGTTAATTCTTTGGTCGAGGTCCGTGGTCCGGGGTGTCGTGGTGCTCCATCGTGATTACGATGGAGCGCCAGGACGCGAAAGTTTGATAAAAATTCATGCCTGGCGCTCCATCGTAATCGCAATGGAGCACCATGACACCTCGGACCACGGACCTCGACCCAAAACGAAGAGAAACATAACCCGTGGCAACCAAGTCAAAAGCGTCTTGCACATTCTTCGCAAGCGCATTCGTTGCGTCGGTTTGGGCGATTGAAAACTTCTATTGAACCAGAAGAACAACTTTTTCTTGTTAAAAAAAGCACCGGAGTGGTCGTCTCTGACATTGTTACCCCATTCTTTTGAAGCTCCCGTGATCACGCCTGCTAGGTTCCAAAGAGATGGAGGTAAGCACTATATATCGTTTTCATGACATCCATTGTCGTCAAAGTAGCATCCGTGCAATTCCCCTCCCAATTACTTGCATTGCAAAAAGAATTTGATAGTTTTTCGGTTTTCGTCGGATCCGACCGCACGACGAGTGAGCGCACGACTAGTGAGAATTTGAAGGCTGATGCCCATGCGCATGTAGCACGCGGGAGAGATTCGGTTCGGGGACAGCGATCTATGCCTGGGTCTGGTGGTGGGGTGGAGGGTGAGAAAGGGTCGGTTGCTAGGAGAAGGGAAGAGGTACCAGATCAGGGAGGGTGGAAAGCAAATGCGCGGGTCAAAGACCGAAATAAACATGAAGAAATGCCGGAAAGGAAACAAATGGAAGAGGCAGTTGCGCTGAAGAGAGGTGGGGCCCCAAGGGGAAATCAATATGGAGGAGAGGTAAATGTCCCTTTGGTAGAGAGTGATGGGGACGAAGAGGATCACATTGTGAAGGGGAGATGGACGAGAGAGAGAATAAAGGAAGGAGTGGGACGCCGTTCTGGTTTAAAGGAAACGCGAGAAGTGGAAGAAGTGGTCAGAGCGACGAATGGAATACAGGAAGCATCGAAAAGCAGAGAACGTACGAGCACCCCGGTACGGGCGCGAAAGGTGCAAATGGCTCAAGACTTGGAAAGTGATAAAGGAAGCAGAACGCCGCGGACTCATGAAGGAATGCGAGAGAGGAAACGAAGTGTTCATCGGTCACCAAGTGAGCCTGCTGAGGAGCGACGGCTGCCTGTCGATATTTTGGGAGATGCAGAGAATGACAACATCGGTGTGATGTCTCGATCTTCGTTAGTTGAGAGGGTCAATATGTTGAAGGCAGAACTCGGGCAGATCAAAGGGGACCACTGCAGCCTACAGATGTCGCTGAAGCTGACGCAAGAGGAACTGAACAGGATGAGAGAAGAGATGAGCGAGAAGAATTTGCTGATAGATAGCTTACGGGAAGGGATGAAGGTGAGAAGAGGGGAGAGAAAGGGATCTGACGGTGAAAAGGAATTGCGAGGGCGTAGGAAGTATGTCGTTGATGTGCAAGAGGGTTATTATGGGTTTTCTGTCACGTACGAAGGAGGGTTTGCGTGGTTGCGGTTGAGTTTGAGATCGAGCATGGGAGGATAGGGGAGGGTCTGCAGAAAGTGGATTACAGTCTTTCAAGAGATTGGAGTGGTCTATAGCACAGATGATTTCTGTATGGGCGGTGGCTCTTCGCTTGGAAGTGTTTTCGGGGGTGTGCCAGACGATTTCATTGATGTGGCACTGCATGATGGCTTGTTTGAAGGCAGGAACGACTTTGTTTCTAAAGTCTGCGGCCATAAGATGGGTGAAGGCGGGGGTGGAAGAGGAGGAAGGGGAAGATTGGGAGATGGGTTGGAAGAAGGTGTTGTTGGAGTATGCGAGAGCGAGTTGTTGCTTCAGGACGTTTGTGGCACGTTTTTGGAAGAGGGTTGCGGAGAAGGAGTTGTGCTCATCGGTGAGTGTGAGAGGGAGGAAGCCAGTGGAGCTGATGCGTTCCTTGAGGAGTTTTTCTTCGAGTGCGAGGCACTGCTTTGCGGAGGAGATGGATTTCTGGAAGGCTGACTTGGAGAAGTCCGGGTGGTTGAGAAGGGGGATGAGTTCGTCAGCTTTGCGTGTGCTGAAGGAGGAAGCGATGGAGGAGATGCAGAGGACGAGTTGCTCGAGATGGGGGTTATTGAGAAGAGGGGAGGGGGATTGGGACGAGGTATGGGGAGGTGGGTTTGAGGAGGAGATTGAACAGAGTGCGTGACTTGCCATGTGGTGTGCATCGTGTGTTTGGAGGGAAAGGGAGGCCTGTTAAATGTGATAGGGTTCATCTTCGGTGAGGGGGACGTTGTCGGAGGGTCGGTGTGAGGGAGTGGGAGGAGGAACGGTGGAGAGGTTTGGAACGGATTTTCGTCGCTCGATCCTTGGGGGAACTGGACGGGAGCGTTGGCGGAGGAGGAAGGGCGTTCGTCGGGGGTGAGTAGATGAGGGCACCTACGTTGGTGACTCTGGAGAGAGAACGGGGTGCGGCCATAGAAGATGCAATGGGGATGGCAAGAGGGTATCATGGCGGGGGAAGGAGAACGGAGTACGGGATGCTCGGAAACAGAGAAGGGAGGGTGGTGGCGGAGTGGGATATCGGGGAGCGTAATATTATGGCGCACGTAGATAAGGTGATGCACGTGATGCAGAGCGTCTTTTCGTAGGGCGTGGGGTAGAGCATGCGATGCAGGGAGCAGGTCGGGCGACGTGTGATAGAAAGCCAAAGATATTTGGTTATGTAAACGCTATGTATCTATTCTATCTATTCTTTCTAATCTATTTTGCTATTTGAAGGGGCACTCGCTCAGGACCAGTAAGATTTGAATTCCACGTGCACCTGAGGGTGTAGGTATTAGTGGAGTCTGGCGCTAGTTTTACCTCCAAAGAAACTGGGAAATTTCTATTATACTGCTAGTCTTTTGTCCCAAGCAAACTAGCTCTGTGCTATGTATGGAATTATTTTGAGAAATTTGATTCACTCAAAACTGGGTTTGATGAGTAGTTATTTGTTCATTTTAATTCTTTGCCTTTTGAATGCCAAACTAGCATCGCGAAAGCACCGACGAACTTGTGTGCGCCGTACCGCCAACACTACCAAATGGTTACGGTAGGCCCGCCTGGATATCTTGCGCGCTTAGTGGTTTATTGATGCCACACGCATTCTGTTATCCAACTTCCACCCTTCAGATCGAGCCCTCGTCGCGCTCTCGCCAAATGCTGTCCAAACAAACTACCCCGCTGGTACTTGAGACCCGATTGGTTGTACCACGGGTTGAAAGGCACTGTTGAGCAGGAGATATTGGTTGTAAATGAAGACAGTTCAGGACCTAGCACCATCGATGCGCAAACTGCAGTAAGTACCGCAAACGAGCGGAAGAAGGATGTAGAAGACAGCGTTTTGAAGGATAGGACTCAACTCAATATCTTAACGGCAGACGACTGTACTGCCTGGGACGCTTTAGCCATCAATTAAATGGTAAAAGACTTTCATATCGGGAATCGCGTCCTTTGCAAAGCACCATCCTTGCTTCGCTCGTCGGGAACTTTGCTACGGACTTTACAATCGCAATTCGGAATTGAAGCTTTTCACCCGAAACTGAACTGCCAAATTTGCTGTATTAAGTCACTCTTCAGAGCAATATGACCTACGCTGTCCATTAGGTCCATCTCTCTCTTGCTCATGAGATCCACAAAGCTGTTCTGCAGCGTGTAGGTAACATCTTTCTGTAGATTTTCACACCAAGTAAAAGTTCCCCCTTCTATGTTAAATACAAACTCTGGATCAACACACTGTACCTCTCCAACAACCAAGCCATCGCACCTTTCCTCTGCCATGATATTGTGGTTACAAACGCAATCATTCACTATGAACTTCCTCTGTGCTCTGCTCTATAACCTCGCACCCCTATCAAGTAGGTTAAAGCGCTGCACTAAAATCCCAAATGCTCTTTCCATATCCTCTCTTGTTCCCTCCTGAAAGCATGCGTACTTTTTTCTTCTCTGGTGGATAGATCCCTTATAGATGCCTGAATAAGGTGCAAATTGGGGTAAATTCCATGCCCTAAGTAGTACGAAATGGTGCTCTCTTTGTTGTTCATTTTGTACTTAAAGAACGGAGGGAATTTTCCTTTCATTATGCCTTGAATAGTACTAGACGAATCCAATGTGTTTATTTCGTTAAGACTACCAGGGAACTCTAACGCCAGATGCCATATCCATATTTCAGAGCCGCAATTGCTTCTAAAACAACAGTATGTTTTCTTTCCTTGCCACTAAACATTCCAGCCATTGACATCGGGCAGTTCTTACATCTCCAATGCTGTCGTTCTAAACTTCCAATGCATCCTGGGTATTCTTTGCTAGCGTAGCGTGTCATAATTCTGACAAGACCTTCATTCCTCGGTTGACACAAGTATTCCTTCCCAAATGAATCAAGCAGCACGCTACAAACTTCTTTCATTGATACCATAACTGAAGTTTTACTCATAGCGCAACACTAATCTAAACTATGGGCCGAAATTCCCAAGTGAAAGGAAGCGAAAAGCAGTCAAGATTCGTTGCACTGAATGCACTTCTTCCTTGCCCAAATTGTCTCTTCTTTTTTTAAAGGTACTCTGCCCGTTACGCACTTGGTATACTTTGCTAGACAAAGAGCGGGATATTCAAATGCGTCGCTCAGATTTTTTGTCGGAGTATGTGCTGGTGTTTGCAAAGTTATCTCTGACAATGCGTTGATTTGAGCGTTACACCCACGTTTTGGAGACTGCCAAGCAGTAGAACCTACAGGAGGTCTACTGGGCTGCAGGATGTCTTGGGCAAAGGGAAGCGCATGTGTGACTATTTCATCATCGTCAGAGTCGTCGCTGAACAGAGACTGCATGATTCAGCGACAACTCTGAGAACGACGAAGCTCTGTTCGTTTTGAAACAAGCATGACGCTCTGTTTGGTTAGAGCAGTGTGGTGGGACGTCTACTGTAGATGAGCATCAATCCCTTTCTTTTTTTTTATCAGCCGGTTATATCTCTCCAAGTTGTTCAATTATCTTTCAGTTTTTTATCATCCACCAAAGCGTTGGTGATGGCCTTAGGCCATCTCCACCGTGGCGATGGATGTCAAAAAACTGGAGACGTAATTGAACCACTTCGAGAAGAATAGGTGGGTCATGAGTAAAACACGCGACTTGATCATCGTCGCCACTGGACAACTCACCGCAACTGTGAAGACATTCGAGAGCTGGATGGACGTGCCTTAATACAAGCCATCAGCTCCTTGCAAATATGCCAAAAGTTTTCAGCAAGGACTCTGAAAACGACGAAACTATCGCAAACTAACGTTTGCAAAGTAGTTTTTGAAACCAAGGAATTTCCAAATTAACTCTTCATTAAGAGCTTATCCAAATCCCTCACGACAATTCAAAGCCTGGTCTCCACTAATACTACAAGACGAACAAAAGCCTTTATTTATGATTTTTGGCTGCCCAGTACTCCCCGTGGGCAGGGATTTTGTTGACCCTATGGGTGGGAGCTAAGAAAAATTAGTTTTTATGTTTGAACCGAGCACGCTGCTCCTGTACTCCGCTAAAAATCGGCCAAAAAGCTCAGCCGCTGGGCTGGCGCTTGCGTTTACGTCAACGCCAATATTATTGAAGCTTATTTCGTTTTGTTGCGCACAGTGCATCATATTTTTGTTTCTCTGCAGATTTTTGCTCGCCTCGTGGCCTCTGTGGCTCTATTTGATGCATTTGCTAGAAAGCATTCGTTTTGTAGGCGAACGTTAGAATTAGTTAATTAACTAGTTTGCTTGAGTATAGTGGGCTCCAGCATCAGTTCTAACGTGTCTTCTTTTCCTATTTTCATTCTACTCGATCTCTTGAAGAGATCAGTTATGTATTTGACATGTCTCTCTGGCCTCAAAGCCGAGTTGACACCTTTTGTGACATACTGTCAATATGACACGACAACATGCTAATTTCAGAAAAGTCATGACCGACCACGAGCACACATCTGGCTCTAAAGTACGCGTTAAATACTACTCACAACGTCGGCAAACGTCCCGCATGGCACAGCAATGATCAAACGGTCATAGAAGGTTCCCGAGAGATCCGTGCCCATTCATCATGACCACTTTGGGGTCATTCCAGATCATCAAGACACTGTCTGTTGCTGATTTTTGCCAAGTCATATAACAAGTCATCAGCTGGGGATTTTGCCAAGTCGTCAAACTGATAGGTCTGGAATTAAACCCGGTAAAACACGCATATATGGAGGCCAACGAGAAGACCAAGCATAATGCCGTTAAACAAGGACGATTTCTCATTGACTAGTGGCACTGAGAGAACTAGGTTAAACCTTCTATATAAACCCCGATCGATGCTCCATATTTCAAGTCGGATCATCACCATCGACTTCCAACCATTCTCAATCATTGCAACTCTTTTCCTAACATTGGTAGCATTCGCAAGCTCGTACTGCGCTTAGCTTTAAGTGGTGGCCATCTAGCCTTGGTGTATTTTGCTACACAAAATTCCTGAATTACGGATGAGCCACAGAGATCCAGATCATAGTGACTGTTGATTTCTGGCCAATTGTGTGTTCCAGTGAGCTCATTACTCTGACCCAGGTTACCACCGCCTTCGCCGTCGGTGTACACCAACACCGACATATCCTCCGAACCACCTTCAACATCGCCGCCACTGCCACCGTGGACCTCGCCGACCTTAGAACCCACATAGCTGACCACAACCTCTCCTTCGAACGCCGGACGCCGTCAACCGAACCATTCGATAACCTCGTTTCGCTTGAACCACGGATACCTCGGAGTCAACCACCATCTCCAGAGCCATTTAACAACACTCCAGAAGCCCCGGAATAACGAAAAGAAACAACTGTTGTGGACAAACCTGAAAGAGTCCACACGGTCTTGGAACGAATTTTTCAAGTGTACGAGTCATCCAATCAGAAACCGTCATCGTGTCCTGCCGATCAGTGACACGGGAAACATCAACCTTTACCGTGTGACAAACGATCGCATCCGGAACCAGAGGAAGCATAAACTTCGACTTAGCCTTCATATATCCATGTGTGAAGACTGCACTTTACGCTTGAAGAGCCGCCCATAACTCGAAAAACACCCTCACGGTACCAAACAAAAGAAAAAAGTGTTGTCGAAAACGTCACTGCCTGGTTGTTATATTTGCCGTATACCCTTGTTTAACAATTGAAAGCATTACGAAGCCCACTGCAAGGATAAGAAGCATCGATTGGCTGATGAAAAAGAACAAAAAAGTCAACAGACATACTTCAATGGCCGTTGTTAGCCAGTAAGCACAATTTTGTGAAAAAATAAAAATTGGTCGTCTTACCCTTTAACATACCGTTTGTGACTGTGTTCGAGCTCCTGCTCCAGCACGATTACCACTCTTTGTTAACGGAGAAGTAGCCGTACAGGTCTTACTATCTTCCCAATATCTTGACCTCTGGTGAACTGGACTAAAGAAACTCTACTTTAGCCACTCCGATACACGTCCACGTTCTTACAGCGAAGGGATTCGAACCCGAGACATCGAAATTCCGATTTGCAGCCTGAAATCACTTGGTCACATCTTACGTTTTTATTCTGGCAAGGTTCCGAAAAAATCGGTATTACAATTACCAAGATCCAGTTTATTGGCACAATAATTCGACCCATTTGGCAAGGGTTTCCTGTTTTACTTGATTCCAAGCAGTTTCTGTCACCCCAGACAATGCCGCGCCCTCTCCACAGTCTCGTGCAATTTAAATCATCAAAAACCTCGGACTTGTGATGGAAACTACACGTGGGAGAATGGAAAGACTCGAAAGAGAAGCCGAACAGAAGATGACATCGCTCGAGTCTGCTCTTACCCTCCTTCTTAGCTATAAAGGCGAATCTTCGTCTGCTCCAAAGTTCAATAAGCCTCCTTTGTTTACTAAAAAGCAGAATATTGATAGCTGGATCACCTACGTCCGAAACTATCTTGAAGGAACTTCAAACAAGAAGGCACTTCCCATAGCACTCAGCTATATTAGTGGAGCTGCTCACGAGTGGTAGCTCGCCCAAGTGAAAAATGGAACGGAGTTTACCAAACTCGACGAACTCTTTGATGGTCTGGAGACTCGCCTCAGAATAGTGAACAAAGAAGAACTTGCTTGCGATAAGCTGAGCAAGTGGAAACAGATGAAAGACGTCCAGCAGTACAATGAAGAGTTCTTGAAGATCATACTAAATATTCCTAATATCAGTATGGAAGAACAGGTAGACCGATACAAAAGAGGTCTGAAGACCTTCATTTGGAAAGAACTTTGTATCAAGGAATACAAATCTGTTACGGATGCCATGAAGGATGCGGAAAGAGTGGAATCAGCGTATGGAGAAGGGGGCTCCAGTAGGTTTGGCAGATCGGCAGGCGGCCCCCGGCAGATTGACGGATCCGTACCGATGAAAATTGGAAATTTGAAGTTAGAGAAGCTTACCCTGGAAACCACAGAACACTGCCAAAAGCAGGGACTTTGTTTCCGTTGCAGAGGACCAGGGCATACGGCAAATGATCCCAGTTGCCAAAAAACTCCCATAGGAACTGACCGACATGTCTTTAGTTCCAATCAAAACCACCGCACCCATACAAACAACCAAGATCTCCAAGACTAATATTAGGGCCAAAGAACGCACGGAACACCCGAACTCGAGTACCAAATTAGATAAAAAGATATACAGACTTTTGACATCATATCTCGCGTCAACCTTTGAAACCCCAGCCCCAGAACTTTTAATGCCGTAAGTAAGCGTAAACGGAAAAGATGTAAAGCGTTGCTTGATAACGGATCCAAAATCAGCTACCTTTCTAAATATTTTGTTAAACGCCTGGGAATTCCAACAGTCAAGACGAACCACCAGGCAGAAATGGCGAATGGATCAAGTACCGTCCTAGAGAGGCCTGAAAAAGAAAGTTTCACATTAAAAATGGGACAAATCAAAGAGAAAAGACTGTTTGCCTTATGCCCTCTGTACGGATATGACGCAATCCTTGGAGAAAAAGGGCTTCACCAGTACAACCCTGATGTCAACCATAAAACAAACGACATATCATTTCCCACCGAAAATGAGCAAGTTGTCAGTCACCCTACATGGAGAAGAAACAACAATATGACAACAATCAACGCTATCAAGAAATATATCCAGAAGAAGTTACCAGTATTTGCCGTTCTTGTACGACTACGAAATGAACCAGTAGAAACAAAATTACAAGACCCCGACCTACAATCTTTGTAAAGCAAATACAAAGATGTGCTCACCGATAAACTCCCAAAAGGACTAGCATCGAAACGAGAACAAGACTTCAACATAGACCAACTACCCAACTCTACACCACTAAAGAAAGGATTATATCGAATGTGGGATAGAGAGCTTACACAACTACGTAAGCAAAATTACGAACTACTTCAAAAGAGTTTCATCCAACTAAGCGTGGTGTGCACCCGTACTATTCGTGGCGAAGAAAGATTGGTCATTAAGGGTATGTATAGATTACCGAGGCTTGAACAAACTAACGGTGAAGAACAGCTATGGCATACCCAGGCTTTCTGACATATTCCATCAGTTAAGTGGAGCTAGAGTATTCCTGAGAATAGATCTCCGTTCAGGTTATCATCAAGTAAGGCTTTCCGAACAGGTGGTTCCTAGAACAGCATTTCGTACAAGATATGGTCACTTTGAGTTCCTTGTACTTCCCCTCGGTCTTACCAACGCGCCAGCGTCGTTCATGAGCCTGATAAATAGCTTATAACGAGAGTACTTAGATACGTTCGTCCTATGATATCTAGATGACATTTTTATTTATATTATAATGGAAAAGGAACACATCAAGCATCTCAGATGTATAATTGACAAAGTGCATGAGCATATACTTTATGGGAAGCTTTCAAGATGTGAGTTGATGAACAAAAAGTCGAATACGTAGGACCAATTATGAGTGCAGAATGTCTATCCGTCGAGGCTCAGAAAGTTGATGCAATGTTGAATTGGCGCACACCGAAAAACAAAAGCGACGTCCAGGCATTTCTGGATTTAGTAAACTACTACTGAATTATTTTTAAGAACTGTTCCGCAATATCAAAACGTTTGACCAAACTATGCGGAAAATCCGAGTTTGAATGGAATCAAGAAAAAATTGAGAGTGTTGAGTCTCTGAAGAAAAATATAACGAGAACCCCAGTACTTAGAACATTTAACCCAAAACTACCCATTATCGTTACAACCGACGCTTGTCAATATGCCATTGGAGCTCTCATGGAACAGATCGAAAATAATGTTAAACGACCTGCAGCATTTTCGTGAAGAACATTGAACGCAGCAGAACAACAATATGCCGCCCATGACAGCGAGGTCTTGGGTATCATAGACACACTAAGAGTATGGAGAGTGTATTTTCATGGCTAAAATTTTGCAGTATGTACAGAACAATACCTTTTGAATTATCTTGAATGTCAACCGAACCTATGTCAATGACAGGTCGGGTGGCTAAAAAAATCGTGGAATTTGACTCTTCTTTTCAGACGATCAAAGGGAAATCCAACGTTGTCGCAGATGCGCTTTCAAGATACCCAAAACATGCTGAAAATATTGAAGTGATAAACCCGTCACTACTTCAGGTAGCAGTTTTCAGAACTTCCAAAGTCAATGGGGTACCCCAGCTTGTTGAAGTATCCAAAAAAGACATGCGCGCATTCATCAATGGATATCTAAACGACAAAGAGTTTAAAAACTTATGCAAGTGTCCAAAAGGCCCTTTTCACAAACGATACGGATTCTTGTATAAAGAAAGAAAAGACAACTGTGCGTACCGAAAGGCCAAGTAAGATTGAAGATACTACAAGACCACCACGATCAACCTGTTTCAGGACGCCTAGCATTCAAAAAGAGATAGGAGAACATTCGGAGGCTATACCACTGGAAAGCTTTACGCCAAACGATTAAAGAATACGTCGATTCATGTCTGATATACCAAGAAACTAAATAACGAACCATAGAACCACAGGTTCAGCTACAACCATTACTTCTGCCGAAAGGGAAGTGGGCACAGATTGCAGTGGAATTCATCAAACCGCTTCCTAAATCGAAAACTGATAACAGTGCATTGTACGTAGTAGTAGACCCCTTATCAAATTTGATCAGAGTCAATCCAACTACATTGGACATCACTGCCGTGCACACTGCAAAACTATATTTTATACCCATAGACCAGGGTCGTGGACTTTCCTAAGTTCTTATCTCCCACAGGGACAAGACGTTTGTGAGCATATTTTGGTAAGAATTATTTCGTCTCATTGGCACCAAGATAAGAACTTCAACAGCATATCATCTCCAAACAGATGGTCAAACCGAGATAATGAACAGGAAAATCGAAGAAATGATTACATTATACGTCAATCTCAAGCAATCCAATTAGGATGAGTACCTCAAAGAGGTCAAAGTCACATATAACTCGTCAGAGAACTCCACTACGATTTTTGCACCAGTCCTCCTAACGTATGGTGACCTCCCAAGAGTACTACCGCTGGATACTATCATCTCAGAGAATGATGCAGCTCTGAAGTTAATAGAGCGCATGAAGCAAGCATAAAAAGAAGCAAGAACACACATTGAAAGACATCATCGTTACTCTAAGTCATACACCGACAAGAATCGATCCCCTCACACATTAAAAGTGGGTCAAAAAGTCATGTTGTCCACGAAAACCCTCAATGCGGACCACATGGAGAAGAATTCCAAGCTGCGAGTCCGATACTGCGGGCCATTCAAGATCATAGAAAAATTTGGCCCAGTAACATTTCGTCTAGACTGAAGCCATACACTGAATTCAAAGATTCATGATGTGTTCCACGTGAGTGTTCTTAAATCATACCGAGAAGACAAGTCAATTCGCCCAGAGCCAGCTGATCCAACCCCAGTAACCGTGAAGGATGGGACAGATGAGTATGAAATAGAATGCATTGTCAAACACAGAAAACGGGCCAGAGGATTTGAATTTCTCGCCAAATGGCTGTTAAAAGTAGTTATTATTTACCTTTCTTTGAGTATAGTTGGCTCTAGCATCATTTCTAACGTGCACAAACCAGCTAGTTGTATTCTACTCGATCTGCTGAAGAAATATGTTACCCAATTGCCATACCAAACTGGCCTCAAAGCCGAGTTGACATCTTTGTGACACCCTGTCAATATGACATGACTACATATTCATTTCAAAGAAGTCTTGGTTGACCACGTGGACATATTGGCTCTAAATTCCACGTTGTCAACTACTCACAACGTTGACAGAAACTTCACACGGTACAGCAGGGATCGAACGTGCATGGATAATTCCCGAGGGAGTTGTGCCAAGTCATCACTGGCACCCTGGAGTCATGCCAGATCATCAATACCTTGTCTGATGACAAGTCATCAGCATTGATGGAAGTTGCCAAGTCATCAAATGACTAGATCTAGCACTGAACCCGGTAAACCAGTCGCGTACGGAGGCCAGCACGAACACCAAGCATCATACCGTTTAACTTGGGCGAATTCTCATCGACTAATGGCACTGATAGAACTAGACTAAAAACTCTATATAAACCCAGATGGATGTTCCGAACTTCTAACTCAGATCATCACCATCTACTCCCAACCAATTCAATCACTGCACCTCTGTTCCTAACAATGCCCGGATATCCAAGTCATGAGAGCACTTGGATGAAAGAGAAAGACCTCACGAACTGCAAAGCACTTCTCGAGCAGTATAAGAAGGCGAACCGAATCCTATCGAGAAGAAACTAAGCATTCAGTATCAATCAACCCTCATGACAAATCAGAACTCCTATATTCAAGGAGCAAGAGAATTCTACAACGATCTGAACCTTGGTAAAAGATCACTATATAGCTGGATGAGTGAGATTACTAGCATCGAACCAATTAGGCCATGCCTTTGCTGGGCAGCCTGTCATATATCCTTTTCATTCGCCCAACATCATGGACCTTTCTACACAGATGAAAACGACATACTTCAGCTCTTAATTCTTTTTTGACTACGATTGCGGAATTCTGACGATTTTGGACGATACATTTGAGATGCATCTTGTCTATTGCATAGTCGCACGTGACGGACATCTCACTGGTGAACGAAGTTTTACTGAGGAAATTGGTGAAACCTTAAACCACTTGGAGGATGAAAGTCAAGTGCCATTCACCTTGCAACATGACTGTCAACAAAACAAGTTCCCAGTTCCTCCGGAATCTGGGTTTGTGCGACTCCAAGGAAATCTTCGTTATGACTACTTACCAGTCGGATAGACTCTACTGTTAGGGGAGATTGATGTTAGATTTAGTTACTATCCTACCTTTGTTTGAGTATTGTTGGCTCCAGCATCAGTTTTAACGTGTCTATTCTTTCTATTTTTATTCTTCTCGATCTCCTGAGGAGATCGGTTTCCTATTTGAACTGTCTACCCGGCCTCAAAGCCGAGTTGAAATCTTTTGTGATATACTGTCAATAGGACACGACAACATGCTTATGGCAGAAAAGCCCCGACCGACCACGTGGACAAAGTTGGCTCCAAAATACATGCTGCCTACTACTTACAATGTTGACAAACACCTCACATGGTACAGAAATGATCAAACGGTCACAGAACGTTCCCAAGAGATCCGTGCCAAGCCATCATGAGCATGTTGGGTTATGCCAGTTCATCAAGACCCTGTCTGTTGCTTATCCTTGCCAAGTCATAGAAAAAGTCATCAGCCGGGGATTTCGCCAGTTCATCAAGCGGCTAGATCTGGCGTTGAACCAGGTAAGCCACCCAAATATGGAGGCCAAAGATAGGACCAAGTATAATGCCGTTAAACCCGGGCGATTTCCCATAGACTTGTGCCACTGATAAAACAAGGCTAGACCATCTATATAAACCCCGATGGATGCTCGGAACTTCAACTCGGATCATCACCATCGACTTCCAACCATTCTCAAACATTCCACGTGTGTTACTAACAGGAAGGAAGAAATTCCCTCGGTATTTTTCGAACCAATTGCACACTCTGTTTTTATATGGCAGTTTTTGTTCCTTTTTTCAGGTAGCTTGTATGACGTGAACATTCTAGAAACCTCAAATACTACAGATGGCATCATGAGAGGTGAACGTTTTCCGTTCTTCAAGTCAATGCAAGTGGCTACAAGTAAAATATGTTGTAATATGTTGGTGATAGTGTACATCCAGACTTTTACATTCCAAAGAAACCTACACGCGAGCCTTCTAGCCCAAAAAAATTGGAAGTACAGTCGTTTCCACAAAGATGTGCTTATCTATGTAAGCGGTGTAGAGCAATCCACATAGTGCTGTTTTTCCGTCCACTCGATTCATATAAGTTCCGATTACGTTTCGTGAGAGATTCAGAGATTTCTACACCCCCTGTACTATAATGATTTGCTCAAGGATGATGGGGTGTTGTCGATTTGAAAACAGGCATTACGCTGGTAAACCGCCTTGCATGCCTCCGTCAGTGCATGCAAAGCAGCCGTTTGGCGCGAAACCTCCCTTCCAGTCAAAATTTCAGCAGCAGGAGCCGCAGCAGCAGCAAAGCTAGGAATGCATTGGCGGCTGCTGCATATTGATTGCCTCCTAGCCTCTGAATGGCTAGCACTACAGAAAAAATTACAGTGCAAGCCACTCAGCAGTAATGGTGGAATGCAACGACTGGCTAGCCAGGTGCACTACTCCAGTGTAGTATACAGCACCAACGCACTACAGGAGTGCCAGACACTCAGTAAGAGAGGGGCTGGCACTGCTTTCATTTCTCCATTGCCAGCCAATGGCAATTAAATGCACTTCGACCGCCCACGTGTCTGTCAAAAGTAGTGTCACCACTACCATTTTGGATTCATTCACCATATTTTGACTTTGGCGCATGTAAAATCTTCTTTACTGCGCCGAGCCAAATATGGATCAGAAGGCATATTCTTGTCCAAAATATATGGACTGGTGCCCTGTCCCATTCACATGGATCCACAGGTTGCTTAACTATGAATTACACAGCATTGCTGAATGTTTTGCATATTTGTAGTGCTATTTGGACCAAGTTAGTGTAACAGCTATTCTGCATCTGTCTATCTATTTATTTATTTAGCTACTGTACTCAGTTCACCCTTACAGTGGGCTGGATTCCCAACTTCTTACGTTGGCAGGCACGGGCCGACTCTGGGAAGTAAATGTTGGACAACTGAGTGTTCCCCTCTGACGTAAGAGCCCCTGGTGGGTGACAACCGTCTTCAGAGATTCTCTTCCTGGTGCAGGTTTTTCATCCGTGTCGCCGCATCTACATTACAATCACCACAATCCGTGTGTATTTATCGTTTTGTTTTCTATCTTTACTATTTTACGACTTATCAAAGTCGTACCACATGGTACACCGGTCATCTACGTTGCTTATCACTTTTGTTTCGGCCTCAGTCACGTGCATCACGGTCTGCTTTTCCCATATCTGGAGTGCCACCACGGATTTGCCACATTTATAGCCCCCGACCCGTCGTAACCACCTCAGCGCACTGACGTCGTCATCGTCTACCCTCAACCGCATATCGGGAAGATATCCTCGGTTTACAACCATTCATGGTGCTCATTCGTGAGAGGCTCCTTTTCCTGAACTACTTAATTTAGGCCGGAGGGCCAAAACGTCTTTGAGTGCCTTCTCCATGTTATGTTTTGCACCACAAACAGAGCTTTTGGTGTTTTTGTCGAACAATTCCAAACGTAGGACAGACCAGTACGACTGCAGGGTAGATCAGATAAGAATCTCATCATAATGTAGTACACTGGACTTTTCCGTTACACATAGGCCATATCCCTGTTCTATGCGTTGTAAAGATTTCGTAATTACAGCGTAGTGCCTTAAAAATGGAATGTTTTTGGCCGCAGTGCCGCCCTGCTTTAGGCGCACCTTCGCCAGCCATATTTGGCCGACTATACAACGCAGGCTCATTTACACCTGTAAAATGTATTCTATTCAGTAACGTAGACTAAATATTGGAATGCCGCAGTGGCCAGCAATATTAATCTACCGAGCTCACCATCCAGCTTGTTGGTAAGTTTTGCCGTTATCTTAGTGGCCTCAGAACTCCAGTTCTGTTATTTCAAAACAATTGTTCCCGACGGTACTATCGTGTCGAGGCCGAAAATACAGTCTATAGCCTGCGCAGCTATAGTCCAATTCCATCCACCTGGCTATCCATACTCACTGGGTATTTCCCGTTCTTTCCTCGCCTCTACTGGCCTTCGGCGTATTCGGCTCCTGAACACCCTGCTGACTAGGCGAACAGCCAATTTACTTTGCCCAGCCTGAAAGTCGTATGCGGAAGCGAACCCTAGTTCATGAGCATCGCTCACTTGCAGAGCCGAAGTAGACGTCGGGGCTCTGGCGCAATCTCAGAGATACCCTGTTCTTCTGTTGCCACCCGTTGGATGTTCCATCGAAGCTTCATACATGACAAAAGCGTAGGCCTTCGTCTAGGCGCTTGTCCAATCTTGGGGCAAGGTACACTTTCTCTGTCGCCACACGATGTTACCGGTGGACCGATAGTTGTAATGTCCAATTCAACACTTCAGTTCTACGTCGAGTAGAAGCTTGTACCGTTTGAAAGTTGTGGGCATTGCTCAGCAGTCGTTCTTCCGTTTAAAGTGGGGGATCTAACCATAGAATCAGTGAAAAGGTCTGGGCCTGTTATGCTCTTCCTTCCAGGCTCTACCTGCTCCGCACTACGCTGATTGCGGATGCTCCTCCAAGTAGCACATCTCGCTACACATGAATATATGCATTTTTACTCAAAACATGATGATTGAGGAGCGAAGAGCTGGGCTCAACGATGGGGAGCCTGATAAAGTTGAGGAGTAGTTTGTCAATATTGCGGAAACCAGAATATTTACTTGGTGCAAAGGTGTGGTTGATACAAACTGTAGTGTAGTACTTTCGTATTCGGTAGCTGGAGATAACAATATGCACGAAATAGTGGAAGTCCGAGAACGCGGGGTCGGCTTTTCCAAAGCGGTGTGTAAGGCCACTCTGTCTATCCGCAGTCGATGACTGCTGGAAGACATCAAGTGGCGGGAGGGTGATCAGTGTAGCAGATACTGCGGATGTTGTCACAATAGTATGTCCAGTATTGGCTGAACGAGAAGACTTTAATGCCAGGAGAGCTCTGTCCTGAAGCGGTACGTCTGCCTACTCTCCTCTTACGCTCTGTGCTGTCTCACGCGCGGTGACTGGGACGTTTGTATACGCCCTTTTACCAAAGGTTTCTACATTCCACACAAATAGGAGACTAGTATAGTGGACGTAGCAGCTCCAGTTTGGTCCAGGTTTAGTCTAGGCAGAAGGTTCAGGAAGGTTTATTGTGCTTACTGGCACAAGAGTGTAGTGCCATGGACCCCCAGAGGCGAAGGGTGCTTTCGACTCATATATAGGTGGCACCCGACAATCAGATGTGACTCAGATGCATGAGTCAGAGACCTGGATGCGACCTGAGGGATAGCCCGGATACTAGTGGTTACCGAATTGGGAAGTCACAGATTCATGAGCGTTGTCACACTTAGGAGTTTGGACTGCTGGAATACGTGTCAGGTGAGCGACCGTTTACTCTCATGATCTCCTGAGCCGGGTTTCATGCACATGTGTAACGCTTTACCAACCGAGTTTGCCAGAATAGCTGTATCCGTTTGAGTTACTTCCCTAGTGTCTATTGGGCCGGTGCGCTGACCTCATATGAGGCCAGCGCACCGGCACGCAAAATTAAAATAATTGAAATCTGATCCGCATGGCCCCACATTTCAAATTTTGAACTTTAAGAATGGCCAACAGGGTGGTCTTTCAACTTTAAGTAGTTCTAGAAGACGACCACTGAGCCAAAACAGCAATATATTTAAACTCTCAGATCGTTTTCAACACCCACTTGAACAGCAAAAAGAATATGGTGACATCTGTTAAACGGGCAGTTTCGTCATAGAGTTTAAATAATCTAGCAAGTCTGAGTAACGCGGATTGAATTAGTAGGGGGCTAAAGGTAAAATGAAAATATTGTTAACTTTTGCATTCAAACATAGATTTTTATTATAAAAAACGAAGGTTGACAAGGTTGTTGACATCCATATCAGCTTCTGAACTTCATAATACCGTGAAACTCTTCAATTTGTTTCATAAAACAATCTATATTAGTACCAGTGTGACATAAAAACCCTTCTTTTTCCTTTCTGATATAGCACGCAGAACATAAAAACGTGGACTTTGTACTACCTGTGCAGAAATTGCATCGTACTTGATATAAAGCTTTCTTAATCTTGCCATCCTTGTTTTGTCTCCTTCATTCGTTAACATTAAATGCAAGCCAGTGCCTGTAAACATTGGCTTCTCATGAAAATTTTCACATTCTTGCTCATCTCTACTCATTAGACCTGTGGTATCCCATGTATTCTAAATTAATTCATCAGCCAATTGGCAATAGAATTGATGCAGATTTTTCACGTTTCTGGTTCCATTTGCGGCTTTGTACAACTTCCACGCGAACACAATACAAATGGATAAAAGAGAGCAATTCACTCGAAATGACCACTCTTTCACTTCAGTTTTCTTCGGCAGATTCAGATCATCTTGTCTGCATCTGTTATGGCAATCGACCATTGAACAGTTCTTGTAATACTCTTCACACACGTCAGGAATTGCGACCTCCAATTCCACTTTCTTAGAAATATTTCCCTCCCGTCTCCACCTTTCTCGAATAATAGGAGAACCAGGATTAACCATGCTAGAGGTTGATACGAAATACCTTCTTTCTCTGCCCATCTACATTACAGCCATTATATCATTATTGATAATGCCTCCTTTTGATAGAATAAATACAAAATCTCCCCTGTCCGATAGAGTAGTTTCGGAGAAATGTGTCATAGGATATACACGAGTAGCATTTTCGACGACTCCAGTAAACCTTAAACATATCTCCAGTAATGCTTTCGCGGTACTTACTGACACAAAAAAGGAATCCGCACATACTAAAACTCCTGATCCAAACCATGGTTACACTAAGTGACGTAAGACTGCCGTTACATGGGCGTTACCAGAATCAAAAACTTGTTCTGGAATATTTGCACCCATACTGAGTTCAATGTTCAGCATTATGTCACTTGGTGCACAACATACGGCCTTCATTTCAAGACCATTTTCCGTCTTTCTATCTAATGCCGTATAGTGTGGAAGCCCGACTTCAATACAATTACCGCCTAATCCGTACCATGGTGAAATTCTTTCGTCAACACATAAGGCATGTGATGGCTTGACAAAACAACGACGATGGTCATTGATTGCCTTCACAAAATCTGCTACGAAGGACCAACGCGCGATTCCCTGATCTTCAGTCACACCACTTCCGCTGAAGCATATTGAACTTCTAAGCATTTCAAATCTGTTCCGTGACATCGCAAGTGTGGTGCAATGCCCCAAAGGGGAAAAACACCGAAAGACGTTCAGGATCTTCCTCTCACGAGGTGAACCCAGTTGGGTAGAGCCCTCCCAGAGGTGTCACGGCGAAGCCGGTTTGTAAGACCAGGGACACCTGTCGCGACTCGCGCAGGGAGGTGAAGGCGAAGAATCGATATCCGCGTGAGCGGGGTGTGATCCTCAGTAGAGGTATGTTTCCACGTAAGTGGGGGTGTGTGAGCGGATGCGCACACGAGGGCCGCGGGTAGCGGGAGGTGCTACCCTAAAAAGGGGAAGAACGAAGGGCGAAGAAGAGGAAGAGAGGACGAAGTGAGTCGCGAGAGCGACGAACAGATACGGCGATGCCGGTGGACAGGACTCCCTATACAGGGCGAAACACCAATATGATTGGAACAATTATACTCCCAAGGATGGGCTTCTTTAGATGTGCAAGGGGGTTAGATGTCCCGTGGTTTACGGCGTTTCCCTCCAAGGAGGAGTAGAGTACGCGCGCAAGCGGTAACAACTAGAGCCAATTCCCCAGGTTGGGGTCCCTTGTTGGGGAAGTTTTACTGGTGCGACGGCAGTGCGCCGTCGCACTAAGTACTAGCTTCCCAGAAATGGGTGTGAAAATAATAAATAATAATAACTAAAATACTCCACATTTCGTGGCAACATCCACTACTGTGGCCAACCGGCAATTGACCCAAAACCGTGTCCCACGTGTCCATATCCACCATAGTGGGGCGTAGTTGATATACACACTACACAACCGATAATATCGGGAAAGCGTTCAAGTACCAAAAATCCCTCCCTGAGGGCGTTGCACTACATATCCCCCCCCTAAGACGGGAAAACGACCGCGGACGCGGAGGGTTCCCAGACGAAAATGGGTGATAAAAGCGCGTACGCCGTCTCCGGTTCTTCTTTCCTGGCATAGCCGGCTATTGTAGTATAGTGTTGTGGGGAGCTAGCTGCTCCCTTGAATAAACTTTCCCGTTTTGAACGTTTATTCTCGTTTGAGATCCCCGTCCTCGACGGACCTTGCCTTGTTATCATTTCCTATCTCTCTCCGCTCACGCGGCAACGTTACCCGACTTGGGCATTAACCAGCGTGGCTGGGGCTGCAGTTCCCGTTTGACGGTGGTATCGCATGACCTGCGACCGTGGGAGGTGTTCAATTGGCTCCCACGTATCCCCACTGGGGTCGTACCCGTACCAGCGGACGCGGTATTGTAGAATACCATCCTGGTCCCAGGTGTGTCCGACAAGTCGGTCTACTACGAACTCTCGTTCGTAGACCTGCCGGCCGTGCCGGGTGGTGGTTGTACTTCCTTGCGGGGGCTGCCCGCTGTGCGGTATAATGTCGCTTAGCAGGGTGTTCGGCGATAACTCCGGCGTTGCCGTGCGCTGTGATAGCGGCCGCTGCTCATGCGGGAAGATATCCCTCAAGAGGGTGTGTGGTGCCACGGTTTTCACCGGCAAGTCATTCCCCATTGGGGTAGGTTCATTTCCGCTTTCGCGGTATTGCGGGCGAACAGCCAGTCGGCGGGGGACTTGGGCTCCGCCTTCGCGGTTGAGCTCACGAACCGTGAGTTTGCAGGAAGATGACCGCTCCTGCAGAATCGGCATTTCCACAATCCCCTGGGGGGTCCCGTGCGACACGGTGATTGGGTAGCAAACCACCTCCCTGCCAGGAGCACGAGCGCTCCGCACCATACGTTCCGGCGATGCCGTGGTGTCCCCGGCTACTGACGGGTTGCCTGGGGCTAACTCCGGTACACTGGTATTTTGGTCAAAATTTCCCTTTGGAGGGTGCCGGGCAGGTGCCGAGGACACTCTTTTCAGGGGCTTGGCCGCTAAGTGCGGTGCACCGTCTCCACGCGGAGGAGCAGCGTCTGGTATGACCGGTTTCGAGCGTGCGATGGCGTGCACTTTTTCCGAGTTCCTCGGTTCTTCCCCGCAGCGTTGCGGGAGGTGGCGCAAATTATTCCCCGGAACGGGGGCTTCAATTCCGTCGACGACGGGAGGCGTTTCCCGCGCTTGCAGGCCAAGGCCTGAAGCTTCGGCTGCGGCTTGGCTGCCTTTTTACCCAGGTTGGGTGTGGGGATTTCCCAGCGGCGCTGGTGTATCTGGGCGCCTCTTCTCCGCAGGGCGCGGGTCTGATCGACCTGATTGAACCGCTTCCGCGGGGACTTCCGCCAACGGCGGCTTCGAGGCATCGCCCTGCTCAGGGGATTGGTGGCAATCGTCACCATACTCCCTTATCGGGGATCCTTCCCTGACAGGGGTGTGCGGTAGTTGCGCTTCAACTTCCCGTGTAGCACGGTATGTTTTCCGCGTTTGTGGCGATGCCTCAGGGGATGGATTGGGCGATTGCCTTTCCGCTGCTGCGGTATTGGAGTGAGGCTTCTCGTTTTCCCGTGACAAACGGTGTATTTGCCGCTTTTGCGGGGCCTGCGCGTCTGGTTCCTGTTGCACAGCACTGCCCGGGAACGGGGGATTAGTGTGGCGTGACATACTCCGTGCTCCACGGTCAGTGTTCCGTATGTTACGGTGTGTTTCCCGATGCGACGGCGATATCGTTCCTCGAAAACGAGTGTTCTCCTCCCCCTCCTTAGACGGAGCGGCGGGATAAGGGATAACATTCCCCGCCTGGCGGGTATAGATGCGCGCCAGTGGGGCAGACGTGGTAGGGGCGGGCGCTGAGGGGCCCGAACTACCCGGCTGAGCCGGTGAGTCCGACAGAGTCGGTAGATCTGAGAGTCCCCGGCTGGGGTGTGGTAGTACCGTAGGTCTAGTACTCCCGGATGGTTCCGGTGTTGCAGAGTCCGTAGAAACGCGGTTGCCTGGATCCAGGACTACCTCTGACGAGGGAGGAGGGGCAAGGACAACACGATAACGGGAGATCCGTTCGTGCGTGTCGCCCATCTCTACCACGACAGTGTCGGTGTTCACAGCGATGACCTTGAATGGTCCATCCGCCACAGGCGAGAGTTTATGGCGCTTCTCCCGTTCCAGGTTGTAGTACTCTTTCCTTATGAAGATGTAGTTATTCGCCCGAATCAGGGACGGTTTCCCTCGCAAGCGAGCATCAAAACCCCGCTTGTAAGCGGCTTGAGCCCGTGCCATCGACATCCGCGCAGCTGGGACCAGCTTGGAAAGCCATTGCTTCCATTGCTACCGGTAGATACCCACAGATGGGAAATTGTCCAAGGTAGCTTGGGGTTCCAGCGCCACAGGCGGGGGTGTTCTAGATAGAACCAACTCGAATGGCGAAACTCCGGTAGTCTGGTGTACCTGCGTATTGTACGCGTAGGTAACCGCATTAGCGTACATGTCCCAGTTCTTCGGGTGGTCTGCGACGTAGGAACGTAACGCCGCGAGTAACGTCCGGTTAAACCGTTCAACTTGCCCATTACACTGGGGGTGGTAGGTAGTCGTGAACAAGTTCTTGACATCCAGGATGCGACAAACATCCTGGAAGAACTTGCTCACGAACTGCTTCCCGTTGTCGGAGAGCACCTCCACAGGGGGACCGTAGACAAAAATCCAGTGCGTCACCAGAGCCTGGGCCACCGTGAGAGCGGTTATCCTCCGAAGAGGGACAGTCCGTACCAGCTTAGAAAAGCGGTCGGTGATGACAAGTAGAAACTTGTTTCCACGTTTTGTGGTGAGTAGTGGTCCGAGAAAAACAATTGCGATAAACTCGAGTGGCGCCCTTGCGGGGAATAGTTTCATCTTCTTCGCATTTTTGCGGAGTTTGACGCAATTCTTCGCGCATTCGCTACAAAACCGCACGGTTGCGTAGCAATCCACCGCCATGGCGGGCCAATAGAAATCCCTTCGCAGGGTTAGGTAGAGTTTCCTCCCACCTGGGTGACCTCCAATGGGGGCGTAGTGTGATAGATGTAACACCCGCGACTGCAGGGAATGAGGTACCACAATCTGTGGGCGGGCTTCGACCTTCCTTACGAGGTAGCCTTTGTCGTTTACCCCGAAAGGGAGATCTTCACCACCGTTAAGACGGGCACGAATCCTCGTACAGAATGGGTCGCCGAATTGTTCTCGGATCATTTCTTCCGGTGATACCGGTACAAAGTTTCCCGGTAACGGGTTCTCAGATTCATCTCGCGATGCAAGTAGTTCGTCAAAATCAGCATCCTCGTCCCAGTTTTCTGGCCCAGCCTCGACGGCACATTCCGGATCATCCAGGTCTATGGCCATGAAACATGGGACTTCATCATCCTCCGTTGGGAGTGCTTCCCCACTTGTGGGTAACCGCGACAAGGCGTCGGCTTGGGTGTTCTGCGCGCCCTTTTTATAAATGACTTGAAAGTCATATTCCGCGAGGCGGAGTCTCCAGCGCATGAGGCGTCCCGACGGGTCGGAGATATTCATTAACCACCTCAATGAGGAAAGATCCGTGCACACGGTGAAGTGAACTCCCATAAGGTAGAGGCGCAGAGTGGTCATCGCCCATACGACGGCGAGGCACTCTTTCTCCGATACGGAGTAGTTCCGCTCATGAACATTGAGCGAGCGCGACCAATAACCGATTGGATGTCGTTCCCCTCGGGGGTGGTTTGAAAAAGAGCACACCCAACTTGGTAGTCGCTCGAGTCCGTATCTACGGAGTATGGCAACCCAAGTTTTGGGAGATGTAGGATTGGTGCTGATGTGACAGCCTCCCTCAAGGAGTTAAAGGCTTCCGATTGCTCGGGCGTAAATGTTCCCAGTTTTGGGAGGTTCCCCTTTCGCAAGAACGCGTTCAGGGGCGCCGCAGTATCCGAAAAGTTCGAGATAAACGGTCGATAGACGTTGACCAGCCTCAGAAAGGAGCGCAGTTCCGTTTGAGTACGGAGTTCTTTCGCCTCAACGAGGGATTTGACTCGAGCTTTCTCGATCGCTAACCGTCCAGGACGGATAATGTGACCCAGATACTTCACAGTATCCGTGAAAAACTCGCATTTCCTCAACTTCAGGGTAATTCCAGCATCGCGGAGTACGGTCAGCACGTCTCGGACGTGAGTGAGATGGTCGTCCAACGAGTTGGAGAAGATGATAATATCATCAAGGTAGACCAGACAACTCCGCCACTTAAAGCGGTTGAGTAGGATATCTACTGCACGCTGAAAGGTGGCGGGGGCGTTGGTTAACCCAAATGGCATCCGCTTGAAGAGGTACGTTCCTGCATGGCAGGTGAATGCGGTTTTGTCGCGATCCTCCTGTCTGACAGGTACTTGCCAATATCCCCAATTGGCATCAAGGGCCGTGAACACGGTGGCGTCTCCAAGGGAGTCAATGCACTCGTCTATACGAGGGATAGGGTACGTGTCCCTAACGGTCACGGCATTGAGCCGCCGGTAGTCGACACAGAACCTCCAGGTTCCGTCGGCCTTTAAAACCAGTACAACTGGGGATGCCCAGGGCGATTGAGCGGGCTCAATCACACCTGCGCGGAGCATCTTGTCCACTTGGGACTGCTCCTCTTCCCGAGCTTTCGGACCTGCCCTGTCAGGGGGTTGTGCAACCGGTCGCGCACCGGGGATTAAATCGATCCGGTGTTCCGTTGCATTAATCTCGCCAAGCGAGCCATCCCACATTGTGGTGAATTCCCGTAACATAGTACGGAGTTTGTCGCGGTGCGACTCTGGCACTTGGCTGACGTCCAGCGCTTCAAGTGCTTTTTCCGGATCAATCCGGTCGTTGCTCGATGGAGCATTGTCCTGTGGAACAGGTTTGGTTGGCAATTCCGAGTTACCCGGTATGTTCAACGCTGAAGTAGCAGTTTCCTCCCCCTCCTTAGACTTGACGTCTTCGGACGGCAGGGCGAACTCCTCAGAAGAGGTGGTAACTCCGAGTACATCGGCGGCTGTCATCTTCGTTGGCAGCATTCCCATAGGATGGGGGGTTACACTCCCAATTACTTGGTGTTTTACCAGATACTGGGGGTTTTTGCGAAGGTTGGCAACCAACATCCGGAAAGGAACATCCGGGGAAATGGAGACAATTCCATTAGCCAGCGCCAGCTGGGATTTCTCGTACAACGAGGCGAGGGGTTGTATAACCCGAAGACCGTGTTGACGGAATTTACCTGCAACCAGACTTGGGACTCAGCTGGTATAGAAACCGAGGCAGCGACGTGGAGCTTGGTGGACTCGCGGGACGCGGGCAGTGGTTCCTGCGCAGCAGGGAGCGGAACTTGTTTCCGAGAGAACCGCTTTAGCGGGCGGCGAACAATCAGAACCGACGAACCGTCGTCAAGTTCTACACGCCTGAGGTGGGGCCTGATTGCGTCGACAAATCTGTCGCAGTAATCACATCCCAGTATGACTGGTGCTGCCAATGAACGGCAAACGATGAAGTCCAACTTCACCACAGAGGTACCAAGTCTCACGACGAGGTCCACTGTGCCCACCGTTTGTAACGGATTGTTGTTCGCATCCGAAATGTCGGGGACCGCGTCAGAGCGGATACGAGACCGCACAAGCGGGGGTAACAATGATTCCACAACAAAGTTGGGGCCTGCACCTGTATCCAGGACGGTGAGAAACCTCACCATAAACTGGGGATCAAGGCCAAGGTCGGCATAGACCTTATAATTGCGCTTGGCCAAGACCAAGACTCTACCGGGAATCCGGGGATTTTTACTCCGTATCCACGGGCGACGCAACACACCGAGATGCGTAGAGTCCGCGTCAGCGGTGTCTTTCCTCGAGAGGACTTTCACCGGGGAGCGGGGCGAGGACGCCTCGGGCGCCAACAGCCTCGTTGTTGAGGACGCCTCTCCCAAAGGGGAGACTCCCTCAGTTAGTTTTCCGCCTTCGGCGGTGGGTTGGTTTCCTCGACAACGAGTGCTTCATCCCGTTGACGGGGGTTTCTATCCGCATAAGCGGGGGTTGCAACGGATGGTTGCGTGATATCCCGAATCGGGGTGTATGAAGCTTGCCGCGCACGCGGGGTCTGTGGTAGGGCATGGGAAAAGTCCGTTTTAGCACGGAGGTAGGAAGCCGTCGGGACGGAACGTTTCTCCTCTGGAGTGAGGGCCTCATAATTTGCCACCATCTTGGCCATATCCTTCAGTGAACAAAGACACTGAGGGGAGGTATGGCCATGGGCATAGCACAGGTGGCAAATGAGAGCCAATACCGCGACACGCGGATTATTATTCCGAGTATCGGAGAAGCGAACCGCAGGGCGGGTGTCAGTCCATCCAGGCCGTTGATAACGGGATTGACCGTTTGAAAACGGGAGTCGTTGGGGTTGAACCCGGCTGTTACCACCGTACAAAACGGGGTCTTCCGTTCCCGTATCACGGGTCATCTCCGTCGTTGACGGTACATCACTGGTGGGTATCGACACACCATCCTCCTGCACCAAATGCACGGTATCAAATCCCTGTCCAGGGTTCCCATCCGCAGTGAGTGGGAGTGAGGAAGCTTCGCTTTCTAGCAACAACGCCTTGGCGGATTTAGACCGATTGTTGGGAGTTCTTGCACGAAGTGCATCCCCTTCCGCTCGGGCGTGTTGGACCAGCTCGAGATAGGTGATCCTCCGCTTGTCCTCCCGATAACGGGTAACTAAACTCCGGATTGCTGGGTCAAGACCATCGATGAACATGGTACTGCGCTCCCCAGCGGGGTATACGTTACCACATCTGTGGAAAGCCTTGTTAAGGCGCACCGATTAATCGGTCTCGGTCTCTCCAGCACGCTGGCGTGTATCTCGCAAAGCGAAGATAGCATGCTGAATAGCGGTGTTTGTGGCGTAGGAGCGCAGTAGATACTGCACAGGCTCTGGCCAGCAAGTAACTCTTCCCTCGGAGGCACGGGAAGATCCTCTCACAGAGTTGTATTGGTACTCCGCCATTCCCCGTAAAAAATACGGTAAAGCCAAATAGGTTTGTCTCTAATTCATACCGAGGATATCGGCCTCCGCTACAAAGCGGGATAGGAAATCCAGTACTAGGACTGGGTCCTCTCCAGTAAAATACTGGTTGCGGAGCGAGAGCTGCATTCGCTTAATGCATTCTCGCACCATTCCCGTACCACGGGGCGTACGTCCAAGTGACGAGTCTTCGAGTCGGTAGTACCGGTATGATAAAAGCTTCCGGTAATCCGGGTTTGTCGGTTTCAATTCCAGGAGACCGGGGTGTCTTCTCCCCTTCTGGCGGGTTCGGACCACACCTTCAGTGGCCGATGACCGCTTCGAGCGGGAGGAGTAGCCTCGCTTCTCGTCCTCCGAGTGGGAGTCCGAGGAGCTCGAGCTAACCGAATGGTTTCTGGATGAGTCCGACGATGTCGAAGAATCGGAGTCCGAATATTTTCGGTGGTGTTTCCGTCGATGACGGCGTTTCTTCTTCCCAGCAAGCTGGTCGTTGTGCGATGCCTCGTTTACCGGATCATCCGGGGATGGTTTGTCCATGAGGACGAACTGCTCCAGCGTCTCCAGGCGGGCACCAATCCGATCAAATCGGGCTTCAACTCCTTCGATGAAGGTGGCGGGTTGTCCCAAACTCTCCAACACGGAGTTGACGTCAGACCGTAAAATACGGAGTTCCTCGGCGACCTCCTTTACGGGGGTTGCCAAGACCACCTCTTGGAGGGATTTTAGTTCCCCTACAAGTGTGTCATGGGCGGTCCACAGAGCGCGGACCTGGGGTTCCAGGGAAGTCCCCTTGGGGTTGTTATCGCCCGTTCCACGGGGACTTGAAGCCGCGACAGCGGGAGCAGGCCGGGGTGCCTGGGGCACTGCGGCAACAGCCGGAGTCGATGCTGCATTCCCCTGTGGGAGTGATAACGAGGGCAAAAGGAGGTTCCGGGGTTCCCGGTCGGGGGTATCATTCCGCGATGAAGCGGCGCCAGCACGGCTGGAACTTGTCCGTATAGGGATACGGGGTACGAACCGAACTTCGGAAGTGTCCGCGTTGTCGCGGGAGCGACTACGCGTAACCACTGGCTCCGCATCGGAGGGATTCCTCGACATGAGAAAATACCGTTACGACGGGAAACGATCACGGAACTTCCGGTAAATAAAAACAAACCTCGTTAGAGGGAAACAAAAACCGATTCTAGGTCGGGAGACCACTTTGTGGTGCAATGCCCCAAAGGGGAAAAACACCGAAAGACGTTCGGGATCTTCCTCTCACGAGGTGAATCCAGTTGGGTAGAGCCCTCCCAAAGGTGTCACGGCGAAGCCGGTTTCTAAGACCAGGGACACCTGTCGCAACTCGCGCAGGGAGGTGAAGGCGAAGAATCGGTATCGGCGTGAGCGGGGTGTGATCCTCAGTAGAGGTATGTTCCACGTAAGTGGGGGTGTGCGAGCGGATGCGCACACGAGGGCCGCGGATAGCGGGAGGTGCTACCCTATAAAGGGGAAAAAGGAAGGGCGAAGAGGAGGAAGAGAGGACGAAGTGAGTCGCGAGAGCGACGAACAGATACGGCGATGCCGGTAACAATATCCCTATACAGGGCGAAACACCAATATGATTGGAACAATTGTACTCCCAAGGATGGGCTTCTTTAGATGTGCAAGGGGGTTAGATGTCCCGTGGTTTACGGCGTTTCCCTCCAAGGAGGAGTAGAGTACGCGCGCAAGCGGCAACAACTAGAGCCAATTCCCCACGTTGGGGTCCCTTGTTGGGGAAGATTTACTGGTGCGACGGCAGTGCGCCGTCGCACTAAGTACTAGCTTCCCAGAAATGGGTGTGAAAATAATAAATAATATTAACTAAAATACTCCACATTTCGTGGCAACATCCACTACTGTGGCCAACCGGCAATCGACCCAAAACCGTGTCCCACGTGTCCATATCCACCATAGTGGGGCGTAGTTGATATACACACTACACAACCGATAATATCGGGAAAGCGTTCAAGTACCAAACATCCCTCCCTGAGGGCGTTGCACTACAGCAAGAACAATATTAAGCTGAGGGATAAACTTAGAAAAAGGCTCGAGGCTCTAAAGATGCCGTCTGTTAGAGAAGTCAATGTGAGTCATGAGGATAAGAGCTACAAAGAATTTGAGCAGTTCTCCTCCTGCATTTTTCCGAATGTCTTTGCTTTCTAACTGAACATTCGTTCTGTTCACAATAAACTGCAAATGATACATAGGGAACATCCAAAGGAAGAACTCTACTGCGCTCATGTTTGAAGGAACGTGACGCGGTGAGATAAAATCTCCGGCTGGGCCAACCATTTTCCACTAATGCATTTGCATACAACCATTCAGAGGACTCAACGTCATACAGGTTTCCTACATACGAAAATGAATTACAGTTGAATGGACAGGTGCATTTTCGCTGGATAGACTTGTTTGCGGCTGCAAAAGTTGCATCTGAGATGTTGTGACAAGAGCATCTTCCTCCATGTTTTGCGTATTAACGGGTTCAACCTCGGTAATAGGTTCTTTCGCAGCATTCACGGCTTTGTCAACACTTGCACCTAGATTAACACTGGATAGAGGTAGGGGACTTCTTTTTCTCGGTTCAGTAAACTAAACTTCACAGTCAGAAAAGCGAGATTTCGATTATTGACCTGCCGAATGTCAAAATTGAGGACGGAACCTTGTACCGTTGCTG
The DNA here is from genome assembly GCA_003194525.1 of Gracilariopsis chorda. Taxonomy (NCBI): domain Eukaryota; phylum Rhodophyta; class Florideophyceae; order Gracilariales; family Gracilariaceae; genus Gracilariopsis; species Gracilariopsis chorda. The sequence continues at coordinate 81,315 of NBIV01000042.1, read as the reverse complement.
ATATCAATAGAGATCCATAGTAACATTTGCATTCAGCGTCATTTGTAAGCAGAAGAGCACGGCTGTTGACAGTTGTTCCGAAAGTTTTGCGAAGATCTGTGCACGGGGCCATTGTGTACGAGTTTGGTTGACTATAGTGCTTGATTCGACAGCTACGACTGTTGGTGATGTGCTGTGGACATGCTTCAGCGCTGCTGGCGTAGAAAACATCATGAGAAGATCATATCGACAAAATATTTGGAAAAGTTTAAAGGTTTTGATAAACTTCTAGAGTAATTAAAATTGACCTCATATGAGGTCACTGGTCAGATAGACACTAGACTAGTGTCTATCAGTAATTACACTTAAGCGAATGCATCACGGCCGCCACCTGGACGTATATTCAGCCAGGTTGCACTCCACTCGAATTTGCCAACACGCGACCGCGAACTAATTCCTGGAAGCATCCATGTTGCTTCTTGCTTCACTACCGGTCCTGAATTTCTGAAGAGTGAGCCCGAGCAAACGGCATTATTTCTCTTTTGTCTATTTCTGTTGTCCGTTGTAAGGTTGCTTCTCTGCCCTAATTTAGTGGTCATTATCGTCCTGTTGCCGAAGGCTAGGCCTTTGTTTCCCTTATTTTTACGTTGTAAGCCAGGGTTAGTATCGTTTGTATGCTCTCTGTGGCACCTCTTTTCCGTTTCAGGACTTACCGTTAGTGGACACGGACACCGTCTATTGGCATCTTGCTCCGTTTGCAAGTCAAGACGCGATGGCATGCAGCTACGCCCGGCTAATTCCGATCGTCTTCGAGCGCTCTATTGCAAAGCGTACCTTTATCGGAGGAAAGGATTTGGACACCTTTCGTGGTCATCTCCATTCGTGCTTTTGTGCACTACAGCGAGGTGTGCAATATCAGCATCGCTAAGTACCTTTCACTGCGGTAGGTCTACGTGTACATCTACTAGGCAGTCACTCAGGTGCCAAACTTTTAGTGCAACACGTGTTCCATACTGTACCTGCAATACTCCTAACCAAGCCCAATTGAAATTAAAAGAAAAAGAAATCCATTATGCTACACTAATAGGTATATGCCGCATGAAAGTCTTGATGCAACGCTTGGTAGTCGTGAGACGGATGTAGTGGGTAGAACCACCAATTTTGGGATAAAGAAGGACAAGTTTGCGCATATTTGGCAGTTCAAGTATTAGAAAAACGTCCTGTGATCTCGCACATGACTTTCCGCTGACGCCTTCCATATCCCATTTGAGCATTTTCCTACTTAAGTTCAATTCCGTGCTTCAACTTCAGTTTTTCCGTACAGATGTAAATCCCAGGCTTAGCTAGGGGATTCCTCGTTTTTCTTTGCACTTGCCGTGCCTTTTCCACAGATCCTGGGCTCAGTATCAATCGACAAACTCCTTTTCATTCGTTGTAAACAAAGCAATCTTGTCGTTCGAATGTACTCGTTTCGAATACGTGTTTTATCTTTCGTATCCATGTCAGCTCTGGCATGAATGAAAAATGACATTGAATGTCGCCCAGAACTGCATACATATTTATATTCCAAGAACTTGATATATACTTCATTGCATGGGAAAAACTTCCCTCTCGATTTCTTCCCTTTGGTTTCTTCCTCCACCCAGCTTCAAACCCATCCTACTTCTTGTCAATCTTCATTAAATTGGGTTCACAGTCATTGCTTGTCCCGCTTTTGCTGTTATTACCTGTCACAAACTTGTCGTCTCTAAATGTAGGACTATTATTTTATGACGAAGAATTGTTTGCCGACGTATCCTCCAAGACAATGCCGTGTCATTTAAAATACCATCACAATACTTTGAAGTAGCGTTTGTTGTTCCAGCTATCTTGGTCGAGGCTACGGTATTGTAGTATATTTTGTTATCAAATGGTAATAGCTATAGATTTCAACTCGTCTTCACTAACGCCGGTCAGATTAGCAACTTTGATCTTGCGTATGGTGATTTCAAACTTATGGCAATCTGCTTAAATCTCTGAGAAGTTCTGTCAACAACTCTTCATGCTTCGTACGCACAAGTCTTATTCTGATGGTGGAATATGAGCTAAGCTCTTGAATCTGGTATACACGTTTTCGAAGAAATGCTTTGCGCTTTGATCCTTTCAAACTGTTGGGTCTGTGGACGCGTATATGCACCTGCTAGCGTGCGAGATTCCTCTTCTTTCTATGCTTTTCTAATTACCATAGGGCACAGTCCGAGTTGTAGAAGTAGAGAAAAAAGATCTTGCAGGTGGTCATAACACAAATGGACCAGGATTCGTCATGTATATTTCGCTTATTTTGATTTCTGTGTTGGCACCATTTATTGTTTGGTGTTTTTGTCTATTCATTTTTCTGGCTATGTGCTCCCTTTTCATGAATAAGATGGTGTGAATGATGTCTCTATTGACCAGGATAGTGATCAAATAATGAAACGATTCTCATCAATGATATGTGGTGGGGCAAGTTTTGGTTTTTTTGATGGTCACAAGAGAGGTTTCAATTGACCACCAAATTTTGAAGTGGAGATAGATTAAGAATAGAATTATATGTATAATACAGCCGATGGCTCGCCCTGACCGTGAGTGTCGGCCAAGCAGCCGGGCTCTTCTGAGTCCTTCACTGTCATGGTAACACTGCGGTACACATCCCGACTATCGCCGACCCTCGGCATGGAACAACTACTTTCCTTCTTACATAACTCCGCTGATACCTTGGTGTACATCTGCGCCCGCACTTAGCACTCCTGTACACGAACTTTCTCACCACTCCCTCCCATGTCCGCGTTTAATGCTCTAGTCTGCGCCCGCTCCAAACACTCCACACTAGCTGCACCCATGTAATGGTCTTCGGCTCCGAGTAAAACGACTCCTATTTATATGCGTGTACAGTGCTCTGTGCTCACAACCCAACTTCTCAACCTTCATTCCCTCTTGATATCAGCGTTCTGGTGTTGGATGTTGCCTCAAGGGCTTGCTTCTACCACCAAGCAACCTGAAATTCGACCTGTACCGTTTCTTTGGGCTACCTAAACCCGTTTTTCTTAGGTGTCGTGTTGGACACCGTGGATACCTTATTGTCAGTCATAGCGGACGTGGCTGGAGTCCGAGATTATAAGTTAGACAGATAATGGATCGAAGTACGCGTTCTAGACGATACTATTTACTGAAAATGGCTAGCAGTACGTGGTACTTAGTTTCTGTAAGGATGCTGCGCCCGTTAGGGAAGTAGAAGCAACGCTGCATTTGACACCCCGCACCATCGTCGGCAGTACTTAAAGGCTGAGGTATGGTGCAGCCAGTAAACTCTAAAAAGACCAGCAGGTGTCTGATTGAACTCCTCTCTTGCCTTCGCCGCTCCGGTACCAAACCGCCACAGGTTTTTCAATCGAAGGAACTACTTTGTTTCTGCACTACTTCAAAGGGATGGAAGAAAACGCTACGCTGTCTTTAACGCAATTTCTGCAGCGGCAGCACCTGGAAATGAAGAACTTATCTGCGTCTTTCATGAAGGTGGAGGTGGAGTTTTACGATCTTTCTCTTGTCGAGCAGACAAACTTGGACCGCATTCGGAAAGCAGAATTTGACAAACGCCTCAAAAAAGTAGAAGAAGAGCGAAGTGGCATTACGGCGCTTGTAGACACGGCCGAAAAGCGTATTGAGACAACTCAGAAGCTCATCACGGCTTCAGAGAGCAAGGTTACCGGTGCTATTGGACTAGGGCGGAGCGGAGGAGCAAGCTACTGCATACCAGTACTGTCTTCTTTCAGAGAAAGTGAGTCCACGGCCATCAAAGATCCTTATGAGTTCCTGGGCAAAATCAAAGCGCTGTTGGAGGCGCACGAGGTGCCTCAGTGCCGGTGGTACTCGGCACTGCTAGCGACCCAAAATGGATTTGATGGCTAATAGGCAGAGAGTAACCTTGATGGACTCAGCTGGCAGGAGGTGCATGCGAAATTTCTTCACCACTTCGAGTCCCCCGCGATCGGAGACAAGCTGGTTCGTGACCTCATGAAGATTTTGCAGAATTCTCTGGAGTCCGGGCAAGACTACAGTGACAGGTTCACGAGCCTTATGGCCCGGACTGGTCGTCGCAATGACGAGGAGTCGCTATTCGTAGTTTATATGTATAGTCTGGATGCTAAATTGCAGGACTTCGTCAACGTGACCCGTGCGGCACCTTTTAACATGTGGATCTTGAGCAGCCAAGGGTCTCCCCCATTGTCAATCTCAAGTGAGATTTACATCGCGATCACGTTGGACTCCTTCCGTTATTCGAGGCGCAAGACGGAACAGGCCAACAAGAAGGAGTCGTTAGGTAGTCCAAGCAACAAGACGTCGCGTGACAGGCATGGAACCCTGAAGAACTCCCGGTCCAAGAAAATTAATCCGAAGAATGATGACTCCTACCAGAGGAAAGGAAAATCGCTGGACGCCACGACGAGAGAGCAGCTCCGAAAGGAGAAGAAATGCGTTGAATGAATGAAGCCATGGAAGCCGGGATATAAATGCGAAGACGGCGTCAAGAAGGAGCCCCAAGCCGCCAAACCTCCAGATAAAGGATACTTGTGAGTCCAGCGAAAATCTCAGTGACTTTGGGCAGCTGATGTATGCTGATGCAGACCTTATGGCGCTGTTTGGATACGATGATCATGACACGGGTGCCAGACTCCTTTCAGACGTTGACGAAAGGAAAGAAACGAGGGAATCTACCCTAAATGCCCTTTGCGCAGCCCCTGAAGACGCCACGGAGCTTTTGTATACCCCTTTCCAGATCAACGGTGTTGATGGGTGGGCCATGGTAGACTCAGAAGCAGCGTCGACCTTCATATCAACTGAATTTGCTCGAGAGCTCAGCATTCCAGTTCAAGAAGTCTGGGGCAGCATACGAGACGGCCGTGACAAGGTGATGGCAGACTGGAAGGGTCTAGCGAAGGTCACGGTCAGCAATGGGACTCGCTGGACGTAGCTAATGGCCGAAATCATGCAGATGCCACCAAGGAGGCATACGATCATCGGGCTGCCACATTTTCCTGTGTTTGGATTCTCTGTTGAAGGAGTACCTCAAGCAGTTGAGACTCCAGGTAATGAAGACCAAGTCACCCCACATCCCATGCCGCGGATGTCCAATTCCACGTTAGAAGCACCAGGGACGCCAGAAAGAATTCTTGAATGGTGTCACGAGTGCCCTCAAATGCAACCAGTAAATCCCTCTTTCAGCGCGTTGCACGCATCCTCTGGCAATCCTGCGCGTCTATCCTTCATCAACCGCGCCAATATGGAGTCGAGTGAACTTCGTGTCTCGGAAGGGTGAAGCTCGTGGTAGCGCTGAGATCAGCAGATGGTTCTCAGCAAAGGAAATAGAAGTTGCATCCGACGAATGAACCAGTGCTTTCCCTATCCTTAGCGTCCCGAAGAAGGATGGAAATGGAACCAAGATTGACGTTCGTCCATGTATTGACCTGCGGCGACTCAACTCCTTGCTCCCGGACTCAGACTATCCTCTGCCCCGCGTGCAGGAGATATTGGATGCTGTAGGATCTGTGTCAGGACCTGAAGCCGTTTTCACGATCCTTGACATAAGATACGGGTATTTCTGGTTTCCCGTCCCTGAAGAGGATAGGAACTGGGTGGCGTTTCGCTGGAAAGGCACACATTATCGCATGCGCGCCGTACCTTTCGGAATCAAAACCATGTCTGCTAAGTTCCAACAGCTCATTGATAAGATTCTCTAAGACGTCCCGTATGTTGCCGTTTACTTTGACGACATTATCGTCTTCAATTCCAACAAGGCAGAGCACGTGGAGCACGTCGAGGAGGTAATAGATTTACTGACAAAATGGAACATACTGATCAGAGTGGACAAGTGTCGGTTTGGTCAAAGGGAAGTCCAACTGCTAGGATTTATTATCACATATCCAGAAAGACTCAACCATGGTTGAAGCCATCTCAAACTGGGAATGCCCATCGACAGTGAGACAGCTGCTCAGCGTCCTTGGGGCGGCCAAAAACTACCGCAAGTTCGTCCCAAGGTTCTTGCATATCTCCAAGCCCCTCGAAGTCCGAAGAAGGGACAAGGTTACACTACAGTGGACCACGGGAATGAGCGAAGCTTTCGAGGAAGTTAAGAAGAGAATGGCAGAGAAAGTCACGCTTTCATACCTATTAGATGAAAAGAAGTACTTGGTCGGCACGGATGCTTCAGATTTTGGACTTGGAGCGTGGATCGGACAGGAGCCAAACGGCAGAGACCTCTGCATTATAGCTTTCGCGTTGCGATCTCTATCTCACTCGGAGACCAACTATGGTGCTACAAAGAAAGAACACCTTGGCATTGTATGGGCGTTGGATAAGTTCTGATGCTACCTCCTCGGAAAGAGATTCACCCTGTACACCGACCACCGCGCACTTAAATTTCTTCACACACAGCGCACAGTGAAGTCGATGATTGCACGATGGTTTGACCATATAATTGAATTCGACTTCCACATCGTGCACCTACCAGGACCTCACAATCATTTGGCAGACAATTTGAGCCGGAAGATGCCGATGGCTGCGCTTGGAAGCCTTACTATATCGCAGCTTGTACAAAATAAGACTGCGCCGAAGGCTGAGGGGAATAGACGCTCATTGGTTGAGCATGCCCATGGATTCGGACACTTTGGTGAAATAGAAGTCTTTAGGAAGCTTTGGCATGACGGATACTGGTGGAACGGAATCAGAAAAGACATTTGGAAGGAAACTGGTTCTTGCATACCTTGTCTACGCTGTAATATTCAGAAGCACGGGTTCCACCAAGGTCTATCCACGCAGAGCTGCCCTGGGATCACCTGGCAGTTGATCGGATAACACCAATACCTTTCTTGGACAATGATCACAACACCTTACTCACAATTGTATGTCTTATGACGAAGTTTGCAATCCTGCGTTTTCTCAAGAGCAAGGAGATGGAACAGATGGCGTGACCACTTTGGGAAGTAATGTCCATCTGTGGTGTACCCAAGATCATTCAGTCGGATAATGGCTCGGAGTTCGTAAACGAGCTGCTGCAGGAACTGTTAAAGCTTAATGCGATAGATCATCGCACCATCTCACCATATAGTCCCAGAGTTAATGGGGCGGTTGAAAGAGTCAATGGGATGATGTAGACTATTCTCCTTAAGGAGCTACATGGAGCTACCCACCGATGGGAGGAGTTCGTCCCGTACATTCAGCTGGCGTACAACTGCAAAATTGCCGCACTGACAAGTTCGACGCCATTTTCGTTAATTTTTAGAAGAGCCATGAATGGATTCAGGAGGTTCGGGAAAACGGCCACAGCGTCCCCACCGGCCTTGGACTTATGGAAGAATCATCAGCAAAACGTGACTGAAAATGTATTTCCGGCAGTAACAGAAAGATTGAAGCAGGTCAAGGAAGACGATGCGCGATACTTTGCCGTTGAACGTCGTATGATCAGCTCGGACATGTTTCTTCCAGTTTCTCGCGTGATGATGCGCGATCTCACTCAGGAGTCAAAGTGGGATGCGCGGTATGAGGGTCCGTTTTACTGTAGTGCGCAAGAATAGAGGAGGCGCTTACGTTCTACGAGACGAACTTGGAAAGCTGAAAAGAACTGTGCCTCCCGATCAGTTGAAGCTGGTCATGCACAGTGGAGACGAAACCGCAGTCGAACAAAGCATTCAAGTCGTGAAGAAGGTTACCAACCACCGCGCAGAGAAGAACCGGAAAATGAGTTTCTTTGTCGTTTGGAAGGATAGGCATATTGAACTGGGATGGAAGCCCGTGGAGAATTCTAACGATATTGCCATCATCCGTAAGTATGGGAAGTCGGTCCGTCCCACTCGGGCGTCAAAACGCAAACAGCAGGACTGACCTGAAAAGGGGTGATGTCGTGTTGAACGCCATGGACACCTCATTGCCGGTCATGGCGGACGTGGCTGGAGTCAGAGATTATATGCTTGACTGATAATGGATCGAAGTACGTGTTCTAGACGATACTATTTACTGACAATGGCTGGCAGTGCGTGGTTCTTAGTTTCTGTAAGGATGATGCGCCCGTTAGGGAAGTAGAGGCCACGCTGCGTTTGATGCCCTGCACCATCGTCAGCAGTACTTAAAGGCTGAGGTATGGTGCAGCCAGTAAACTCGAAAAAGACCAGCAGGTGTCTGATTGAACACCTCTCTTGCCTTCGCCGCTCTGGTACTAAACCACCACATTAGGTCTCCCTCCCCTTCTTGACTTCACTAACTGGCATCAGTAGTGCTTGAATCGCTTCCTCTCTTCTATAGACCTGCAATTCACTGCTATATGATATCTTTTGCTTGCCTGCTCTTATCCCTCCTTCAACCTTCTGCTTTTATTTCTGGCTCCCTGTACTCTTTTCGTGTGCTCCTATCAGCATACCAGGGGCAAGAACCGCTCCCACGCTCGGTGCTCTACTCTGCCGAGAAAGGTTCCATACCCGTTACGACCCAACCATTTCTTCCCGCCTTGCTCTCGGGGACTCCAATGCGTTCACTATTGGACGGAAAACGCCGTACTAAAGCCACCGTGTGGTTTTAGAACCTCTGCCCTGCACATAGAGTCTGTTCTAATCACCTGAATCTTGTACGCCATAACTACTCGCACCTACTGCACGCTCTGTACTATGGATTTGGACTCACAACCATAAAATCTGGCCTTTCACTTCCGCACTGACAAATGGCGTCTCCTTTCCACTACATTCAGTCATTTTGAGAGAAAAACCAAGCTGCTACATAGCGTGTGACATTCTTTGGACGGGAATCTTGCGTCAAAATTAAGGGCATCTCTTACCATTACTTCTCTGTGGTCTGACAATGCGGTACAGTTTGACAGTTGGGAAACCCAACCGAATCGATTAAGGACTTGACGTAATCTGAAGTGTAATACTCACGTCAGATAACCATATTTGCTATGGTGTATTCTAAGAAGCTTTGTAGGCAGGTTGTCGCATCGTTCAGGCCAAGCTAAGTCACGATCGGTGAAAACAGGGTATCTATTTCCAGAGAGGTATATGGATTTGCACTGGATGGGCTTGCACAGGTATGATTGATTCCGCACGTAGAACATCACACGTGCTATGCTACCTAGTAATAACTGTTTGTCATCAGACTGTCACATGTACATTCACATTCAAGCTTAATACCTGAAATATTCCAAACAATCAAGTCAATTGGCGTGCAAGCAAGTTGCTTAAACTTTAGGCATCACTCGGACATCAGTTGTGAGTTTGAATGTGCATGTGATAATCTAAGGATGGTCATTTCGTAATACGTGGGATAGCACGCATAATCTCCTGTACATGCAATCACTCAGACATGTGCACGGTTATCCAACGCGCATCTACGCACTTGTCTGGAATTGCGAAGCAAACATCCGCAAGGAACTAGGGGACATAAACTGGTGAAAATAGTTCAACGTAACATCTATTTAAAGGACTTGGCTACTTGTGTCACACATATCCAAGGAGTGAAGCTAGAGAGCTGAAAGAGTGACCTATTGATAGCTCTTGATGCGTCTACATCGTCCACAAGTTCCACGTGGGCTCCTGGTCAAAGAAGATCACTCTGGCAAGGGGTGCTGTCGTGGAATCCTTCTTCCTATGGCCAGAAGATAAAATGATTGGAAGGTTACCGAGCTCCGTTAGCCAACGGCGCTGCAAGATTCAGTATAAATCGATATTATCAAGTCACCGTGGGTGTCTTTTCTGATCACGATGGTACCATCAGTAATAGACAAGTCCTTGAATATAGGGCTCAGTTTCGTACGTCAGACGTTCTCTCCCTTGTAAGTGACAACGCTCAGGAACTTCCATAATGGGGCGAAGCACAGCCAAATACAGTTTTTCAACATTCAAGAGTCACTGTAGACTGCGAATATAGAATGAAAAGCATCTATTGGCGTTTATTGACTTGGCAAAATTTCCAAAATGTGATGCAATGAATCTTGATGGAAATACTCAGTACTCATAAGGGTACGTGGAGCCGTAAGCTTGAAGAGACCAAAAGATCATGCCATAGAAACAAGTTGGTTGCACGGAAAACCCTGTGCACTCCCAAACCTATAGAGCAGAGCCCAAAATCGAAGCGCAAGAGCTCAAATAACTCAAACAGATGATTTCAGCAAGGATAGTTGATCTGACAAGGTCAGAATCGGGAATGCCTGTGGTCTTCGATCCGAAATTGGGCAGTGACGTAGGCTTCTGCGTAAATTACTAGCGTCTCAACGCCCTGGCAGTTAAGGATACATATCCTCTTCCTCGAATAGACGGGTGTCTGCAAAGCCTGGGCAATGCCCATTTCTTCTCGAAGTTCCGTTAGAAAAGAGTTTACTGGCAGTTGCCAGTTCCACCCAAAGATCTGGACAAGACGACACTTACATTTCACGATGGAACCTACTGTAGAGCAATATGTATGCGCATACCCTCTAGGTAAGGTGGATCATGAATGATTAAGTACGGAAGTGGCATCTGTTTAACTCAGGTATGAATGGACCCCTGCAAATTTTGGGTGAAATTCGATATATATTTTTTTGTATTTTCGGACCCTTCATGGGTGATTTCTGTGATATCTGGAATACGTGGACGCATGCTAAGGGTATGGAGATTATTCATGGGCATGATTCGCACGTGTCGTGTTGCACCCTGGTCTGCCATGCCACTCGGTGTAACAACCGTGTAGACAACACGTGTGGCACACTTTAGTAGTAGTATTCTTAGTTTTTTATGGCCCCATAGTACTTAAGGGAGGACGGCTTTGCCATTTCACTGTGAAATAAAGTCAAGCTGTGACTGGCTCTGGGTTCATTGCCTACGCGAGGTGACCAAGTCCTCGTGGGGTTTAACTGCGTCTGATCTCGGTATCCTCACCCACACAGCATCACCCAGAACCGCTGATCTGTCTTACGCCATGGGTTCACCCAGGGTTCAGTTTTTTTCGCCGTATTGTTTACCGTTTATTAGGGGAAACATTATTCGTTCAACAAATTACTTATTTTTACCCTGCTGGCCTGAATATGCAACACCTGCACCGCCGGGTCTCTTTCGGCTTTCCGCACGACTCACCGGGTTGTACCCGTTTAAGTGGTTCGTTTCACTATTTTTCCTCCTTTCCATTTGAATTCTCTCTGGACCGGAACACCGCTTACACGGATCTGTGCACTAATTTGACCAGCTGGTACACAACTCTCGGTAACAACGTTATCAGTATAGCGAGAAGCCACATCGGTTTTACACCTCAACACCGTGTGGTACAGAGAGCATTGTCACTGTGACAACTTCGTAAGAGGGCAAGGCTGCAAACACCTTGAGAGGATCTTCAGCCTAGTGATATTGCTCCAAAACGTCTCTTCTGACCTACAATCGCTTTGCCTACAATTCTTTTGATCACAGTGTGCAATTCTGTTCTGTTCCAGGTCTTTGAAAGAATGTGTCAAGATCGCTGTGCTGTCCCATTTCTTGGAAGCGTCTGATTTGGGTGCATTAAAGAACCAAAAACTCGTTTGACTGGCTTCCACTATGGCCCCACTGGCCCCCAATTCTTGGAGTGGTTCTACCGATGCTGTTTCTATACCCACGCAGGGTGCATAATGCACGTGGACATCTGTTTTGTTACGTTTGGACAAAAATGACCTTGGTCGAAATACCCGAAGAACGCTCTCAGTTGCACCTGCTCCACAGCCCATAACTTAGGCGCTACCACCCCCTGTGGTGGAAATGCAGTCTGCGGTCTACCCTCGTATGGGCTTACCTGAGTTTGCTTGACTGGAGTCGATGATACAAATCTGTAAAGTGGCCGATGTGTCTCTACTGGAAGAGGAAAAGGACCCTCGTCAAAAAGGTGTTAGTGCTCAAGTTCGAGATATCTCGGGAGAGGTCCGACTCTTAAGGCGTAACAGGAACTCCCTTTTGGCATCTCTGGGTACGCCAAGTATCTTTGTGAAGGACTAAAAGAATTTGTCAAAGACGTTCAGTTGGCATTGGAAATATTATACGCTCGTCTGGATACGCCGAAAGCAACTCAGAAGCGCCCGCGGAAGCGGGAAACGACACCGCCTCTATCGATTCGCCACTCGAAAAAAACGACAGGCTGGTAGGCCCAAAGAAAATGTTCAGTACCTTGATTTGGGTTCGTCAGATTCTCATTTAGATCACTGCTCCGTGGAATCCTCGTCGGATTAATCAGATTCCAATAATGAACGGAGGAAGTACCGTGCAACAAACACTATGGTGACTTGAACTACTCAGGGTGTTCTCGCTCCCGCGAGAAAGTTAGACGTCACCTGGGACTCAAGGAGTTAAGACCTACGAATCTGCTATACCGGTAATAGTCATGGTATAGTTATTATCGATCGGATGATTCCTCATCTACTCGGTTGGCACGAAGTACCAGCAAGGTTAAAGATCACATAAACCGCATATGTATTACTCTTCTATCGATTCGTATGTGCAGAGAAGGTGCAATTCTGGTGCTCGACCTCCTAGCCAGGTTCGTTCAGGAGAGTGACGTACTGTGCATGAGTGAAGCCCAAGCGTATCTCTGGCTACCGTATTTCCTAACCAGTATGGGTGAGAATCAGTGCAATGCAGTTCGACAAACCTCCGGAGTCCCGGAAAGAGGAGGAACCTGGTGGCCGGAAGCGGTTAATTACCCTCTCAGTTCATACTCTACTAGAAATGCCATCCACAGGGCGATAGTCGCATTACGCGATACGAAACAGACGTCTCGTTAAACGGAAACGGTCTGCTCAACTAGAAAAAAGCAGTACAACATTTTCGTAACGTGTAATTGGCATGTGAGTAGTATGGAATGTTTATTGATGGATTGGATCCCGCTATAAAAGCACTCGTCTCATAGCACCGTGAAGACAAACAGAAGAATTCATAACTTGAATTGGTCCAGTATGCCAACGCTTAGGGAAAATCTCATTGTGCACGTAGCGAGCTGAAATGCCAGTCGGTGAGAGCTATTTTATTTTAAGAGCCGTCACAATCGATGTCTCTGCTTGCGGGCGAGACCGTGAATGCAGATATAGACAATTTCTAGTACGCTGGCAGTCGCCCTGATTCGTTTGAGAATACGAACTTGCCGTCAACATCGGCGCCAGCTTTGAAGGTAAATGTTTTTCCTACGCCGGTGCAGCGCAGATGCAGGCCACTCCTCTCACTCACGCGTCAAACAGATCTCGTCATACCCGCCATAGATTGACAGTACCGCAATTGCAGTTTCAAGCGGATAGCCACTGTCAATGCGATAAAGCGGCACCGGTTATCTGCAGAAATGTTACCATCATGGTCATATCGCCCCAAAATTTCATTTGATATTCCAGAAGGTGCCCAAGGTCCAAGTTTATCGTGAACTATGAAACCATGAATCCAAAGTATCGGACTGGAGTGCCGAGTACTTCCTACGAAGAGTTGAGAGCATTACTTGCTAACGTCATACTGGCAAGACTGGATATTCCTGTGGTCATACCAACCTCTGATCAACCAGTGGACGCCATCATACCCACGACTGGAATTAACTCTGGTTCCCACCATGGAATTTCGACACAGAGTTCGCTAAATCGTTCCTCTAACAACCAGACTTGGGGGCCTCCTACGCAAGAGGGGTGTCTTCCGAGCCGATGTGGACAACCGAAGCGGTAGAACTTCGCTCCCCAGCATGCAGGGTGCTCACCAGGAAAATGGCTGGAATCAAAGTGACCGTGGAAACCATCTCGGTTCTAAGGCCTCCGTGGAGATGATGTCGTAACTTCCGTATTCCAGATATAGCTCTGATCATGGCCAAAAGAAACTGGGACGTTTATGCCAATCGTGGCCTGTCCAACCAATACATGTTTCGCCAGCTATCTGTTTTAGACACATGAGCTGATACTAAGCTTTTCAACTCTGAACTAGTACATTTTGAACTCTCAACTAGTACCTTTTCAACTCTGAACTAGTACCTTTTCAACTCTGAACTAGAACCAGCGCTTCTTTGGGCCCACATTCGCTGTGAACCAGGCGTGGATATCGCTGACGCGAACAAAAATCCCCTAAAGAACTTGTCATACATTCCTCTACTCGTGAGGTTGGATACCCGTACGGTTCTACGGGACTTTGGTATTTGCGATAAACTCGTAGCACCAGTTATTCTTGGTTGTGACTTCTGTGATCGCCTTGTGGACGAAATTTGGCACCCTGTGAAAAACGTGGAAGTGTTAAATGGTTCTGCAGCACTTATTGTCTCGAAACCCCTCAAGCATGCTACGAAAAAGCGTGTAACGATACCAGCTGCCCAGGAAATGCAGAGCAAGGATCCCGTTTCTACGAAGCTTCGTATTGCTCATTCAGTAGCCGTACCACTGCAGTCCAAAGTCTGGATCACAGTTATTTCTAAACAGATTGGGTACCATGTGTTTCGATCACTTTCGTCTTTATACGATTAGCTTCATCTCGCAGTTGCGAACGGAGTCCTTTTTATCAACCTTGATATGTTTTAAGGTCCTGGTTGCCAATATTGGCAAACCCACTCAGTGTTTCGTTAATAACCAAGTCCTTGGTTCCACTCTCCCACACCCGCGGGTATTCTTTCCAACGATAATTCCAGTGGCTGCCGTTCTTGGATTGGAAAACTATAAAAAGTGGGAGGACAAGCACGTAAAGACTGAACATAAGTTGTATCGCGACACTGAAAATGAACGAACTACGGAAACTTGTGCGGGATCCCCTGTTTCGGAACAAGCAAATCCTATATAGAAACTCGATAATCTCGATTTGGACCATGTCCCTGACTCTCACTGTGACAAACTACGGGATATGCTTGTATATTTTTCGCTCATGTGGGACGGTTTCCTTGCAACAATAAAAATAACAGAGCACCGTTTTGATTTGGAACTAAACAATCGGCCAATTTCACATCATCCCGATACGGGTTGGAACGAAACCACATGCAGAGGAAGCCTCACAAGTTGAGGAGATGTTATGCACTGACTTCATCGAACCCGTACAGTCACCCTGGGCCTCGCCGGTCGTTTTCTTGACATTGAATGGATCGTGGAGATCTTGTATCGGTTACTGACATCTTAAGAACCTTACCTTCAAATAAAGTTACCAGATTTCTCGGATGGACGAGTACATCGACTCACTTGATAGTGCTGCGTTAATAACCGCTCTTGACGCCAATTGTGGTTATTGCTAAGTTTCTATCTGAGAGTAGGACCGCGATAAAACTGCGTTTGTGTGTCATCAAGGACTATATCGTTATAAAAGAATGCTCTTTGTGTTAGGCAATGCACCTGCTACGTTTCAACAGGGCAGAGATATTCTATTGGTCAGGTTCAAATAGACAACATGCTTGGTGTATGTTGACGATATAATCGTGTTCTCCAACAACTTGGATGATGGCATAACCCATCTGACGAACTTCATGCGCGTGGTCCGAGATGCAAGGATTACGCCAAAAAAAAGAGCAAGTTCTGTTACAGTTCAGTGACGTATCTTGGACACATATTACACCACGGAAAGCTCTCGATAGATGCAGTAAGAGTTAAGTCACTGAGAACGAAAACGATCCGAATACACAAAAGGAACTCCGATTATTTCTCGGAGTTTGTGACATGTATCTTCCTTTTGTCCTGATCTTTACAGAGTTTACGACACCTCTGGATGTTCTCCTGAAGAATGGACATTACGATCAACTGGAACCTTTTGGCAACACGGAAGCGTCTGCCTTCACGATTTTCATCAACGCCGTGACATCTCCTCCAATATTGGCGCTGCAAATTCTTGGTTTGCTCTATGAAGTGGATACTGATGTCAGTGACAATAAGCTTGGTTTTGCACTATTTCAAGTGACCGAAGACGGCGAATGATTCCCAATCGAATATTCGTCTCGGACATTGAACTGCACGAACGTCGGTACTTGGTGTCAGAAAACGAATGTCTCGCCGTTCCTTGAGAAATGCAACTCATCGAGAATATCTTATGGGATTCCATTTTCAGATCAATCTGTCTCAGCTGGCTCATGGAGATTTCGGATCCATTGGGAAGCCCCATACACTGGCGCCTCCGACTATCTGAATTCGATTTCGAAGTGCTTTGTAAGAAGAGAATCTTTAGCCAGCAAGCCGGGGCAGCATTCTGCTTAGGAACCGCTGTAGAAGTAGAACCAGTAGATGATTTTGATATACCTTGTTTTTTGGTTGAGAAAGAGGAACGGAATACAAAAGTATTGGTCAGACGACATTTGTGACGATATACTCGATTCTGAGACTTTTGAGCACCCGAACCAGGGCTTCCTTACGCCTATTACTTTGGAAAAGGTTGATACGCGAACACCAATGCGACCCGCTGTGTACGAAGATTTGCGCTCGCCTCAATGGAGGATATGACTTACCTTTTTCGACGAACGATCAGAGATACCTTGTCAGATTACTGAGTTCTTCCCCACAGATTGTGGTACCGCACTCCTTGCTGAGATATGTTCTCCACCTCTCTCAATATGTGAATCTTGGAGCACACCCAGGGGTTATGAAGTTGTATCTGAATCCCTGCGCAGGTTTCTAAAGGCCCGCAGACCATGGCGTTTCACTGTTATGCAGTTCTCCACTATTGTACAATATGTTCTAAGAACAAAGACAAGCCACGGAAATATTCTAAGACGGTAATGCTGTTCCCAACTCGCGCTTCGCTGGAATTCTTGGCCACGAATATCCTCGGAGATTTGATTCTGACAACCCGAAAGAATCGCTATCTGCTGGCAATAACCGACTTGTTCTCTAAACTCGTACGGACGGAGCTGCTGAAACGAATTACCGCTGCAGCGGTAGCACAAACCTTTGCCACCCATTGAGTATTCGTTTATGGCCACCTGTCGATGTATAATCAGGCAATGGTTCCCTGTTCACTTCAAAGGTCTTTCAGAAAGTCTGTCTTATTCTCGATGTTTGAAATATGTTCGTCAAAAAATGCCACCCGCAGGGCAATGCACAAGCAGAATGATTTAATTGTACGATGCGGAATCAATAAATATCCTATGGTGTTGATCATCCCAATGATAGGGAACTGTATACCGATACGGTTACGTATGCACAAAATACCCGTGTACATCGGGTTACCTCGCTTTCACCTTTTGAGTTGGTGCAGTGGCATATTCTACCAATGGTGACAATTGAGGCTCAACCAAATTTGTCTGTGTAGCCGTCACCATGGTTATACAAGAACACCTGGAGAGAATGGTTAAAGAATATAGTACCGTCTGCTCGGAAAGTTATGGACAAAGCGCAACTTGCGTAAAAGTGTAATTTCGACGATGCGCTCCGTCAACGGCTACCACAGACTAAGAAAAACGAATGTCGTAAAGATGTTTACAATCCTGAAAAGAAAAATCGTCATAATCTCTTTCCAATCGTGAACAGACCCTATCACGTGGTTTCTACTGCCAATGAAATATTTTTCCTTGACAATAACGACCAACATGAACGGATTTCACGTGGCCGCGTTCCTGTATCTCCTCACCCTCACCAAATCCCTGATACCAGGCATATCTCCGACGGTAATCTTTACTCAGAAGATCCATCTGTGTTTCATTCTCCATTGTGCCCAGCGATATTGTCGCATCCAGATTGTTTTGTATCGCATTTACCGAAAGAAACCGACCTTCGTTTTCAGGACAAGTCCCTGGATACCCCCACTCACACCTCTCGAGTCATTTTTCAACCCACCCTACTCACTCCCATGGCTCCGCCTAAGGAGGGAGAGGGAGGTGCAATCACTTCCAATTTACAGGCGTCGCCAGGGAAATTTATCCCTGAGCACCAAGCGGCTAATCTCATAGTGCGAGAAGTGGAATTGGAACCCCACAAGGAAAGTGGAAACCACAGTACGGAAAGCCTTGGAAAGAAAGACACCGCTGTAGCAGCGCCTGTCCCTGTTGATCACCTGCTGAAATCAGGAATACGCAGTAGCGATAGAATTCAAGTCGTTGCTTCTTGGATTAGTGAATAACTGCGCCCGGTGTCGGCTGAACCTGACTTTGATTACCTCGACGAGGACGATGACCTCGATCTGGGTTACACCACACTTTGGTGATGGTAATTCCTTCTCGGTAAGAAGAAAGAGGTCTTTCTGGAACTCTTGAAGGGGGAAAACGCTGAGACGTGCTCCACGGCGTGTAAAAGACTCACACATACGTGTGTCACACAATGTAGAGCCGGTGTATGCATGTGGATGTAACACGCTTACAGCCTCGCAGAGCACTACGGTGCAGAGGCAACGTACACCGTATCCGTGTAGATAGACGAACATCTGTGACTTTCATGGGCAACGGTTTACCTGAAGTGGCCCCGGCACTGTGTGGACGTCCGGCAGGGATGGTCATCCAATCAGGACAGATTTTGCTCTCACATTAGCCGTTTGATCCAACTCCATGCAGGGAGTGTGGCACGGGAGTATATTCGTCAAATGGTACTCCTTACCATATGAGGAACTAACCAAGTCTCGAACGCCACAGCTCGCTTGGTAATTACTCTTTGGAGCTCAGGTGGAAAAGAACTACTTAGAAACGGGAGTTAGATCTGTTCATACATTCGAGTTCACGCTACGACGCATATAACGGAAGTTACCATTCGGCCGATTCGATGGACCCACTGAAAGTTAATTACAGGTCCCTAATGATCAAGAAGTCGAATAAAATCGCTCAGAATTGGATAGGAGTCTCGTTGTACCCCTGAAGGGTTCGGCATTAGGCGAATCTGTCATGGGAGACGTGAAATCGGAAACGTATTCCCCAGAATTCGTCATCAAACGCATCTTGCGTCACGAATATGACCCAAAAGGGGTGGTTTGTTATCAAATTAGTTTGTATGGATACCCTTCTGGAGAGTACACGATGGAATCCATCAGACGCCTGCCATGGTCTAAATTCCGCTAATATCACCGAACGACTCAGACATGCATACCAAGAACGGTGGATAAAGCCCAACTAGGGTAGAACCATGCCCAGTTTCCGAAGTGTATGATGTGACCGCATAACAGAGAAGCTCGAAGAAGAGAAGAACAACAAGAGGATCTTCTCAGATGGAAAAAGAAGTTAATTAACGGTAGCAAATAGAAGACTGCCGAATTAACGGTTGTAAGAGATTAACAGTTTAAAGAACAGAAGTCATGATGATGATGATGACTATGAAGTTAAGCATACATAAAAAGCATGAATATAGAAATACGAAGGTAAAAAGTTTGGTTTAATCCAGAACCCATCGCAAGATTAATCGCTGATACGTGAAAGTCAGAGTACTGAGTACAAACTATGTTGAAGAGGGGTCTCCACCACAGTGACTGGTTGACTGAGGAAAGCTTGCCGCCGGAAGAGCTAGGAGCTGTCCAACAAACTACCATGTCCGGAAGTACCGGGATCCCAAGGTTTTGAAAGTACTCGCGCAACACGATGACGTGGGGGTCGGTTACAACTATAGGCGGCACGCCTGCTAGAGGTTACAGCTTCCTCATCTGAGTTACAAAGCCCCACTCCTCGACTGCAACAGATTCATTGAACGCCCCAGCATTGCTCAGATCAACCGAATCCATGACTGGTATATTGTGAAGGCCGCCACTCTCGTTAACCTCTTCATCCACCATCTGGTCATCGAAGTCGACCGACGGCTCAATTTTCATGAGATACCAATCTGGTCGGATGAACTGCCGATAGGGTCCATAGAATGCTTTGTTACTCGACTGCGTGAGCGCGGAACACCGTTGAACCCACATATGGGTAGTGATAGACGAAGCCCCAAGACCTGGATGCCCGTGAACCAGAGACCTGACAAGAGGTTTTCTTGGACCCTGACCACGGTTCTTGCAAGGAATGGTATCTCAGTTGGCCTTATCGATCACATACACGATTTGTGAAACTTCATCCACGTTTTCTTGCCATCTCAATGGGATTAACAGGTCGAGCTGTTTGATGATGCTGCTAATCATTGGCGGTATGGACCAAACACGGTAGTTGTCATACTATTCCCAGAGAAGGTAAACCGCTACGCAGGCAGCTCACGCTGCGAAAATAAGTGACCACTGACCGTATTTAGGCTCATCGCTGATGTGGTAACTTAAATAAATTACACAGGAAGGCAGTTACGTGGAACATACCTGGGCTACCTCAGCCAGACACCACCATGATGGTAACGTTGCGAAACTAGCCCCCAACGTTTGCGGGAGACACCTTTTGGGTTCCATCAGGATGTATAAAATCAGATAAAAATGTCCAGAACGCGCCTTGCACTCAAACGGAATCATCGTGGGGAGCGCCCCCTGGGTTTCAAACTGTCGGATGAACCGAAACTCTGCAGGGATGATTGTTTTCGCCCAACAGACCATATCAGACTTGATGAATGGCTGCGTTGAGGTTTCGAAGTGTGCCATTTCGAACTGGGCCAGGTTATCTTCATATTATACTTCGCCATAGGTGCGATACCACGATACGTCGAGGTTGTATTCACTGAGAATCAGATGTTGGTTTGGAGTACGCATGAGCCGTTTATACGCGAGTCACGTCCATTATTCTTGGGCCCTATCCTTGTTTTTTCCAAGGCGGAGGTCTATCCTTAGGAGGTTAGGATCCAACGCAATGCGTACCCGCCAATTACCTGAAGTGACCACTTCAAGTGGACGCCCCCGGGGAAAAGGCCGTTTTGTGCGTAGAAATGGATGATCGGTAGATTGAAATCCTCAGACGGGTGAAACCAAGAAGCTCAGGAATAAATCGAAGTTTTGTAACGGATACTTTGCTTCCAGGGTAGTCCTGTGAACCCACCAGAGTTGGACTATAATGATAGAAGTACGCTGAGAGGAGTTTCCCGCGGGGGTTTTTACCGGAACTGTTATTGGAGGGTTACTCTGAGGCAATGGAGCCGTTGGAAACAGGCTCAGTTTGGAAGAATAAGTACTGATACTCCCACACTGGGAAGCAACCGCTCTGGGGTTGTGCTGGGTGAGATCTTCGAAGATCATTAGGGGGAATAAAGCATTGGATTCGATGTTGCCAGTTTCCGTTCTTCGCCTTATGCGTTGAACTGGAGAAAGGTCGGTATTAATCATGAGAAGTTGGATTCTTTATAACATGTTTTGCCTGTGGTTCACTCACCTTCGTTGCGATTTTTCCTGGTTTAAGAATATTTCTGTAGAGAAATACGTATGCGAATACGCTCTATGCCGTGTGTATCATGAATGATTCAGTACTGACGTGGCAACAGTTCAACTCAGGTATTTGCGTACCCTTGAAAACTTTTGGGTGGAATTCGATATGACTTCTATTTGGTATTTTTTAAAACCGTCATTGGAGATTTCTACGATATCTGGAATAGATGAACGCGTGGTAACCATGCAGATATTATTCATGCCTGGCATGATTCACACGTGTCGTGTTGCAGGGTGGCCTATCATGCCGCTCGTTAACACAATCGTTTGGACGACACGTGTGGCATACTGCAGTAGTATTATTCTTAGTTTCATTATGACCACATTGTACTTTGAGGAGGACGGCCCTGCCGTTTTGCACTGAAGTAAAGTTAAGCTGTGACTCCACTCTGAGTTTTCTGCGTGCGCGAACTGATTAAATCCCTCCTGGAGTCTCACCGCGTTCGGTCTCGTTCTTCTCACCCGCAGAGTATTAATCAGGATCGCTGATCTGTCCTGTCCTGTGGATGTGCCCGGTGCTCATTGTTTTTGAAGCATTCGTTAACTTTTACTGTGGGAACAGATAGTACTTTGACTCAGTATTGACTTTTGCCATGCCGGCTGACTAAATAACACCCCCCCCGCCGTATTTATTTCGGCTTTCAGCCCTATCCGCCGGGTTGTACCCTTTGTCTTGGTTCTTTCGGTTCGTAAAAACCCAATATGAATGGTAACCAATACGGTGGAAACAGTAAAACTGGGCAGAATCAAGGGGTAAGACTGATCGGCGAGTCTAGTTGATACTGTGAGGGTGAGTATATCGAGACCAAACGCTGTGAAATTCCAGGAAGAGTTGGTCACTTCGCGCAGGCGATAAAAGCAGGTTCGTTGGGATGCAGTTTGGGCTATAGAACGCACCGGCCATCTTCCAACGATTCGTCGACACAATTCTGCAGGATATGAATTGCAGCACTTTCTGGTGTACAAAAATAATGTAATCACCCTCTGGGAGACACGTGCCAAATGTTGATGAGATCCTCACAATTCTTGAGAAGGCAGGGTTAACCGTGAAATTGTAGAAGTGTCACGTCTCCCCATGGACGGTCAGTGAAAACGGTCATGTGATTTGGCAAGGTCTACTGGAGGTAGCCATGAAGACCCTGGAGGTTCTTAAGAAGCCCAATACGCTTATACCCCAGATCAAAATTTTGTGTTTCTTCGGGTTGTGCAACTTACACCAATACCTTGCGTGAAACATCACCAGGATCGCTGGCCCATTGACAGAGCCCGTCACGAATAAGTATTTTTAACAGTGACTGGAGCTCGCTTGTGCGCAGATGGAGGCTTTAAACACACACAAGCACGCTCAGACACATGAAACGGTCGTGAAGCTGCAAGTATCTGACAAAAAATCACAGTTTAATCTGATGCCAGTGTTGGACAGATTGGATGTGGTGTAACAAGAGTGCGACGGAATATACCACCCTATGGCATCCTGGAGTAGTACCCTTTTCTTAGCCGAGCGAAACTGCTACCCCATCGAGCAAGAACGTGGCGCTGTCGTATGGTCCTTAACTAGTCTTTGACTCGATCTGGAGCTCACGGGCACCACAGTCATCTCTTACCACCAAGCTTTGAAATGGCTTCAGGGATTGTCGCCCTCCGACGCCAATATTCGTTTTACTTCATGGATTCTGCAGCTCACGGAGCACAACTTCGAAGTCATTTACTAGAAAGGTTCGAAAAAAGAGTTCAAAAATGCGCTATCGCTCATGCCAAATGGATTGTGAGACCACCATCAAGCCATCGCAGGAAAGTCATCGTTTTCTATGCTATTTGGCGGCGCATCAAGACAACGAGTCGTTGTACGCTTTCCGCGTCTGATAGATGCTATTTTCATCGTCAAAAAACACGACGTGACAGCTGTGTCAAAAGAAAAGGTGTTTGCAGAGCAGGCTGTTGACTCATTTTGTTCAGAGATGCAGGAGAAGTCCCTAATTGACCCGAGTGGGTTGCTTTACAGGATTTAGAGGGAATATTATTCTACTGATCCAGATTGCGTAAGAGGGAGCAGTTGCTCGTTCCTAAGTCTTTCGGATACGGCGGGATACATATAAATCATTAGACGTGTGTGTTCGACAAGTAGAGGCAGCCTTTGGCCGCGGGCAGCGCTGCACGCGGCTGAATAAGGGTGGCTTTGGGTGATCCGCAGGCCGCTTTTGCTCGCTAACGCTCGCAAATGGCCTGCAGACCAATGCTAATGAGGGCCGCGGCGCCGAGAGTGAGTATGGAATAGCGTAGCAATGGAGCCCCCGAGCGTCGGTGATTGGCTGGCAATCCATGGAGAGTACAGTTTATTGGATTTGGCTGGCACTACCAAAATGACTGCAGTGCCAACCACTGTGGAGTGGAATGTGTAGCAGTGTTGTAATCCCAGCCACTCAGCAGCTGCAGCAGTCAACATGCAGCAGCAGCCAATAAGGTTTGAGCTTTGCTGGTGCTGGTGATGGTGCTGCTGAAGTTTTTGAATGGCAGAGAGGCGTTGCGCCAATAAAGGTTTTTGTACGCGCTGAAGGGGGCATGCAAGGAGATTTTTTGGCGCAACGCCTCCCGTCAATCAACACCGCACCCCTCATACATGTGTAAATCAATATAGTACGGGGGGTGTTGAGACAAGAGGAAGAGGCCCTCGGTCACGGGTGGCGCTGCGCGCCACAGTGGAGGAGTTATAAAAAGCAATGGGAAGAAAGAAAGGGTGGAGAAAGCAAAAGCAGAAAAGCAAGTAGTTTATTTCAATGAATGAAAAATGCAAGAAATATGATTACGATTGTGAAGGGATGCAGAATTGAATGGCTTCAGGTAGTACTGGGTTGGCAATGGGCACAGGCATGGGATGAGTTGTGTGCTCATTCGCGGATGAAAGCTGCGGGTCATGTAAGAGCAGCAAATGGTCGTTCCTTCGAACGCGTGACAATGCGACATACAACTGACCGGCGCAGAAGACTTTAGATCGCACATCCACAACCAAGCCATCCAACGTCTTTCCCTTTCCTTTGTGAACGATAGCTGCAACGCAAGACGAATGGGGAACTGCCTTCGAATCATGCGAATATCTGCGAAAGAAAACTCGAAGTCGACACGATGCAGGAGCTGTGGTTCCAGCACCTGCCCGTTCTCGTCGAATCGAGCCACCTGCATCGTAAACTGATCGACACGCAGGAGTAAAAACAGCTTTTCGTTGACCACAGCGGCATGCAGCACGTTCCGAATGAGCTTAACTGGCACACAATCTTAAAGTCCAAGTTATGAGGTGGTACTCCAGTAGGAACATACTGATATGCAAACTCGGGGACGATAGTATTGGCGAAGTCAGACTGTGGGTTCTGTCCACCGTTAGGTTGGACGGTCGTTGGTGACGGAAGAGTGAAGTGCTCACCAGAAAACAGATCCAGCGCTGCCCCATTGTGCTCGTCGACCAACTAGTTTGTGCGCCCAATGAGCATTTTGCTGAGATCCACATCCTCCTTGCGTCGTGTTGGGAGCCAGTTCCACAAGAATTGGTAAGCGGTTTGCATGCCACCTTTAGATTAGAGTGGTAATGGAGCGTTGTTGGATATTGTGTTGCGTGCAATCGAAAGTAACAGTGACGCAAATGCTCCATCATTGGCTTGGCGTACTTGTTCGGTGAGATACAGCACTTAAACCGAGCACATTTTTCACACTCTTCCACGGCAATTCGTTGAGAATGTTTGTGTACACTCGTCTCACATTTCCACTTGGCTTGGCCTTCATGTACACTTGCGGCACCACTGGAAGCAGCTGGGAGTAGTCACCGGATAGAACGATGGTCAAGCCCCCAAACGGAGGCGGGTTTTCCATTCCACTGCGGCAAAGATCTTTGAGCAACGCATCCATGAGTTCGAAGAGCTTTAGTGATAGCATGGACGCCTCATACAAGACGAGCAGTTATTTTTTGCGTAGCAGTTCTGCACGTTGAGATCGGAAACCATACTTTGACAAAGTGGCTGTAGTGCTGTTTGTACTGTACTTGTCAGCTACACCCAGTCTGAGCAGGCTATGTAAAGTGCGGCCAACTTCGTACAACGAAGCTGCAATGCCTGTTGTAGCAGTCATTTTCGGCGAGCATTCCTTCCAACTCAGCGATATCACGAAGGAGGTTCAGCACGTATGTCTTTCCAGTTCCTGTGGATCCTTGCACAAAGAACACCTTTCCAGGAGTGCTTGTTTGCTCCTGCAGCGCCTGTCGTTGTTGACATGTGGCAATGACGGTTTCAATGACCTGTCTTTGGCGAGTTTTTAAGGTGGCCTACCTTGACTGCAAAGTTGACGAATTTCGCACCACTCGCGCGTCTCGAGTTGTTGTAGCTCGATTCGCCTCAGTCAATGCTGCATGATCCTTCTGTAGGTGTTGAGAGAAGAAGCTGTGATCTCGAAGCAGTCGTCCACCGTGCCGGTCTGAGATCTCCACCACACGTCGATACATTTCTTGCTTTCGTTGCTGCTCATCTCCTGTATGTATGTCGCTACACAGCGCCTCCCGGTATTTGACGCCCATTTTCTCTGGTTCTGCACCTTGTTGGTAGAGTGTGACAACCAGATGTCGTAGCTTGGAGGGCGTGCTGTAGATCTGTACTGGTTCTTGAAATGTAATATCAAACTCGGATCCGTCCGCGAGCAGTCCGATTGCAATCGCGGTTTCACGATAAGTTTCATACTGCTGTCCTTTGAAAGTCCTTGCTTCTTCATAAGAGCTCTAGTCGTGATTCATGAGCAGCAAGCGCAGAGCAAATAGCTCAATTTCGAACGGTGAAACAACTATGATCCTTGCGACGAACTGCTCGTCTTCCGTGCGCTCTACCACGTACATGTGCGGATCGCAGTCGTCTGTGGGAACCTGAGTGCTGTCTCCGTCGTATTGGTGAAGCACGCGGGCAGAAACCGTGCGATACAATCGCAATTTTTCAAGGTCCGAAAGGTAGTCGAGGTTCGCATGTGCTTCGGGCCTTTCAAAATTATCTCTCCAACGTAGACGGCTGCAATGCGGAATGGATTTGAGTTAGACCTCTGAGCAGAAATTTTCGTTCTCTTTCCAAGTGAATGGCCAGTCGCTCTAATTTAGGTACGATATGAACATGTCGAAACTCGAAAATTATCCAAGCTAGGTTGACGGCGCCCACCACACGCGCTCGCATGTATGAACGAATGTCGTTCTGCACCTGCAGCTCTTGTCGCTGATCGTTCTGTGTGCCTGTCTCATTAGCACCACTCAAATTGAGCACCACTTCCTGAGCTTTGGGCTGCCTAAACTCGTACTTCATCAGGTAAGCCACTGCGCCCCCTCCTTGCATGCGTTCTACGTTGATATGAGAGTGGTAATTTTTGGTCAGAGTTGGGTTGTACGGCACAATGTTGTGGTCTTGTTGCCTTCTTCTGCTGTAGATCATGCGATTCGTGCCTTCTTCAATGTACGTCTCCAGCACAATCATGTTGCTGTCGTATCCAATCATGCACCGCCCAGCGCGATTATAGAAATAGGAGGTGTGGCGGTGCCTGTGCATGGAAGGAATGAAACCACGCACTGCATCGTGCTCGCCTGGAAGGGGAATTTCTGCACGAATCAGCTCGTCGATCACATGAACGTCTTCAATCACGCCTCATTCGATCCACACGAGCATGTGGTGATGAGGCACATTCCGCTCTTGAAACTCAAGGTTTGATGCAAGCCCCAGTCACTTTATTCCAAAGATGTGCTCCGAGTTCTTCTCCAAGTCCTTTATGAAGTCGTTTGTGTACTGGCTGTACACCCTTGCAATCAGATTCGGTCGGACAAACGGCCGAAGGCGGTTACTCTGTGCCATAAACGCGCCATGATTAGTGGTGTACATCCCAAGGCGCTGGATGTCCTCTCGCCAGATGTTCATAGTGACTGTAATGAACAGAAAATGCGGTCCTCTTCGCCCCACGATGGCCTGTAAATTCATGCGTTTGTTCTTCCAGTACGCTGCTGAGTTGACCGAGTCATCAGGTAGAAATATGTGTCCCATTTTTGCCAACTGTGATGGTGACCCATGACCTGTTTGCTGTTGTGCTTGCTTGATCTGTTGCTCTTGTACAGTAAGTGCCAGTTGTTCTCTTTCCAGGAAAGATAGTCGCATGTCCTCAATTTTTGTGTGCGTGCAGCGCATCTTCATCTGCATCAATGTTCCACTGTTTAGGAGGATGTTGTTTGAGTACAGACGTTGCTTCGCGTTCTCAGCCCAGGTGAGGTTTCGTAGCTTCCACTCGGTGACGCTGAGACCTGAGGTTTGCTACGTGAAGTTCCTTGCATCCAGAAACAGGCCGATGTCAAACGATTCGTGCTGATCACCGTACGGATAGAGAAGAGGGAAAGTGCCCTTCTCTGCAAGTTTGGATGCCGGCTTTAGAAGTTGGTACCGCACCTGCGCATTGTTTGCGGCATTCGCAATCGCCCCTGCTCGAGCAGCAGCAGCAGTCGGCATTGCAGTGTGCTCTATGCTAACGATACCTTCTACCAAGCGCGGTACTTGAGACTCCACTCGGTACAGGCCAGTCAGATCTACCACGAGCGTTCTCTTCGTGCTTGACCCCCACCAGGAACATATCCAGGGAGAGGGCCAGCACATGCATGAGAAACACTGAATGTAGCACTTGGGGTTCTTTCGTATCCACGTACGACTACTCCTTGTTCCGATGCTTGCAGGCTGATATCCACGGCGGCCTCCGCATTTTGTTGTTATTGTTGCTGTTGCGTGTTAAGCATGGATCGGTAACGTTCGCGCACCACGTCTGGCTTCAGCTGGATCACATCGTACAGCTTGGGTACGATGTCTTTTAAGTTGATGTACTGAATGAATGCACGCAGACTGACACGCGCATAGTGAGATAGATCCACGGAAGGCAGACCGGTATCCCACAGAAAGCTATAGCGCGTGTTTTTCTGGTTCTGCGTGGGCAGAGTGAAAGCTGCGTTGCCCTCAAGTCTGAGGAAGGGGGGACCGCCTCATGTCACATACATCATATTCATGAACGCTTGCATCGTCGCGAAGAGCGTATTCAAGTTGAGGAAAGGGCTGTGAAAGGCTCTCAGGCTATAAAGACTCCGAACGAACTCTTTTCTATGCCTTCCCAGGAAAGTGATGCCCAATCCTGACATTTTTCTCATTCCACAGCACACTACGTTGGTCTATTTGCCAAGAAAAACGCATCCGCAGTACTTGCAGCTATGGATTCTCAATGTCAAGTCCGGGTACGGGCAGGAGGAGAGCGTGTGTGCGTGCTCGCCGCATTTTCCGCATCTTCTTTGACCCGCAGTGGAAAGCGTCTCAAACTCTGGAACGGTTGCACGGATGGTTGGATTATTCCCACCTTCATCTGGCATTGGATCCCACGCGTTGTACACGCGATACAGTCCTCGATACGGACATTCAGCACACTGCACGATCGTCTTATCAAGCTGCTGGTGCGGCAGCTGCGGCTGCTGCTGTGGCGGGTGTAAGAGAGCAGGAGTGACCTCCTTCTATTCAACTTCCATGGGAACTGGCTCCTGCTCTTCTTGTTGTTTGGCTTGTGGCAGAGCAGGTTGACGTGGTGGCTGTGAGGGGACAGGAATGATCTCGTCCTCTTCACTTCCATCGGAATGGGCATCTGTTGTTCTTCTTCAACTTGCAGCAAAAAAGGCTGCTGCGGCAGCTGTGAGGGAGTAGCATTGATCTGGCCCTCTTCCACTTCCACCGTAACGGGAATCTCTTGTTCTCCTTCAACTTGCAGCAGAGAACGTGCATCTCTCTCCAAAGTTGTGTCGCTTTCATCAACGACAGCAGGCGCAGCCATTGGTGGTAAAGATGAAGGCATAACAGAGGAAGATGGTCGTGATGTTGGCCTGGAACCACCTGCCCAAGCGACGCACATAGGTGCAGGAGTAATTTTGTCCTCTTTCACGGCTTGAAGAATTGGTGCTTGCACGTGCGCTCCGCTCTCATCTACTGGCATCTCATCTGGAGCGGGAGGAACTGGTAATCGTCGAAGTCGTCCAGCTTCTGGCCTTGCACCACCTGATTTCACCCTGGCACTCGCCCTGGAACCTCCAGAATTCGCTGCAGCACCTCCATAATTTGGTCTGGACCACCGCAATTTGGGCGTGGACCACCTTGCGCCATAGCAGTTTACGAAAATACATAACTCTATTTTCCCAAACCCCTAAAACATTTGCCAGAGTTCCAGAATAATGTTTGGTATAACAAAAATTTGAAAATGAGAAACTAGTTGCACTTTGCACCCACAGCGCCTAGTTTCATGAGCAATAAAAAATAATTGCTGCAAGACTTATATTTATCCGATGCAGTCGAGCGCAGCACAGAGACTCTCGACACACCCCTGTTGGGTTATGACGTGCAGAGTGTGCCCAGCCAGTTTTCAAGCCATTTGCTGTTTAACCCGCGTCTGTTTGAAAGGATTGGTCTGCCTTAACTCACACAGCGAAGTACGACATGGCGGGAGCCCTGGACAGGAAGCTGATAATAGGTCCGGGAAACTCTCAGAAGTCCTGGATTGGCATCAAACGACCAGTATTCCACAGAAGAGCACCTGAAGGTTCCCAGATCGGTGGTAATCAGTGGGTTACTCTTTTCGCGATCAGCACATAAGCTCGGCCTTGCTTATGTCCCAGGCCAGCAACAGTGCCCAAAGTAGCAAAAAGGTCCAACACTGCACTATTGGCCAAACCTGAAATGGGAGGTGAAAAGACAGGTTAGGGTCAGCAATGGAGATGCTTTTTGTACTGCGCAAGTGCAGTATATATGGTCTGTGAATTTTTCTGCACTCGCACAGCGCAACATGCCAGCCACGTGTCGTGCAAGTCAGCTACTGCTGAGTGGCTGGCACTGCATTTTGAGGCGGGACTCGACATACGAGCAGCGCTTGGAAAGGAGGCGAAGGAACAGATGGGGAGTGAAAACGGAAAAAACCGCTGTCTCTCTTGCGTCTCCATCCCCCCCGTGGCCGGCGGCTGGGGCCAGCCCTCTTTTATTGGTATTGGGGTGCGCCATTGCCACTGGGGTCGGCAAGAACAGCGCGCGAGGTGCACTAAACTGATTAGGCGCGGCTTCGACGACCTAGGAATGGCCACATCCCCCCCTTTCGTCGGATGGGAGATGAGAAAGGGAAAAGTTGGTAGCGTTGCACGTGCACCGTGACAAGTGCTCACTACGACGGAGCCTGCAGCTTTTTACGGCCGTGAAGGAAGAAATGAGTCTAGTCACGACTGCAGTCGGAGGATCAACGGCAATAAGCTTGACGATTTGCTTGATGCTTTCAATTTGATCGGCCTGTTTATAATCGATAAGCTAGTTTGCTTGTGCTTCGTCAACGATAGAATAATGTTCTCAAGAACGTCCTCTGTCATACAATTGGCGCGCTAGCGTGGGGTGCACGGGCTTGTCGAGACGATCTGTGCCCTTCTCAGCTGCTGCTTGAATGGTTTCGACCCAACGAGCAACTTCATGGCGATATTCCTGAAGGTCGCCTTCTGGGTTGAACATTGGCGGGTCGGTAGGCGCAAGTGGTTTTGAGTGCGCTGGGCCTAGGCCTATAACTGAAATGGGATTCAACATACGAGCAGCGCTTGGAAACGAGGTGAAGGAATAGATGGGGAGCTAGAACAGAAAAAGCAGTCTCTCTTGGGTGTCCGTC
Organism: Gracilariopsis chorda; assembly: GCA_003194525.1. NCBI lineage: Eukaryota > Rhodophyta > Florideophyceae > Gracilariales > Gracilariaceae > Gracilariopsis > Gracilariopsis chorda. The sequence goes on along the minus strand of NBIV01000042.1, from coordinate 50,413 downwards.
CCCCCCGAGCCGGCGGGCTGGGGTCGGCCCTCTTCTATTGGTATTGGGGTGCGTCTCGGCCACTGGGGTCGGCGTGAGCAGCGCGCGAGATGCACCAAATTGATTAGGCGCGGCCTCGACGGCCTAAGATTGGCCACACATTCATTTACTGTACTGCCAGCCGCTCAGCAGCAGCGGCAGTCAATATGCAGCAGCAGCCACTGAGCTGTGAGTTTTGCTGCTGGTGCTGCAGCTGTTTAGTTTTTGTAATGGAAGGGAGGCGTTGCGTCAAGAGAGGTTTTTGCACGCGCGTACAGGGGCGTGTGCGCGTGTTTATTGGCGCACCTCCTGCCATCAATCAACAACACCCCCCTCATACATGTGTAAAACATTAGTGGGGTTCGGCAAGGAAAGAAATGTGTTTTTTTGGCCCAAATTTCGGCCGAGCTGGAAGGTTTAAGCAGTCTGCACCGAATAAAGCAAAGAAACTTCCGTAGTCAGTACTTGGTACCGAAGCTTGTTTCTGTACAAAATAGCGGGAATACTGTCCAAGCATGACAACAATTGTGTTATCCTTCTCTTGCCGACATCGACACACAACCGTTACCAAAACCATGCCTTTACGACAACAGACACCATCAGGTGCAGAGGTGATCACACAGGACATCCCCGCAGCTCCTGACACGACAATGCCAAGCACTGCCCCTCCTATTTCGTCTTCCGCAGACCCGCTGCCTCGGTATCAATTGCAGCAGACTCAACCACAGCGACCATCATCCCGACCTTCTTCTAACCCAAGGCGCAAATTTAACGACTTCCTTGATTTGGCGCTGCTAAAGGAAGTTCAGGCAGCAAACGCCCACAGGCCGAAGCATGGTTCAACACTTGTTTGTTTCGCCACTGTAGCGAAGAAATTCAATGAAGCTAACATGATCACATGGAAAACTGACGATAAACACTGTCAAAATCGCTTTAAGCTCTTTATCGCGAAATTCAGACGTGAGGATCGTGAGAAAGCCAATGCATCGGGTGGCGGGGAGACATACGGTGAGTTTGAGCAGCTTGAACAAGATATAGTCATTGAAATAGACGACTTCAATGGTAAAAAGGAGGCAGCAAGGATGGAATTACAAGGGAAGGAAGAGGCCCTATTGGCTGCGTGTCGTAATTTGCGGGACATGGATAAGTCAAGAAGTAGCTCTCGATCGCATGACCGTGGCGATGCGAATGACGAAGAAGAGGAAAGTATGGATAGAAGGCGCAAGAGGAGGAGAATCTCGCCGCGAAAGACCCGTCAGGACATGGATAGGGCAATCTTAGCGGTGGAGAAAGCTGAAGAACTACGAAATGAAATGGCAGAGCGCCAAGATGTCTGAGATCAAAAACGTCTCAGCTTGGAGATGTCCCGGTTCGTGTGCGAGGAAAAGATTCTGGCTCTTGAGGAACAGCGCATCAACAATGTGGCTAGTGCAGCAGAAGATCGCAATAAAATAGAGCAGAGACGTGTGGACTTAGAAGAACGTAAATTGGAGGCCTTAAGGAGCAAAGCGGAAGAAAATAATAAGCGAGAGCAAGAGGCAGCGGCAGAACGAAGGCTAGGGATGGACGTTCAATGCATTATGTTGGAGTTGATAAGAGAACTGCACCAAAAAAGTTGATATGGAGGGAGGCCAAACCAAGGCATTGAATTCCATACCATACGGCAGACTTGTTGCTCATGCAAACTTTTAGTAAATCGTTTCCAGTCTTTACTCTTTCCGTATCGTTGCAATGTATTCCTCTAAGGTAGGCGCTGCAGAGTTAGAGGCTGTTGCACTTTGACTACCGTGCAGGCATGCATGGAAGTTCCACACCAGGGCGGACACAAAATACCATAACGCTGCTGGTGTGCAGCCAATTCGCATCTTTTTCGCGCTCGAAACATGTGAAAAATACTTCTTGATGTCTTTAAAAGCCCATTCTACGGCAATACGACATGCCGATATCTCCTTGTTAAATTGTTTCTGTTCTTCCGTAAGAAGAGCTCCTCCGTACCCTACTATCAGGTATGGCCTGATGACGTAAGCAGGATCTCCGTAAATGTAATACTGAGTACCGTCTATGCACAAAGTAGTGCTAAGTTCCTCATTGATATTGGAATGACGATAAACCATCATATCGTGCCTCCGACCTTCCACAGGGCCAAAGATGTGAAATATTAGACCATGTGGAGTGCTCAGTGCTTGGAACTTGAGGCAGTTTCTCCAATTGTGGCCACTGTAGGTCGCACGTTGGGCACTGCCTTTGGGTCTTGATATATACAAGTTGGTTCCATCGATAAATCCAACGCATTTATCTAAGGGTGCACCAGCATTGCCCACCGCTGCAGCGTATGCGGCTTCTTTTGATGAAAAAAGACTGCCGATACACTGAGACCAAAGTAGAAAACTTAGAATAAAAGTAGTCTAAAGCTTCGTAAAAGATCTGGTTTAAAACTGAAGTCGTACAACCAAATTCTGCCTCTAGATCCCACCATTGAAAAACGGTACTAAGTCTTCTGCATAGTACAAAGAGCGAAAGAACTGCATGTGGTCTGTAACGTCTTCGAGCTGTCACGTTACGGCTACAAGGCCATTAAATCAGACGAATAATGCGGTATATATACCTTTTAGTAAAACAAAAGCGCTTAAGGCTTTCGCTGTCATCAAGTCTTTCCAGGGAAAACGCAAAGCTAGCAAACATTAAAAGTATCTCTGTATGAAGCTCTTCTTCCACAATTGACTCGGGGATGTGTCTCAGAAATAAGCCGGTTAGTGCATTACTAACATCTGCATGTCGCGCTCTTGCAAGAAGGAGGAGAGCGTTTGTAGCTCTCTTTATCTTTTTAGAGATGTTCTTGTCGCGAATGCGCATTTTGATATGATGGAGTACGAGAGTGCAAGATCTTCCTCCCCACGACCTGTTACCGAACTCTCTGCCAAAGAAAAATGTGTGCCTTATATTTCATTAGTTTACATCTTGTGATGAGTACAGAATAATGTAGCGAACTGTGCATGCCAAAATCCGCTATTATAGTACGGGAGGTGTTGAGATTGAAATACTTTTTTAGCTCGGCAGGCAATTAGACGTTGAGTGTGTGTTTGGGCGAGCTTGTTGGGCCGACGTTTTTTGATCTAGGAGTATAGACATAAACAAACAAAATCAAAAATTCAGCAAAAATGTACAATTTAGTGTTTTAGCAAGCAATTATATGACAGAAAATACACGTTTGTGTAAGCGTTCCAATAATGCGTTGCAATGGGTCCTTTCTGTTGTGCATCTCCGTAGTCATGGCACGCTTACTTGGCAGTGTCGCAACCAATTGTTGAAGTGGGTTGCAGTGTTTTACCCAATGCTATTACAAGCTTATGCGCATCTCAGTAGACAAAAGCTCGCCGTTGCTGTGCAATGGTCGTTTGCTGCTCTGCTTGAGATGGAAAGTCAAATGTATTTAATTGTGGTGATTTGTGTGTGTGCGCACAGAGGCGGCGTGCTTTGCTGGAAAACAATAAGGAATAATAGCGCAGCGGCTAGTGTTTGTGTATACGCTCAAGGCAGCGCAAGGGAAGAAAGATTTGGAGGAGAAAGGAAAGCGTAAAGCGGGGATTGCACATTGCGCGGGTGTTTAGCACGGCCCGCGGGTTGTGCGCTGTGACAACTGAACCAGTTGTGCGTAGTGCATGTATCATAGACCGGCGCTGGCGGTGGTGCAATGTGAGGTGCGGCACAATCGCCGCAACGAACGATTTGTGCATGAACGTGAGGCATGATGTTTGAGCCAAGTGTTGTTGACAGTAGCACAACGAGATGTTGCGATTGCGCGGTCAACGTACGCCAGGAGGCGGGCTGTCCACCTGTGCAGCCGTGCCGACGACAGCAGTTAGTGCACAAAGTTGCGCGGCGCGGAAACGTGCGCTGATGCGGGAGGCGAATCGGCGAGAGATGTTCAGTCGCTCCGCCACTCGCGAAGACGGGCGGGCGGCGCCGCAAAGAAGGTGCGCGCGGCGGCGGCGCGACGCGCCCAGAGCGGCGCGTACATACGCGCACGTGCGAGCGGCGGCGGTGGGGCGCACGCACCGGCGCGGCCACTGTAAAGGTGAGAGGGTGCGTCGCGCACGAGCGCGCGCGCGTTTGCGCGAGCGCGCGGCAGCACGCGCCGCTGGTCGCTTCCAAAGCGGCGCAAGCGCCGCCGCGCCACACGCAACAGCGGCCCACGCGCGCCTGGCTGCGCCCAATCCGCCACCCACACGCGCCCGCACCTCCTTCGCATCGCTCCGCCCGCCGCCAAAACAGTTGCGCTCATGAGCGTCGTCGCCTCCTCCCCCCCCCCCGCCACATCGCTCCCCACCACCACCACCCCCCCCCTCACCCACCCCCTTCCCCCCTCCCCCCTCACACACACCCCCTCCCCTGCAATGTCCCGACCCTCCCAACCCTCCCCTCCCTCCTTCGCAGACCCACCCCCCCCCCCACCAGACCAGCACCATCCACCTCCCCCCCCCGCTCCCGCCCCCGCCCACGCCCACGCCCACGCCCACCAACCCCCCCTCCCCTCCTCCTCCCACCTCCCCCCACTCTCCATCTCCCGCCTCCTCCCCACAAAGCGACCCTTCCCCCACGACTGGTCCAACCACTCCCAACCGCATCCCATCCCCCCACCCCACCCCTCCTCCTCCCCACCTCCTCTAATCCCAACACCCCCCCCAGCCTCCTCCCTCCCCCTCCGCCTCCCTTCGCAGCGCCACGACATGCTCCTGCCCACCTCCGAGCTGCTCCGCCAACCAATCCACCCGCCCGTCTCCAGCTCCGCCGCTCCCCCGCCCCCCCCGCTAGACTCCTCCCACATCCCCTCCCACCGCCTCCCCTCCTACGAAGATGACAAGCACGTACTGTCCACCCCGAGGCGCCGCGCAACCAATTCCGATTCCTTCGTCCACGCCGCTGAGCACGGCGCCCGCGCACAGTCTGTGCTGGACACCGCCAACGGCCGCGTCTTCGAAGCGTACCAACTCGGCAAGACCATCGTAGCATCCAGCAAACTGTACGCCAATCAGCGTCGAAGCAACCGATTACTGCCCGGCGGTTCAGACAGCACCACCGCCGCCTGCTACATGATAGGCGGCACCTCCGATGAGACGCTCGCCACCCTGCTCAAGCGCATCTCGCCCTGCGATCCGCGCGAGGAGCGTTGCAAGGCCGTGGAGCGAGTGCTCAAGGACAAGACGCGCGGCGCCATCTGCGCCCTCAACGGCGAGAACCCGCGAGAGGCTCGCGCCGATAACTTGGCCGCCGTGCGAATTTGTGAGACCGTGGCCGATATTCTGGTCGCCTACTTGTCGCGACGACTCATTGACAGCCGCGAGGAGCTGCTGGACAAACTGTCACGACATGAGGCGACCATCAAGCAACTGCGCGACGAGCTGAGCGCGGAACGAAAGCGACGGGAGGCTGGGGAACGCGAATGTTGGTGTAAAGGAAGTGCGGAGAAGAATCAACCCAGTGCGGCCATTTCTGGCATGACCAATGCCAACATTAATGCGCCGCACGCCATGGCCGATCTGCACACGTTTGAACGCGACAAACTGCTCGTGGGGCGCGGCTACCTGTCCAGTTCGGGCTTTCGCAGTCATGCCAGTGGCGGACATAGTCTGGCTGATGCTGTGGAAAAAGTGTCCACAAACAACACTCTGTTTGTGCTAGAGACAACAGACGCACAAAAAGCTGCGCGGGGGGACAAGGTCAATCAATGATTTCAGTTTTGGGTTATCCGTCTATCTGTCTCTCTCTCTCTCTCTCTCTCTCTCTCTCTCGCTCTCGGCCGTGTCGTGCACCTCCTATTTATTGCCATACAAATCTCAACGAGCACGTCGACTTGTCTCACTATACCTACACCACGCGTCCGTCGCGTTTTTTTTTGACTGTTGTCGTGTGTCGAACACCATCCCCCGTACATCTACGTACGTATCTACAACACCGTGCACGTTGGGCCATTTGCTGGGCTGCAATTGTTGTGTTGGCTCTTCACTTGGTTCAGAAAGCATAGGCGTTTGTGATCTGCGCTGCAGCGCGCCGCCTCCTGCACGGACGCGCCAAGCTATGTTACACCAACTGTATGTGATCAGAAACCCTTGTGGTCGAAACGCTGAACACGCAAGCGCCAAATTAGCGCAATCCGCCGGCACACGCACGGCGAAAAACAGCCGCGTTTCAACGCTCCACCGCCACAAACAAGCACGGAAAACAGGCGTGAGGTGTGGCCCGAAAAACCGGCGCATTTTGATAACGCTATCTGGACACCGGCGCGTAAGCTGCGCGGAGGGAGAGAGCGCGCCACCAAGCGCACGGTAGAGAAAGAGAGAGAGAGAGAGAGAGAGAGACGTGAGCGGCTACCAAACGGCGCGCGCTATCCCTAAGTCGCTCGCGCACGGGGCACGTGATTTTATTTTGTCGTTGTCCGTCGCCGGCGCGCGTCGCAGGCTCGCGAGCTGTGGCGCGTTGCGCGCCGCACGTCGCCGTCGGCGCTTCCCCCCCCGCCGTGACCTGCGCCGCCTCCCTTCTCTTTTATAAATATGTTAAAGTTCTCAAGATGACAGCCTGCCCGCACTGACCGTCCGTTCCTCGGCTATCTTAAGTTACCCTTTCGCAAACAGTGTCGCGTGTCTCCCTGCCCCTCTATCGGCCCACAAACAAACAACGCACAAGTCGCGTTCAGCTTTTGACGCTTCGTCGCTCCCCTTCCCCCCTCTGCACCCCGCATATGCTTGCCGATCCCTCTCCCCTTCCCGTCAAGCATGAGCGTGCGCAAACCACTGCAGTAAACAGTAAACCACCCGTTGGAAGCCCCTGCGGTCACAACCCTCCACCCCCAAACAATCCATTCAAACACACACACCAGCTCTAACCACCAGACCATCTCTTCGAACGACGAGATGTTCAACAACAAACTGCATACGCATCGCGTGAACCGCCTTCAATGAGGACAACGAACTCACTCCTCAACCCCACCCTGCGTCACACCCCCCACCCCCTCCCCCCCACCCGCCTTCACTCCACGTCCCCTCGCTCTCGATCCTGCGCGTCTCCCGCAGTTGTGTCACCTCTGAAGACCCGTCCCCCACCGTCCCCCAACACCAAACTGCAAGCCACGTGCCTCTTTTTACAAGCGCGCATTTTTCATTTTCTTTATACCCACTGCTCGCCCTTCACTATCATACGACTGCGAGCAATCGCTGTCCAGCTCATCGTCCATCTCATCCTGCATATCCTCCTCCTCCCCATCGTGCTCGTCCTCACCCATCTTTCCTCTCGATGCGCGTGCACGACAATGCACAAACACCACCGCCAACAGAATCACCACCCCCCCGATATCCACCACAGCCGTGAAAGCCACAACCGTTACAAGTTGAGTTTCAATATACTGAGATTCGCCTAGAAGAGCCGTCAGCACAACAATGTTTCCATATGCACTTTCCTGCACCTGCACCTGATCTTTTCCAACCGCTATTGTTGCCGCCAAGTATGCAAATCTGCCCGCCCATTTCTTCGCGTCCGCTTCGAAGCCCAGTGCGAAATGCAGCGGCAAAGCCTCGAAAGCAACTGACATCAAAATCACAGCCACCAGTTTCACCGTTCTCAACCGCGACCAAAACCCTTTCTTCCGGTACTTTGCTAAAGATGCGTGCGCAAAATACAGCCCCAACGACGCTGCACAACTGAGAACAAGCACTTCCCAAAACCTCAGTAGCGCTGGAAGCTCCGATGTGTAGCTGTCTGCCTTCATGCCAATCGCCACTTGATCCATTTGAGAAGCCCGGAATGACCCCGCTGCAATGCTGAATTCGTACGTCTCAGCACACTGCGCGCCGTCTTCTTCCCTCTCGTCACGAAAGTATTGCACACCTGGCGGTGGCCTGCATCCTGACCGTGAGTCCATCGGCACCGGTCCTTCGTCTTTTCTCAGCGGGTAGTCCTCTATTTCTGAACTGATGTTCGCCATCCCTATGCCACTCACGTTCACCCGTGGAAGCGACTTGAAATCATCTTCGTGACAAGCATAGTCCCACCCGCGAAACCCCAACGCCTTCCAACTGCCCTCTCCATGCTGCGACGCATTCACTTCAAAGACCCAATAATCTGAGTGATGTCGTGACTGCCCTTTTCTTTTGTCCTGCGTCTTGATTGTTTCGGAGTGGCAGTCCGTGAAGGTACCTTTGTAGAATTGGTAAATGCAAGATTTCCTACCGGTAAGGCGGATCCTTCCGTCCGGACCGGTTTCAGTGATGTTCACTGGACGAAGCAAGATCGCTTCAGTGCAGTCATGTCCAGTGCAGCGACACGCTGTCATCACCTGCGTAGATTCCCCAGCCACGTTCATTCTGTTCGATTTAAACAAGTATCGCACAACACCAACGGTGCCAAACCCCCTAGTCATCAGTTCCTTCAACCTGCCCGCCCCTTTTAGAGCCCCCAGCTCAGCTGATATTGCGTTACGATATACCACTCGTAGCGGTCCATGTTCAAGAGAGTGATGTACAGAGTGCATTAACGACGGACCGAAACCCCATGCTTGTGTTGCTGTTCCAATTGCATCTCGCAGCCTCTCCAGTAGGGTAAGTGTTCCTTCCAGTCCGATGCTCTTCACGTGACGTAGCAAGGGGACATCTTTGTCAGCCGAGATATGCACCTCAGGTACAGGTGTCGCGGATGCCGTTGACGGTGTTCTCAAGAGAATGAGAAGCGTTTCCAGAAACAGGATGATGAACGCTGCTCGTGAACAGTTGCCAGGGCATGCAAGGAAGGACATTCTTCTGATACTGGGCTAACCGATACTCGAGTGGCACAGAGATATCAGAAAAAAGGCAGTGCTACATTTATAAACTACCCTTCAAGGGTAATCCGTCAGAATTTTCCAAACCATCACGATGGAAGAGGAATGACACTGCTAAGAGGTCCACCATTGATAATATTACTCGTACACGAGCTGGGACGATCCGGACAAAGCTATGAGAAAGGCAGCAATACTTCTTACGGGGGATGATCGCTCGAGAGAAAGCAATTGCCAACACGACCACCTCAAGCGTATGAGGGTAAAAAGTTGCATCCAAGCCCAGAGATGACGTTAACAGCCAACAATAACTTAGGGTGTAGAGAGTCTGACTCCACAGCAATGTAACATTAACGAGGCATACAGGTTAACGCCAACTGTACCCAAATTTGGTGTAGGAGAATTCACATCCTCCTGCTTCACAACGTCACAGAGAGGAGGGTCGCCTGTGAGACGACTGGGCTACAAAAGTGTCCGGCCAGACACTGATGCCAGCTTGTCCAGCGATACTTGTAGTGAGCTCCCACATCGCCGAATAGCTCTTTGAGGGAAGTTCCTCAGAATAATACTCCCCCTGAGCGCATGGCACACCTAGGGGGAGCAGCCAAGAGGGAGAGGGCTTTGGCCAATTTTTTTTTCGCGATCATGCCTACATATGGGTAACGTCTCTGGTGGAACACGTAGAGCCCAAGAAAAAATTGCTCGTTGCTTCATCTGCTCATCACAGAGATGTGAAGAAACGTCATGGAAAGACATTAGAGGGTTTACGCTAGCCAGCTCGTATGACGTTTATGGTAAACAGGTAATACAAGTCTCACAACTGCACTTGGTGTATAAAATGTTTACGAAGTTTGCACACCAAAATTCGTGCAAAGCCATCTTTGTACGTAAGCTAGATCAGGGTGCGTCGCAAGCGCCGGTCTGGAGAGTAGTTGGGATATTGAATGCGCTCGGAGGCGAAGGCGAAGGCGAAATATAGCGGGCACAAAGTCCCCCTCTCCGGTTTTTCCTTGACGAAGGACTTCCAAGGACCGCTCGGGCAAAGTTTATTTGAGCAGCGCCAGCTCTGCGAGATCAGTAGCCGGCAAAAGTGCTGTGCGCAGCCAGCAATGCAAGACCATGCACAACGGGTTTGCACAGTACGACCTTCTCTTCGTACAATCTAAAAAAACACGAAATCTGGATTACTAAGAACCCACACACCATGAATAAACCGTCGACCAACATAAACAATGGCAGTCGTCCCAACAAAGACCGTAAACTCGAACACGAAGTTGCTCCAGCATCAAAACCAGACCTAGGCGTTCCCAAAACCTCCGTCTCAAAGTCATCTACAGAGACACTTACCGCTTTAAGACGAATTTGCTTTTCTGAAACGTATTCCCTCTTTCTGCTACGCTCTGTAAGAGCTTCTGACCCTCATGTATCGAAATAGGGTGAAGCAGAAACACTTTTCAATTTTTTTGCACATTCATGAAACTCATTCTGAGCATGGTATTTCGCTACATGCACAAACCGAGTAAAAAGACGTTAATAATTTGTTTCAAACATCTTGTAAGCGCAAGGAGAGAACAAAACAAACAAAAAGAGACTGCAACGGGTATCATTGAAGTATACAGCGAGAAGGAAACTATCCTCGACGATCTCATATTAGATATCGATGAAAAAGCACAACTGTTACGAAAAAAGGGAAGGGCTTGAGTTGGAAGAACAAATATTTGTGGAAGCTGGCAATAAAATTAGACAAAAAGCAATAAATCAACAAGCAGGTCATAAACGGTGCCGAAAATCAGACAAAGACCATTCGTCTTCCACGATTGAAACAGGGCCATGTTATGAACTATGAAAATCCTAAGATGCAATTAATTCACAGATTCTTGAACAGACGACAAAACAAGACAAGCGAAGATGAAAAATTGAAAATGAAAGGTTAGAACTTGAAAGGCAAGAGCGGTGAGAGAACTGCAACACTACGAGACAATGAACTGCAAATCGAAAACAAAAATTGCTCTTGAAGAGGAAAGACCTGAAATTGAAATAGAAGAGCAAATGCAAGCGATCGAAGAGCAAAAGCACACGCTGTATATTAAAGAGGCTTTGAGAAAGAAACTAAAGCAAGAAGATGTGAGCAACGCATCAACATGAGATCTTTAGTGAGTCATCCGAGTCTCTTAATCTTTATAACTTGATTTTCGAAGTAGTACAGGGGGCCGGTTCGCCTCTATGAGGTGCTATCGCTCTCTTTTGTCGTGGTGCCGTCCACATCCCTGTTTTACTCTGCCGGTTCCATAGATTCAGACAGGTCTACATGTGTCAGAGAAGTTGCCGCTGGCAGATCAGTTTCATCGACATGGAGTGTGGTGCAATGCCCCAAAGGGGAAAAACACCGAAAGACGTTCGGGATCTTCCTTTCACGAGGTGAACCCAGTTGGGTAGAGCTCTCCCAGAGGTGTCACGGCGAAGTCGGTTTGTAAGACGAGGGACACCTGTCGCGACTTGCGCAGGGAGGTGAAGGCGAAGAATCTGTATCCGCGTGAGCGGGGTGTGATCCTCAGTAGAGGTATGTTTCCACGTAAGTGGGGGTGTGTGAGCGGATGCGCACACGAGGGCCGCGGCTAGCGGGAGGTGCTACCCTAAAAAAAGGAAAAGGAAGGGCGAAGAGGAGGAAGAGAGGACGAAGTGAGTCACGATAGCGACGGGGGCGAACGGCGATGCCGGTAACAATATCCCTATACAGGGCGAAACACCAATGCAATTGGAATAATATGACTCCAAGTGATGGGTCCCTTTATATGTGCAAGGGGGTTAGATGTCCCGTGGTTCATGGCGTTTCCCTCCAAGGAGGAGTTGAGCACGCACGCAAACGGTAACAACTAGAGCCAATTCCCCAGGTTGGGGTCCCTTGTTGGGGAAGGTTTACTGGTGCGACGGCAGTGCGCCGTCGCACTAAGTACTAGCTTCCCAGAAATGGGTGTGAAAGTAATAAATAATATTAACTAAAATACTCCACATTTCGTGGCAACATCCACTACTGTGGCCAACCGCCAATTGACCCAAAACCGTGTCCCACGTGTCCATACCCACCATTGTGGGGCGTAGTTCATATACACACTACACAACCGATAATATCGGGAAAACGATCAAGTACCAAGAATCCCTCCCTGAGGGCGTTGCACTTCATGGAGAATTCTAGTCAACCCACGCGGTGCCCGATTACCGCAGAGTCTGCGTTGATGGACCCTGTTTCTGATCTCATTACGCTCAGAGTAGGCAGTAAGTTCAAGATTTTCGATTTCGAAGAGAATACTAACATCAAGTCTCATGTACTGTCGGAGAGGGTTGAATTCTGGAAATGGATTTCTGAGCGAGACATCAGTATCGTCACTTCCACTTCTGTATATCACTGGCGTGCAGATGATGGCACCTCAGGACCTGTCAAAATGTTTAACAGACATAGCTCTCTATCTAACTCTCAAATAATCAATTATCGATCTGATCCAGGTGAAGAATGGCTCGTCTTAGTGGGGATCTCTGCAATTGTTGAAGGTCGTGTCGATGAACACATGCAGTTGTACTCTATCGAAAAGAAAATTTCTAAGGTGATAGAGGGTCACGCAGCCTGCTTTGCTATAATCAACCTAGAGGGTCATCCCACCACTATGTTTATATTTGCGTAAAAGAATCCTCCTGGTGTATGACGAATTCACATTATTGAGGTCAATGCGGACAAGAAAACCGCAGGAGCGCCACGATTCGGGTAAAAGGTAGAAGATATTTACTATCCTGCTGAGATAACCAACGACGTTCCGATTAGTCTGCAGACATGAAGCAAATATTCTGTCGTCTATCTTGTCAGGAAGATGGGTTACGTACATCTGTATGACTTTTAAAGTGGTAAAGCCTTGTATACGAACAGAATGTTTGAGACAAACATGTTCGCCACTGCACAACAGACTGCAACCGGTCGTGTTATCGAAGTAAATCGCGCTGAAAAAGCTTTGGCGGTGAACGTAATTCCGGAAAAAGTTGTTCCGTACGTTATGGGAAAGCTCAGTGATGTGGAATTGGCGACGCGGTTGGCTGCTAGGAACGGTTTTCCTGGTGCGAAAACCCTTTTCATGTAGCGCTTCACGAGTTCCTTGAAGATGGAAAATATCGAGAAGCAGCACTAGTTGCTGCTGACTCCCCCGGCAGCTCCCACAACACTGAGAAGCACTTCGACCGTCTACCCGACTCTCTGTGCGCCTCACCTACAGTCCCGAAACATGTACGAGCTGTGTCGCGAGCTGAGAGTTCCTCCGAAACACGTTATATACCTCTCTTCGTGTATCAGACGCCGAGAACTGTCACCATCGTTGCATACCAATCTGCAGTTCCTCTTCCTCTCCAGTATCATCTTTGTGCTTTAGATTGTTAAGAAAAAAATCGGTTGTTCCTCAAATACCACAGTATTCATCTAGATCTGGTGCCTCGCATCCAAAAAAGTTAATAGCTTGGCCTTCTTTCTAGATGCATACTTCTAAATTGAGTACCAGCGCTGACGCAATATAAACAAGGGCAACGGAGAAGCGTCGTACTTTCAGATGCCGAAAAAGTCCATTACGCACCCACAATTGTTTCAAGTCTTTGTAGTTCCATTCCACTGCTATCAGCAGAGCAATAATTGACGTATTAAGTGCTTTCTCTTCCTCGGAAGCAAGAGCTCGCTCAAACGCAGTCTGTGGCCATGGCCTCAAGACATAAGCTGGATCTCCATACACGTAGTACTGAACTCCATACATAGAAAGGCCGTTTCTATTGTCTCTTCAATTCCACTTTTCCGTAAAAGTGTCATATCGTGGTGACATCCAATTATGGGGCGATATAAATGAAATATGAGTCCTTCAGGTGTTGATATTGTCTGATACTTGAGACAATGTTTTCTCGTGTGTCCCGAGTAACATGCTCTTTGATTACAACCATCCCCACCTGGACGACATATGTCAATCTTGGTGCACTCAATGAAGCCCACGCTCCTATTCAAAGGCGCGCCAACGCCACTAATAGCTTCTGCATATACGTTGGTTCTAAAACACAGTAAACTTTGCCGCAGAGATTTTATCACTTTTCCCTTTGTTTGAACGAAGTGTTCTATAGTCTCCCAGAAGATTTCAGTAATATGTGAGTACCGCATGCCGAACATGATCTCTAAGTCATACCACGTGTTTGCGGATGCCAATCGTTTTAGTACAATACAGCAAGCACTGATCGAGTCGCAGCGATAACGATTACGAAACGTAAGTTGATATTCCCAATTCATGATGCTAGCCTTTTTGCCAACATCATCCAACAAAATCGAAAGCCATGGAGACATTGTTCCGTAGATATACAGTTTAGATTGAACACGTGAGAATGTATATGTCTACTTCCGAGTTGTAGGTTCTGGAGGTCAATAAGACCTTTTTCGACAAGGCGAAGGAGATGCAAACGCAACATCAGAGTTTTGTTGGAGTATAACGTGTATGCAAGCAACAGACGTCGTCGTTGGAGGCGTCGGCGTGCCTTTCCGGCGCTGTAGTCTTTTTGCCGGACCATGATGAGCCCAAAGTGAGGTGTGGATGAATGAAAGAGATGTACAGACTCGTGAACAATCGTACGAAAATTGTTGCGCGTAAGATACACATGAATTGCACGCTATATAAGATTTTCGTCTCGTCGGTGGCCCTCGTGGCAAGGATTGTTTCTACGAAAAATGGGATTTGCGTAAAATATCTATTGCTTTACCCTGCCTCTTCAGTGCTAGCACTACAAACTTGGACGTTGTGCGGGCCTGATCTGAGTTTTGCATCAACTCAAATGTTGATGGATTCTGAAAGGCTGACATCGGAGAATTATTTTTCTTTGCGAATTACAGTGGCTCGTATATTGGTTTTCTCTACTTGTCTTTTTGTGGAACTAGTAAGGGCCGTTCTATGATTTTGTGCATTACTAATTCGAAATTTCTAAGTCTGAAAACATTTAAAAACTTCACAGTGGGACACATTTTATGGGTTTCCAGATAAAGAGCGTTGAATGCATTGTCTAAGGCATCTCAAAGCAACAAATCTCAAGCTTCCGTCATATCACCGAAGGACTCGGACAACCATAGCAAAGAAGGTGAAAAAAGCTCAAGTGCAGGAGAAGCGTAACCGGTGTAGTGCAATGCACTTGTCGCGACTTAGCGAAGATGGGGATCATATATCGCATGTATCCCGTCCGCCTTGGGAACGGTGTTTATGAGATACAGTGTCCCTGCTGAGATGTCATGTGGAAGTGAAGACGGGTCTGACGTGTACCAATACTTGGTAGCCCAGAGAATATCGGGATAGATAGATAGTTGCATAGGAATTTCGCAGTATTTTGGGCTATTTTAGTTTTTCCTTTTAGATTATTTTACTCATTACGAAACTCGAGCACCTCCCGATCTGGTAAGTGCCACGTGTGGTGCACTGCGCATCCCAGTGTCAGAGAGCGGGGTCGTGCCTAGTTGGGTGATGGCTCCTTGCCATCACCTCCTCCTAGTAAAGGGAACTGAGGCTCATCCTTGAGGATTACTCTTTGAAGAGTGTCACACCTGATACCTGCCGCCTACGTGAGCTTCTTTATCCCGATCGGGAGGAACCATGGCTGGTCACAGTAGTATCAACCCCTCAGGGTCATCCAAGCAAGACTGGTCCGAAGTGTACCACTTTTCCCTTTCTTCTTACTGTTGCTTTTCCTGTGTATGTAGAACATTCTTACGCCCTTTGTAGGGCTTTTTATGGGTTATTTTGTCTCTCTCGTGGCTACGAGACCCCCTTTCATGGGATCTGTACAGCGCCGTGCTTACGGATTCTTTTCCTTTTTCGTCTCTCTTTATTTCCTTTCTGGGCTTCCGTGTCTATGGTTTTCACGCCAAACTCACCATATCTTCACGCACTCTGGGACTGAAACGCCCACCTCCGTGGTATTTCCGAAGTCACTTTCGGTCTTACACCCAACAACCGTATGATGCGCAGGGTTCTGCCAGCTGCGCTACCCACAAATGGAGCAAGGCTTCGAACAACTTGAATGCCTCCAATCTAACGAGTTTTGCACTACACCCGGTACTCAAGGGGTACGAAGTGAGCAAGAAGCAGAAATGGTCGAAGAAGGGAAGAAGATCTTCACGGATGGAACAAAGTTTAATGAAATTTAGTATTTTGAAGATCACTGGATTAACATTTGTACCGAGTTAATTGTTTTAAGAAAATAATTCATGATAATGAAGAACACCATGAGGGGGATAATGCATGAAAAGCATTTAGAAAGAAGTACGAAGCTCTCCAAGTTTGGTTTATTGCAGAAGCTCTCGTAAGGTTTATCACTGACACGTGAAGATCAAAATACTGAGTAGACGTTATTCTCACCAAGGGACCGCACCAGGATGAATGATTCAGTCAGAATGGACGGCCTTGGCGGTAGCTAAACACTGGGCAAAATCCACCATGTCCTGGGGTACCAGGATTTCAACGTTTTGGAGGTTCTCGCGCAACGTGATTTGGTGAGTGTTCTTTAGAACCGAACACGGTACGTGTGCTAGAGATTGCATTTCACTTATCAGAGCTACGAATCCCCACCCGTCAGTAGCACCCAATTTGCCGGAGGTCCGAGCCTTGCTCGGATCATCATAATCCCTTTCCGGTACATGGTAAAGGCCGCCACTCTCCGTGGCCTCGTCATTCATCATCACATCATCGAAATCGACTGACCGCTGGTAATCATCATGAAACACTAATATTTTCAGACAACTCGCTGGCATGGTGCGCGGAAGAATGCGTTGCTGAAGTGCCTGAGCGCAGTACACCGTTGCACCCACGTATGGTTCATATTAATTAAAGTCTTCAGAAGATGGATGACACCGACCGGGAGATTTGTCACGAGGACTTCTTGGACCCTCACCATGGTTGTATTACGGAGCTGTATCCCAGTTGACCTGGGCAATCACATCATGGATGTAATTGACTTTATCCTCGTTGTTCTGGCATCCCGATGGGATTAACAGGTCGAGCTGTTTGATGATGTTCCAAACCATCGGCGGTATAACGCAAAGACGGTAACTATCCTAAGCTTCCCAGAGCAGGAAAACGCTATTCGGGCACAACACTCTGCGGCAATGAGTGACCAATAACCGTACTTTGGATCTTCAATGATGAAGAAACTTATTTAAGCCAGAAAAGGAGGCAGGTCCGGGAAACACCCCTTGGCTACCTCAACCTGACGCGATCATGGTGATAACGCTGCAAAGGTATCTCTGAGAATTTACGGTAGATACCTTTTGGTTTCGATATCAATGTACGGAATAAAACACCCGTGCGGGAAATTCGTCTTGCTCTCAAAGCGAATCTTCTCAAACAACGCCGCTGGCGCTTTGGATCTTTGGATGAGCTGAACTTTTGCAGAGGTTATTGATCTTGCTCAACAGAGCATATAGAACTCGATAGTCACCCGTGTTGCGGTTTTGAGTCAGCAGCCACAGGATACTTGACCATGGTCGCGATACCTCGATATATCGAATTCGTATTCGCTGGGAAGCAGATACTGGCTTGAGGTACGCATGACCCGTGTATACATGAGTTGCGTCATTTCTCCTCGGACATTATCCAGGTTCTCTCCACGACAGAGATATATCCTTAATAGGTTAGAATCTAACGCAGTGCGTTCTCGCTAAACGCGTGAAGTGACCACTTCAAGTGGGAGTTCACCATAGAGAGCGCTGTTGTGTACGTAGGACTGGATCAGGGGTATATTGTAAGCTTCATACGGTTGAAACCAAGAAGCACTGCCATAAATCGATGGATTTGTAACGGATCGCGTGCTTCCAGGATTACCCTGTGACCCACCCAAGTTATTCAGTGAAGACTGGAGTACTCTGAAAGAAGTGCTACACGGGGTCTTGTACCAAAACGGTTGCAGAAACCTCACCCGAAGGCAATGAAGCCGTAGGAAACTGGCTCAGACTGGAAGACGAAGGAGCTATACTCCAAGAATAGGAAGCCCCCGTCCCCGGGCTGTGCTCGTTGGAATTGTGGGCGTTCATTGGTGACCATGAAGCATCAAACTCGATCTTGTCGATGTTCGTCTGTCACTTTATGATTTGAACGGAAGGAAAGTCGGTATCAAAAGTGAAAGGTAGAATTCTTTCTGCCCTTACTCGCCTGCGGGTCACTCGATCTCGTTGCAATCTTTCCCGGTCTGAGAAGGGGGTTGTGTAGAGAAATTAAAATACGGATACCACTAAGACGAGGTGGATCATGAATGACTTGGTACCGAAGTGGCATCAGTTCAACTAAGGTATGACTTAACCCTCTGAAAATTTGGGTGAAATTCTATATAAACGTTATGTGGTATTTTGGGAAATTTCATGAGTGATTTCTGTAGTATGTGCAAGAGATGGACGCGTAGTAAGCGTACGGGCACTATTCACGGCTGCCATGATTTGCACGTGTCGTTTTGTGCGGCGGGCGACTGTGCTGCTCAGTGGCACAAACGAGTGAACCACAGGTGTGAGACACTACAGTAGTGGTATTTTCAGTTTATTATGTCCCCACAGTACTTGAAGGAGGACGGCCTTGTCCTTTTACTCTGAAGTTGAGCTGTGCTGTAACTCAATTCTGAGTTTATCGTCTGTGCGAAATGAACAATCTGTTTCAGAGTTCCACCGCGTTGGATTTGTTTTGCTCAACCGTGCAGTGTCAACTAGAACCTCTGATCCGTCATACTGCATAGATTCGCGAAGATTTAACCATTTTTATCGTTTTAGTTACTTTCTTTGTGTGTTAACATATACTCGTTCGACTAAGTATTGAGTTTTGCAGTGCTGCCTGAATAAGTAACACCCTCACCATTTGGTGTCTTTTGGCTTCGTGCACGACCGGACGGGTTGGACATCTTCTTCTTAGTTTATTTCCCTCGTTTCCCCAGTTTTGTCGGGGGTTCTCTGTGAGCCGAAACACTCCATACATGGACCTTTATACTGGTTGGACCCGCCGATAATCTCATTCTCGGTAATATTTCCGTAGATATAGGCGGAAGCCACTTCAGATCAACACCCGAGCACCGTGTGTTACGGAAGGCCCTGTCCCTGAGCTTAATGGTAAAGGAGCAATGCTGCAAACATCTTGAGAGGATTTCCCGTCTAGAGATTTTGCTTCACAGCTGTCACCACATACTAGGGAACAGTTGCCAAAAAACATACTTACTGCCGGTAAGCTAAACCATCAACAGCATTCGCATCGTTTCTAAAACCAGAGCGATAATCGTATATCATCATGCCCAGTTGTGTGTGTTCGATATTCCATTACATGACAGCAAATCGCAATTATACCATTCCGAACTTCACTATGAGCTAGCAATATCATATTAAGTCTTCTGAAAAGAATTTTTGACGAGTTCACACCATACCCTGCACACAGACGGTGACCGGGATAAAAATATGCAAATAGAAAATCCAATGCCGTTATAACTATAGAACTTGGCGCCTCTTTCGCCTCGCTCGACTTCTTAGAGCCTAACAATTTCTCGTTTGGTACAATTAGGCAAGCGGCGAATGCATTCTCATTACTGATAGCGTACCCCAAAGGCGTGATTTCATCAGACGAACGTGGCCAGTACAGACCAGAGACTACATCAATTTTCGAGTTTGGCCATGAGCCCGGATGGTTGATCGCTACGTGGATAATATTGAAATAGAATTCGTACATGAAAACGTTCGTGACTTTTGTATTTTGCTTATATTTTTCAAGTTAAGGTAGAGCCATTTAACACTTAAGACAAGTTGAGTCTCCGCAGTGCCCGCCGCCTTTGTTCATTCTACTGTTCTGGAGACCACGGCCATGAAGTCGCAGAAATATCAAGGGGTAGCCGGCGGTGCAAAGCCTTTCAGATCTTAAACGATCCTTAAGTACTTGTAGTGCAACGCCATTGCCGAAGGTCATCGCATACTGCGAGTCACATACAGAGTTACCGCATCGCTGCCCATTAGCTCGATATATGAAAACGAGGCCAATGACTCCTTACAGATGCTAATTGCGAATTATAATGGCTATTAGTCTACTTGCCACTTTGGCACACCTAACATACGTGTAGTGGTGTTTGTAGCTAATGTTTACGAATAGTTCTATTTTACTTAGCTATTCTACTAACCACCACTTCACAGTGAGCCGGCGCCATCTGTACTTAAATGTACAGCCTCTTTTTGTCACGGGGAAGTAAACACAAGGACCGAGTGTTCTGCTTTAACTCAGGACCTCCTTGTGTTTTGAAAACTCCATTGGAGAGCCAACGCCTTGCACGGGACTAGTTATTCCACCTCGTAGCGTATCAAGCGGCATAACGTGTTGCCGTTTCTATCCTCACTGCGTGTTACTAACTAAACTCTAGTTTCCCAGATACAGACAGCACTGCCGTGTTCGCCGGTGATTTCATATTTCTTTTTCGCTTTTTTCGTGACTCCTTTCAAGTTTCACTGTACGCCTGCGCGCATTTCGTCACGATGAGCCTTGGATTAACACCCGACTAGTGCACCCACCGCTAGTGGCTCTGTTTACTATTGCTACTCTTACAGAAGAAGATTCCGAACACCTCCGTGTTTCTTTCCATTTTCATCGTATTGAAACAGAAACTGGTCTTCCGACCTAGTACATGTCGCAAGGTTGAGGGTTTCTGGATCGCTTTTCGTTATTAATAGTCTTCGCTCTATTCCTGGATTTTTAATGGCTTGTGTCTTGGTTCATTGTGCTCGACTCGATGTTGTTCTTTCGCATTGACATGGGTTCATGTAGAAAGCCGTCCCGAACTCGGAAGTATTTGCGACCCAGGTTGGTAAGTGAAGATTTGCTTTCACTTCTGTGGCCGTCCGCTGATAACCAGGGTGTCTCAGGATGAAGAACCAACAATCGGAAACAATCTGCTAATTCATCAGCTATCTTAGTTGCTTGGCCTTCTACCATTCTTAAGGAGGTTACCCGGACCTCAACTGTGGATAATGATGAACTTGCTGTCTAGATGGAAGCAAAAGTTCGTCACTTGGAGGCTCACATGTCTGTTTTATAGAGCTCTCATGCCGCCCTTGTCAGTGATGTGGATACGCTTCGTATGAGATTTGATACCAAACTCGTTGGTGGTGCATCCGAAGACATTCTTGTTATTCGACCTCATGTTAACTCTCTTTTAGAGGTTCTACGTAGATACCCAGATATTATGGGACGGATTGATTCGAAGTTTAATCGCGTATTGGCTCATATGGAGACGTTGGAGAATACCAGCTCTGATAGTAAAGCTGGGCCGGGTTCAATGGCTGAAGTTTCTCATCGGGGACTTGCCAAACGAACGCGGAAAGAAGTACTCCAAACGGGAGAATGGTTGCGACTAAAACTCTGAATCTTCCCGCTTATCAGACCGTTCTAGCCGCTTGGAAAACTCACATCGTTCAGAGGCCACCTACGGTGTGATTCGGTCCCGTTCTAAGGGTGAGCGCCACGCCAGTTTGAAAGAATTATGGCCTAATAACGCCGTGTATACGGGGCTTTTATATTATATGTACTACCGCATGAAATATTCCGTTTTTGTTCGGAAACTCCGGGGTATGGGTCAGGTGAAGGACTGCATTAGGCGCATAGGTCTTTCAATTCGTAACCACTTCTTTACTTGGGAAGACCTTATCCTAGTCTTGGATTCTCTTGTAAGCTTTGCAGAGGAAGCGGACGTAGTCGGCATGAATGAGAGACAGGCATTCGCTGCCTTGTCGTATGGTCTAGGTGGACTCGCTGAATATCAGTTTAAATCTATCAGAGGATCGTTGCAACTCTCTGACGGAGGTCTTCCTTGTTGTGCAGAAGCTGTTCAATATTGACTTTGGTCGTATGCGACAGGGAACGCCATTCATTAGTCTACTCTTGCCCTACACGAAACTATGCAACGCAGGAAGAAAACGGAAACCGAGTACTCACTTCCAAGGAACAAGGCTTCCCACCGTTACGGTAATGTTTACTAGCGATCCGAGGGCTCTACCATGTTTATTGATGGTTTTGACGAATCAATCTGCACTTTTGTTGCTCAACGCCACCAGTACAAGCGGGAACCTACCTACTTGGAGCTAGTTCAGTACGCTAAAGCGGAAGAAGACGCTATGCGTGCACATTCTGGTAGCCGGGTGAATTCTAGAGCGCTGCGTTTGAGGCCAATCCAGTCATCAATATCCATGATGCCCCAGCACTACAATCGCACCAAGATAGATAATATAGACCTTGCTCGTGAGGACTTGACATGCTTCCCCACTACGGAGCTACCGTTGATAGAAGCGTCGCAGCGAGAGGATACTCAACTACTGTACGCAGACCGTTCTCGTTTTCGAGCCCCACAAGCTCACCATTCCGCTGGGTTTCGCTCGCCGATGTCTGGCTAGCTCGATACACGCACTGCGGCGAAGTTCCAGGACAATGGAAAGAATGCCGAACTCAGTTGGAAGCTACTATGTCATATCTGCTATGACCATGAACACCTTTCTTCGCACATTGGTCTCACGGTGAGAGAGATACCCACAATCATGGTTCGCTATGAAGCATTGACTCCCGAGGGGAAGGCATCAGTTTTGAAAAAGCGTCATATCTTCGCGCTAAAGTGGATTTTTCTCATCTGAATACCGCTCACGTGTCGATACCCGCCGTGCTGTCAGTTCACAACCCGGTTAATACCACTTTCTTCGCCAATGGAACCGCCGTTCGGGTTAACCCAAAGCCACCGCTGGCACAGAATATGGCACCCTTAAGGGAAGCCGCTCAAAACTGATTGGGGGTCTCTCCGTTGGAGAGGCGCCCGAGGCATCCACGCCTTGCTCCCCGGTCACTATCCTTTCAAGGACAACGGCCACCACAAACGCGGACTCGACCGCTATTGGTGCGTCAGTTTTGGATACATCTGTCCACCTTAAACAAGGTGCTGGCCCAAATTTCATTATTTAATCTTTGTTACTGCCGTACATCTATGCTCCAGTTCTTCAAGGACCTGTTATTGAAATTGCAGACGCTAAAAACAACCAGTTGAAAACGGCAAGTATCGTTTTACTCGTCGTAACAATTGGAAACTGCGTTGTGCAGCTGAAATTCATCGTTTGCAAAACGCTTGTCCCTCTCGTTCTCCTGAGATGTGACTTCTGTGATCGATTTGTTGATGCAGTTCAGCCGCGGTCGCAGGAGGCTGAAATGGAAGATGGTTCGACAGTGGTGGGTTTGCGCAGCGGATTTCTCAGAACTCATACCAAGCAGGCCCAATAGCACGGAAGGAGGAACTATGTCAAGTCAATAACATGCTTTTTGTAGGCGTGAATGAGCCAGCTATGTCGCTTTGGCTGGGCATCACCAGTCGTACTGGCTCCGAAAACAGACCGTTCCTGGTGCTTTTGTATCCATTATCGACGCTTAAATGCTTTTACTATCAAGGATATGTATCCAATACCTCGCATGGATGAATATATCGACTCTTTTGGGAATGGTACGGTGTTCTACACGTTGGATGCGAGCTGGGGTTATTGGCAGGTATCCATCACACCGGAATACCGCAATAAGGCTGCATGTTTTGTGTTATTCTGAACGTAACTGCTTTATGCGTATGCCAATCGGGTTAACGAACGTCGCTCCTACATTTCAGCGTGCCTTCGATATCCTTATCGCCCATTTCCAACGGTGGAGTTGTCTCGTATATCCTGAAGATATCATTCTCTTCTCCAGGAGTCTGGATGATCACCTCAAACACTTTCGAGAGATCATGGCTACGTTACGTGATGCTGGAACCACCGTGAAATTACGAAAGTGTGAATTCTTTACCAGTTCGGTCACTTCTATCGGGCATGTTATCCGTCCTGAACGGTTACTGGTCGAAGAAGCTCGGTTTAGATCCCTTACGGACGCTAAGCACTCTACCACACAGACGTATCTACGATCCTTTCTGGGATGGTGCAGCGTTTACCGAAGCTTTATTTCCGGATCCGTCAAGGTCGTAGGACCGCTCAATGAATTCATCAAGAAAGAAAAGCTGCCAAAACTAGACCCTTTTACATCTGCTCAAGTGGCAGCCTTTGATTCCCTCAAAGATGCACTTACTTCTGCTCCGTTTCTATCTTTATCGAAGAAAGATCTACCTTTCACCGCAGACATGGATTCTATTGCTTACTAAATTGGTTTTGCCTTGTTTCAAATAACAACCCGATGGGGAACAAAATCAAATTGGATATTGGTCATGAACCCTCAACGTTCAAGAACGGAGCTATTCTGTATCAGAGAAATACTTTCTTGCGATGGTATGGGCTTTGCAGACATTATGGCCATATCCTTTGGGATAACGCTTTACCATCAACACGGATCATCCCGCATTGCGTTGGTTTATATCGATAAACGAGCCATCGGGACTTCTATTGCGTTGGAGGCTTCTGCTTGCAGAGTTTGACTACGCAGTGGACTATAAGAAAGTGAAAGTCAACGCTCAGGCAGATGCATTATCTTTTTTAGAAACGGAAGATGAATCAATCTCCGTCGATGAAGACGACGGGGTGATTCCCTGCTTTACCCTTCAGAAGGATGGCCAAAATTTGGATCTGGTGTCAGACGAAATCTGTGATGACGTACTCGGGTAGAACGGAGAAAACCCGGAGCCGAGATGTTTTACCCCCTATTCCCCAGAAGGACTGATTTGCGCAAAGTTCGGAGATCCGTACGAATATACGTGAACAGATTAGTGGAGGTGCTTATATCCCCTTTGGAGTCACTTCGCAGGGATATCTGGTGAGAACAGTTCGTTTTAGCCCAACGATTGTGGTTCCTCATCCGATTCAATTGCGCGTTCTACGTCTATTCCATCACTCGAAGGGGTCGACTCACCCTGGCGCTAGGAAGCTCTACACAACGCTCCGTCGGAATTTCAACTGGCCCGCTATAGAAATTGAAGTGTACTCAATGGCGAGAAGTTGTACGCACTGTGCTCGCGAGTTAGTTACGTTTCGTCTCCATGCGAAGAAATTGACGCTGTTCCCGGCACGGGCTCCTTCAGAATTTATGGCTATCAATGTACTATGTGAGTGTCTCCGGACATCCTGTGGACATAGGTGTACAATTGTGAAAACGGATCGATTTTCTAAGCTAGTGCGGACAGTTACGTTGAAGAAGATTACCGCTTGCAGTGTTGCGGAAGCTTTTTTCCGTCACTGTGTCTTGGTTTACGGCCCATCCATTAATCTCCTTTCTGATAAGGAACAAAAATTTGTCACTTGTCTCTTTCAAGACGTTTGTCGATTACTCGAATTGAAGAATTTGTTAATGGCAACCTATCACCTCCATTGTAACGGGCAGGTGGAAAGGTTTAAACGTACATTTTTTTTTGCACTCCGTGCATATACTGTTGAACATCCAAGAACTTGGGGTCTTTTCATGGATACAATCACATATGCGTATAATAAAAAAGCTCACAGAGCTACTGGTTTATGTCCATTCGAATTGGTTCTCTCCCGTTCACCACCACCTGTGGCGGGCGAACCTCGACCTATATTCGATAAGCTCTCGTCCGCAAAAGGTAACTACTAATGATAGAATTGGCTAACTACGGTCATACTGCTCGCTATTTCGTCTATGGCAAAGTCACAAAGAGTGCGCTAGCATAATGTCGATGCTCAGATCCCACGGCCTCTCCCATTCCTTGAGAAAGGACAATTAGCCCTCGTTCGTTAGTATTATTACAATCGTGAGAAGAAACAAAGTCAGAAGCTTTCACCGATGGCGAGTGGCCCCTACAAGGTCGTCGAAGTCGATAAGGACACAATGTTACTCGACGTTAGTAGTAACCATGAGCGCATTTCCCGAGATAGCGTGGTTCAAAGCCCTACACTAAATGCAGAGGCAATTCAACCCCGTACTGGAACGGATGATGGAACGTTAGGCACCTCCTCACCGAAGTACATTGAGAAAGTCCCCACAGGCTTATCGATCCCTTCGCGAGTTCTTACCGACACTCAGTGTTTTTTTTCAACCAATGCTTTGGTTACGAAGCAATTGGTTCACACTCGCTCTTCAGCGCCTCTTAATTCGCCACCAGACGTGCCCTCGGCTCCCAATGTTGCTCCACCTAAGGTGGTGTAGGAGATTGCCCGCTCTGGCGCGGACCAATTACTGGTGTCGCGATGGTTGCCTAATGCTCATGATACACGGTTCTATGACGTTCAATTGCCCCTTTGAGATAATCAATATGGCTCAGCTGAGGTTGCTCTGATTCTTGGCACTGCAACATCGCATTCCTGCGCTAGCATTAAATAGGATGCTACACCCGTTGCGAAGGATAGTAATCTTGTTAGCAAGGATATCGCGCGCCCATCAGGTGGGAATAATTTAATTCAGAACGTTGATATATCTCACAACCTCAAGGACGTATCAAAGTCTAGTGGTCGCTTTCACGACCCATCCTTGACGCAGTTGGAATTGCAAACCACAATCCCGGACCGACAGGAAATATTAAACACAGAAGATCTGGTGAACACTAAATTGGTCAGCTCAGATAATCAGTCGTTCACACACAATGCCTTCATTGACGTTGAATCGCCAACGCAGCTCGCTGCGCGCTCTAAGACAGTCACGGCAGATTCCGGACTCATCAGGAACCGTTATTCAGACTAAAAGTAAAACTAAGAAGTGAAAAATAATCGCCCCAGGATGGGTCGTGTTGGCTTACCATCACCACTTAATGTGTGGGATGCACATGATCCCAGTCAAGACGGCCAGGGAAACTAGGAGATGGATGGTGAAAGTTCAATTACAGCCCAGTTTAGGGTAATTGACACTGCAGCAGCAGGAGCACTGTCGTGCACCACACCACTCGACGTGCCACGCGCCCACACCAGTTTTTTGTCGCCGGTGTGCATTGTTGGCAACACCCCCATAGACCCGCCGTTCTCACTTGCACGAAACCACGGTACCCCCGATCTATCTCCTGGGTCTGAATCGTGGCAGCCTGTAAATAAGGACCCCCGTCAATTCACGGAATCTCGGCCCTATAACTTGAGGAATGTCGTAGCCTCTTGACGAGGAAGGTAGCCAATACATATCAGAGCTTTCCCAGTCCCTCTCAGACGTCTGCTTTACCACGTCAAGTGGTTACACCACCCGCGCAGCAGTCATCCTTATCAGTAAACCCAACGCTCGATGTCACTGCAATTCAGGAAATTTATCCACAGGAGTTGGTTATCGACCACATCGCGGGGCACAGTTACCACCCCGATGGGTTCATACAATACCATGTCCGTTGGTACGGCTTTTCACCATCGATGAAAACGGATGAACCAGTTGAACATCTCCCCCGATCTGTTATCGCGAGCTATCATCGCCGTACACATTCGGCCCTGCCACGAAACATCGATCATGCCCTTCTAGAGTAACCTCACACCGCAACGGCACGGCTACAACCACAATGGGGAATGAAGAGCCCACTAGTATAGTGAAGGAGAAGAATAAGAAGAAGAAGACCCTGGAAGGGAAGGAAGTAAAGAAGCCATGAAGAAAAAAAGAAGACTATTACAAGAGAAGATCAAAAGGCTTTATATATATATGGATACCCCAAAAGAGAGGAGAAGAACAAAACTACCAGATAAGCAAAGTTTACTGAAATATTATTTCTATGTTGCTACCCGCTATTCGGGCTTACAACAGGCAGGCGAATTGGCAACTCAAGAAGTCCTGAGGTCCTCAGGAGGAGGGTTCACCCGAATTTGGCTGATCTCCACTATTCTGGCTAGGTCCCATCCTCGCACGGAGGGCACCCCGCATTTGCGAGATGTCACTCGACGCTACGTCGGACAAGCCATCCTCCTGAAGGAACTGAGATATCACAGAGGCATTATGGGCATCATTCATCACTGATATGACCGATGCAACCGAGGCGTTGGAAAAGTTGGAGAAGCCACCCTGCAGTTGATAGTCCGAGTTGTTCGCAGCGTTTTTCATGATTGAAATGCGTGTAAAAGAAGGACAAAATGTTGAAGATGTCCATAAAATCGTAAGAACTGGAATAGTGCTCGCTGGAGGCGAAAAAGGGATTGCTTTGCGAGAAGCAAGAGAAGTTTGATGCTCGCGAGGATGGGAATCTAGATCAGGCATGCAGCGGGGAATGCTAATTATACAAGCGTTGCGTGCTTGACCGATGCTCACGAGGACGTTCTCGCGCCTTGGGAGGAATATATGTATTGCAACGCTTTCGCAGAAGGTTATTGTGTGTTCTGAGTCATAAACTGAGTTACGAAATCGCGGTAGCCTAGCTTTTTATATGTATAAGACGTCAATTAGTCGTTATTGAGGCTGATTGTGCATTCTAATGGCTATTAAATTTATTGTCACTTTGGCACTCTTAATACACGTTAAATGGTGTTTTAAGCTATTATTTTGAAAACGCTCTATTTCAAAATGCTATTCTACTAATGACCGCTTCAAAGTGCGCTAACGCTATCTAAAATTAGAGAGAAAGTGTCCCCCTGGAGTGGGAAAGTAAACATAACAAGAAAATGTTTGGCTTAGACTCAAAAATCCTGGTGATTTGGAAGCTCTATTGTGGAGCCAAAGCCCTGCGCGAAAATAGTTTTCTTACCGCAAATCGTATCAAACAGCACATTTTTTGGCTATGTTTATCTGTACTGCGTGTTCTAAACTTTTCTGTAGTTTGATCGATAGAGGAAGTACTCTCGTGTTTGCCAGTGAGTTCTATTTTTTGCTTTTGTCGCCAGTACTTCATATCGAAGCGTGCACTAAACATGGATCAGTTGAGTAATTTGAATCGCTTTGAAAAGTAAAACTAGACATATTCTCGAAGCATCGAAAAGATCCAGAACTTGAAATCCATGTAGCTCTATAATGGCTTATGTGCTCAAACAACAGATCCTACTATTGAATTTGGGGCACTTTTTTCAACTGGCATAGAAAAGTTCGTCGCAATTGCCCATATCCATCTCCCCGAACACCCTAGAGACATTCCCGCACAATCGATTTCAACGAGCACCCGCTTCAATAGCCGATATGCCCCGAAAGCAGGTCTTGGCCCCAGAGCAGAGCAGATCACCACATGAATATGGGAAAGCCCTTCTACAACTTCGCCAGTCTAACACATCTATTCGAAAGTGCACTGGAGCTCACAATCTGCCATATACTACCCTCTAACGTTAAGACACAAGAACAATAACAAATCCCTCTCACACAGCACAGAGTCGTCCTCCTCTCTTAACAACACACGAAGAACAAGTTATCAAGGACTCTGTTCTACATTTTTCCCATAATGGAACACCGTTATCTGTCAATGGTTTCAAAGATCTAGTGCAGCATTGTCTTTGATAGCTGCCAGTGCAGCGTAGAAAAACAGGTTCCATTTACGAACGACAGACCAGGTGATGGCTTTGTTCGTAACTTTCTTAAGCAACATAAAGACCTAACGCTAAAACGTTCGTCAACCTTAAAAAAAACCTGGCAAATGGCAATGTCTCCAACGAATTTGGCAAGACATTACGCCTGTCTCAGGCAGATATACAAAGAGTACAAAATCCAATCCCCGGAATCCAATCCAGACTTCAGCGTTCCCATTGGAGGTATTGCCAACAATGACAAAGTGCTCCAATTACTTGGTTTGATCGACAGTATTGACTGGAGCGAGATCCCGTTGGAACAGAGTGGCGGGCTTGACGGCAGCGGTGGCGGTACCGGTGGTTTGGATTTTGGTAGGAACACCAACTTTGCCGGGGACGTCATCTACTTCGATCCCTGGGAGTTCCGGGAGATTTCCTCCGAAAAGGCGAGGGAACTCCGCAACGCACCGCGGCACGTGCCGGACGACCACACGATAAGGTACGTCGATTCCGACGATTACTACCGCGCATATAGCGGGGATGACCTGAAGGTCGATAACGAACCCAAAGAGCCGAGGGACATGGAAATAGATGTTTCCGACATGGTCGTAGACGAATCCCCCGAGGGGGTGCCTCCGGTTCCCAGTCCTCCGACGGCGAGCGCTGGGCCTTCACTCCCCAGCGGGGGTACAGTCAATGAAGGCGATGTTATTGCCCGCTTCCTCAGCGGAGCAGGTTTAAGCGCTGCCCAGGTTTCGGGTGACGTCACCGCGATAGCGGATGCTTTGGCTTACCACCTTGTGGGTGGTCATGCCCAGGACGATGGGGAGGGGTCAAATCTTAAATCCAGTATCCTGGTCTCTTTCCCAGGCTTAGCTAGTAATGTCACTTAGCATCACACAGGAGTGCGAGGCTCCTGAGTAAACTTTCCAGTTTAGAATGGCGTTTTCTCTTTCATTCCCTTCTTTGATAGAGACCATACAAAACGGGGTGTACTCCTTCTTCCCTACCTTCCCAGGCTTCCGGGCATTTTTATCCCATTTGGGCGTTGCACAGCGTGGCTGGATTTGCAGTACCCGCGCTGTGGTGATATTGGGCCACCGTAGAACGAGGGAAGTGTTCGATGAGTTCCATGGTGTCCCAGCTTGGGTCATATCCGTACCAACGGACGCAGTATCTTAGAATACCTTCCTGATTCCAGGTGTGCCCGGGATTCGGTCAATCCCAAACTCTTGTTTGTATACTTGCTAGCCTTGCCGTGTTATGGTGACCTCGCTTGTCAGAGGCTGCCCGCTGGACGGGATACTTCCCCTCTGGGGTGCGTCAGGATGCGACGTGCTGGCTTCGCTCGGAGGATGCGGCGCAGAGTGCGGGATAATATCCCTCAAGAGAGTGTTTTCGTGGAACGGTTGCCGCGAACCGCAGTAATTGGGTCGTACCGCTACTTTGCGGCGGTCCTCCGTCCCAGGTTGACGGTAGTCCGGTCGAACCGCGAGCTTGCGCCCATCGTGCCGCTTTGAGAGGGGTGGGGGGGTCATTTCCTGTGGCGCTTTCTGCGTCGCGCGGTGATTGGTGCGGGGCGCATAATCTCCGTGCGTTCACGTGACTCCCACGGCATTTCGTTCTGAACCGCCTCCTCGAATTCCGCCTCTCTTGGCTTGGGCCTTACATTGTCCGGCTGAGCCAAGCACTGCTGTGTTTGCACCCGGCATCCGGCGGTTACTTCCAGTGCTCTGGTTTGTTGCTTCAAACTTTCTGATGGGGCGTGGACAGCTGGCGCCGTGGACACCCTGTTCGAGGACTTTGTCTGTACTTGAGGTATAATGACTTCCTCAGGAATTGCATCATCCGGGACGACCAGTTTAACCCTGGGGACAACGCCGGATTTTTCCAAAACGCTTGGTATATAACCGCAATTGAGTGGAGACTTCGGCACTTCTATCACCGAAGTTAGGACAACATTCACGTTATGAACGGTTCTCAAGTTCGGGGCTGTAGAGCCAGGGACTTGAGTTGCAAGATGTGCATTCCTGCCTTCATCCTTCAAGAGGGTCTTTTCACTTTCCAGCGTTGCTGGTTTTCCAACGCGTGCGTTGCCCGCGACCAGCGGTGTGGATGGTGCTGAGGAATCCGTTTTGTTGGGAAATTCGGTCGACGACGGTTCTGCCACTACACGCTTGTGAGGGGTCTGCGAAACGATATCACTATCCTGATTCAGGGAGTTGCCCTGGATCAGGGGTACAAGCTGTGATGTCAGTCCACTGTCCCGTATCCTACGGTGTAACTGCGTCATTCCAGAACCCTGTGTGGGAGATTGCGAGGCTTCATCGACCTTCCATGTTCCACGGTAAGGTTCAATACTACCTTTCCGTGCCTCACGGCTGAAATCCCAATGCGAGGGTAATAAAATTTCAGCGTGGCGATAGGTCCCTCCCCCTCCTTAGACGGATCAATGGCTGTAGTAGTAGGATATCCCACATGGCCGGTGTAAATGCGTGCCGAAGGAGCGATAGTGTTAGGAGTAGAGAAAGGTCCGTTTGGACCTGAACAAACCGGCCGAACCGGGGGTTCCAACAGAGTCGGTAAATCTGAGAGGCCCAGAGTAGGGTGTGGTAGAGTAGTCGGTCTATTTAGTCCGGGGGTTTCTGGCGTTGCTGAGTCCGTAGAGACGGGTTTCCCTGTTTCCAGGACGACCTCAGACGAGGGAGGAGTGGCAGGTACAACACGATCGTGGGAAATCCGCTCGTTTGCCTTGCCCATTTCCGCTACGACAGTGTCGGAGTTAACTGATACCACTTTAAATGGTCCAGTTGCCACAGGCAAAAGCTTGTGAAGCTTCTCCCGTTCCGAATTATAATACTCCTTACGTATAAAGACGTAGGTAGTAGTCCCTATGCAGGGAGCATTATTTCGAAAACGAGCGTCGAAATCCCGCTTGTACGCGGCTTGTGTAAGTTCCATAGACTTCCGCGCTGCGGGGAACAATTTAGTAAGCCATTGATTCCATTCCTGGCGGTAGCGACCCACAGATGGGAAATTGTCCAAGGTGGCTTGGGAATCTAACGCCACAGGCGGAAGTGAATGAGATAAAACCAATTCGAACGGTGACACTCCGGTAGTCGGGTGAACTTGCGTATTGTATGCAAATGTTAAAGCATCTGCATACAAGTCCCAAGTTTTGGGGTGGGCAGCAACGTAGGAAGGGAGAGAGGCCAACAAAGTCCGGTTGAACCGTTCGATTTGCTGATTACACTGGGGGATGGTAGGTAGTCGTGAACAAATTCGTCACGTCCAGGATGCGACAAACATCCTGGAAGAGCTTGGACACGAACTGCTTTCTGTTATCGGAGAGCACCTCCACAGGAGGACCGTAGACAAATATCCAGTTCGTTACCACAGCCTGGCACACCGTGAAAGCTGTTATCCTCCGAAGAGGGACAGTCCGAACGAGCTTTGAAAAGCGATCGGTGATCACAAGTAAGAACTTGTTGCCTCCTTTTGTAGTGAGGAGAGGCCCGAGGATATCAATTGCGATGAACTCGAGTGGCGCCCTAGCAGGGAATAACTTCATTTTCTTCGGGTTCCTGCGGAGCCTCACCCATTTTTTCGAGGATTAGGTACAAAAAAAACACAGTTTCGTAGCAATCAACCTCCAAGGCGGGCCAGTAAAAAGCACTTCGCAGGGTGAGGTAGAGCGTCCTCCCACCTACGTGGCCACCGAGCGTCGCATAGTGCGAGAGATGTAACACCCGTGACTGCAGGAAATGTGGTATCACAATCTGTGGGCAAGCTTCAACCAACCGAACGAGGTAACCTTTATCGTTCACCTCGAAAGGGAGGTCTTCGCCACCGTTTAAACGGGCACGAATCCTCATACAGAAGGGGTCACCGAATTATTCTCGGATCAATTCCTCCGGCGAAACCAGTAAAAAACGTCCCGGTAAGGGGTTCTCAAGGGTCTAGTGGAATGCGAGTAAGTTGTCAAAGTCAGCATCTTCATTCCAGTCTTCTGGCCATTCCTCGAACTTCCACTCCGGGATATCCGGTTCTTCAGCCATGAAGCATGGAATGTCGTCATCCTCCGTTGGGAGTACATCCCCATTTGTCGGTAAACACGACAGAGCGTTGGCCCGGGTGTTGCGCGCACCCTTTTTGTATATGACTTGGAAGTCATATTCCGCAAGGCGGAGTCTCCAGCGCATGAGGCGGCCCGAGGGGTCGGGATGTGTTCATTAACCACCTCAACGAGGAATGATCCGTGTGTTTACGGTAAAATGTACTCCCATGAGATAGAGGCGTAGGGTGTAAAGCGCCCACACGACGGCGACACACTCTTTCTCCGACACAGAGTAGTTCCGCTCATGGACATTGAGCGAGCGTGAACAATAACCAATTGGCCGCCGGTCCCCCTCTGGGGTGGTTTGGAAAAGAGCACAACCAACTTGGTAGTCGCTCGAGTCCGTGTTTACGGAATAAAGGAGTCCCATTCTGGGTAAAGATAAGATAGGTGCTGACGTGACAGCCTCCTTCAAGGATCTAAACGCTTCGGATTGCTCGGGCGTGAGTGGCCCCAATCGTGGGGGATTTCTTTGGCGTAACAACGCGTTCAAAGGTGCTGCAATATCCGAAAAGTTTCGGATAAACCGTCGGTAGACGTTGAACAGCCCTAAAAAGAAGCGCAGTTCTGTTTGAGTGCGGGATTCCTTAGCCTCAACGAGGGACTTGACCCGAGCCTTCTCGATCATTAACCGACCCGGACGGATGATATGTTCCAGATACTTTACTGTATCGGTGAAAAACTCGCACTTACGCAACTTGAAGGTGATTCCCGCATCGCGGAGCACGGTCAGGATGTCCCTGACATGGGTGAGATGGTCGTCCAAATTATTGGAGAAGATGATAATATCATCTAGGTAGACCATGCAGCTCCGCCACTTGAAGCGGTTCAATAGAATATTTGTTGCGCGCTGAAAGGTAGAGGGAGCGTTGGTCAAACCAAACAGCATCCGCTTGCGGTACGATCCTGCGTGGCAGGTGAGTGCGGTCCTGTCGCGATCCTCCTGTCTAACAGGGACCTGCCAATAACCCCAGATGGCGTCCGAAGCCGTGAAAACGGTAGCGTCTCCAAGGGAGTCGATGCACTCGTCCATACGAGGGATGGGATATGTGTCCCTAACATTCACGGCATTGAGCCGTCAATAGTCGACACAGAACCTCCAGGTTCCGTCGGCTTTTAAAGCCAGTAAAACTGTGGATGCCCAGCGTGATTGACGCGGCTCTATCACACATGTGCGGAGCATTTTGTGCATTTGGGACTGCTCCTCTTCCCGAGCTTTCGGTCCTGCCCTGTAAAGAGGTTGTGCCATCTGACGTGCACCCGGTTACAAATCTATCCAGTGTTCCGTAGCATTAATCTCGCTGAGCGGGCCATCCCACATCGTGGTAAATTCCCGTAGCATTGCACGGAGTTTGTCGTGATGTGACTCCGGCACATGGCCGAGGTCTATATCCTCGAGTGCCTTTATGGGGTCCGCTCGGTCAGAACGCGCTGTAACATTGTCCTGTGATACAGATGTGGCCGTCCTTTCCTAGTTATTCGGGGGTTTCGAAGTTAAAACAACGGTTTTCTCCCTCTCCATTGACGATAGTTCGTCAGTGGTGGGGGTGGCTTCGTCAGAAGAGGTGGCGATTCCTACAACAGCGGCGGTCGTCATCTTCGTTGGGAGCATTCCAAGGGGGTGTGTAGTGATGCTTCCAATTACTTGATTCTTTACCAGATACTGGAGTCGTTGGCTAAGATTGGCAACGAGTATCAAGAAAGGAGCACCCGGGGGAACGTGAACAATTCCGTTTGCCAGTGCGAGCTGGTATTTCTCGTATAACGAGGACAGAGGTTGAATAGCCCGAAGTCCGTGTTGACGGCAATTGAAAATGCACCCAGACTTGGGACTTAGATGGTATAGAAACTGAGGCTGCGACTCGAAGTTTGATGGACTTGTGAGATGCAGGCGTTAATTCCTGCGCAGCAGGTAGTGGGAATTGGTTCTGCGAGGCACGCTTCAGCGGGCGACGAGCGATCGGGACCGACGAACCGTCGTCAAGTTCCACACGCCTAAGGTGGGGCCTGGTTGTGTGGACAAATCTGTCGCAGTAATTACATCCCAGTATGACTGGGGGGGCCAATGACCGCCAAAAAAAATCGAGCTTCACCACGAAGCTGCCCAACCGCACGACTAAGTCGACGGTACCCATCATTTTTAACGGATTGTTGTTCGCATCTGCGACGTCGGGACCCGTTTCGGAACTAGTACGAGACCGCACCTGCGGGGGTAGCAATGATTCCACGATGAAGTTGGGCCCTGCAGCTGTGTCCAGGACTGTTAGAAATCTCACCATAAAATGGGTGTCAAGGCCAAGGTCGGCATAAAATTTGTAGTTGCGCTTGGCCATGACCAAAACTCTATCCGTCATCCAGGGGTTTTTACTCCGTATCAACGGGTGACGTAGCACAAAAAGGTGTGCAGAGTCCGCTTCTGCAATGTCCCTCCTTGAAAGGATTCTCACCAGGGGGTGAGGCGGCGACGTCTCAGGCGTCAACAGCCTCATTTCTGAGGACACCTCTCCCAAATGGGAGACTCCTTCACATAGTTTTACTGGGAGTTTCCCGCCCTAGGCGGTAGTCCAGGATCCCCGACCACGAGAGCTTCATTCCGGGGGCCAGGGTTTTTATCCGCACAAGTGGTGGTTGCGTGGGAGGTTTGCGCGAATTCCCGATTCGGGTTAGTTGAAGCTAGCCGCGCACGCCGGGTATGTGGCAGGGCATGCAAGAAGTCCATTTTAGCCCGGAGGTAGGAAGCCGTCGGAACAGAACGTTTCTCTTCTGGAGTGGGGGCCTCGTAGTTTGCCAGAACCTTGGCCATATCCTTCATTGAGCAAAAAAAACTGTGGGGATGTATGGCCATGGGTGTAGCAAAAGTTGCAAATCAGGGCCAACACGGTGACACGACGGTTAATATCCCGAGCATCGGAGAAGCGTACCGCAGGGAAGGTGTCGTTCCATCCAGGCCTTGATAATGGACAGTTTATAAACGGGACTCGTGGTTGTTGAACGCGATTGTCCCCCACGTACAATACGGGGTTGTCTTGCGCCGTTTCGAACGTTTCCTCCGTTGTTGACGGTAAGTTCGTGGTTGCTATAGACACCCCATCTCCCTGTGCTAAATGCACGGTGTTGTATCCCTGTTGGGGGGTCCTATCCGCTAAAAGCGAGGGTGATGAAGAGTCACTCTCAAACACCAGCGCCTTGGCGGGCTTAGACCGAGGATTCGTAGTCCTTGCACGAAATGCTTCCCCTTCCGCTCGAGCGTGCTGAACAAGCTCGAGGTAGGTGATTCTCCGCTTGTCTTCGCGGTAACGAGTGACAAGACTCCAGTTTGCCGGGGCAAGGCCATCGATGAACATGGTACAACGTTCCCCTGCGGGGTATACATTCCCACAACGGTGGAAGGCCTTGTTAAGTCGAACCGAGTAATCGGTTTCAGTCTCGCCTGAGCGCTGACGATTATCTCGCAAAGCGAGGATTGCCCCCTCACTGGCGGTATTGGTAGCATAAGAGCCCAAAAAGTATTGCACAGCTTCCAGCCAGCAGGTTACTCCTCTCTCTGTGTGGGAAAGTGCCCGTCCGGGATGGATAGCTCAGTTAGTATCAGGGTGTCAGGGTGACACCTCACGAATGGCAAACTGGCGAGATGGCCCGACAGCAGAAGGACGTACACACGTGGACTACGGTGGGCCACACTGTGGTGTGCACCAGCCCGGGTGGAGGTGCCGGACCTGCACCTTAGAATTTTATTTTTTTAGACGCACCGTGGTCAGGGCCCATAGACGGACAGTAGCAGTCGACCCGGAGGGGGGGTTTACAGTATATCTGAGGTGTATCTCACCTGCTCCTCCCCCACGGGCTGACCTAGATATAGGTGCAGTATGTTCGGCGGCACCCACCGCCAAGTAAAGACAGGCGTCGTTGGACCAACCGGACTAGCACCTAGTTTTAGCCCGCAACGCAGACCGCGTGCTAACTTGTGCCGCTATTCCCGCACGGTCATTTCCCCAAGGTGCCTGGCCGCCAACACTCACCGTGTAAGCACTGACTACGCCTGACGTGGTTGCCCGCCCGGTTCCACTGCCTGCGCCTGGCGCCTCCTCACTCCCAGCACGTCTGAATTCTAGAGACCAGTCCCCGTTCCGGCCTCTCTAGGAGCATTGCACACACCAGCCACCCAGGCCACGGCCGACCGACTGGCACCACATCCCTAAAGGTAAAACACCATCCCACACTCTGAGGCATGAGATGATCCTCTGACAGAGGTGTAATGGTCCTCTGCCACTTTCCGTAAGAAATACGGTAATGCCAAATAGGCTTGTCCCTCATTCATTCCGAGGATATCCGCTTCCGCTACAAAGCGGGAAAGAAAGTTCAACACCATAATTGGGTCTTCTACAGTAAAATAATGGTTACGAATTGAGAGTTGCATACGTTTTATGCACTCTTTCACCCTCCACGTGCCACGGGGTGTACGTCCTAAAGAGGAATCTTCGAGCTGGTAGTGCCTGTATGACAATAGTTTCCGGTAAAACGGGTTCGTCGTTCCTAATTCCCTGAGGCCAGGGTGTCTTCTCCCCTTGCTGCGGGTCCGAATCACACCTTGGGTGGCGGATGAACGCTTAGAGCCGGAAGAAAGGCCTTGTTTCTCGTCCTACGAATCGGATTCCGAGGAACTAGAACCATCCGACCCGTTCCGGTATGAATCCGATGATGTCGTAGAATCAGAATCCGAGTGATCTGGTTTGTGTTTCCGCTTATAGCGGCGCTTCTTTCTTCCAGCATGCTGGTCGTGGTGTGACGCAGCTGGTGCCGGATCATCCGGGGACGGTTTATCCATGAGGATAAACTGCTCTAACGTCTCCAGACGGGCACGAACTCGATCAAATCGAGAGTCAACTTCTTCTATGAAGGTGGCGGGTTGCCCCAAACTCTCTAACATAGAGTTGACATCGGACCGTAAGATACGGAGATCCTCTGCGACCACCTTTGTAGAGGTGTCCATCACCACCTCACGAAAGGTTTGTAAGTCCCCCACAAGGGTGTCGTGGGCCGTCCACAAAGCGTGAACCTGAGATTCCAAGGAATTCCCCTGGGGGGTGTTATCGCCCGTCAGACAGGGTTCAGGTGCGGCAGCGGCCACGGCCGGAGCCCAATGAGCACCATCCATGGCAATCGATAACGGGGTCGACGTGGAGTTCTGGGGTTCCCGGGGTGGGTTTGAAGTCCTAGAAGAGGCACCCTCAGCATGGCTGGCTTTAGCCCGTGTCGGAATCCGAGAAACGAACCGAACTTTGGGGTTATCTCCACCATTGTGGGAGCAGCTGTTGCGTAGTCGCAGGCGCCGCAGAGGGCGGCTTCGTTGACATGAAGGCCAACCGTTACGACGAGACAACAACGGAAATTCCAAAGAACAAACAAAAGTAACAGAATCTCGAAAGAGGGAACCAAACACAAAACCGATTCTAAGTCAGGAGACCACTTTGTAGTGCAAGGCTCGGAAGCGGGAGTGCACCGAAAGAAGTTCGGGATCTTTCCTCGTTAGAGGTGAGCCCAGTTGGGTAGAGCCCTCCCAGTAGTGGCACGACTATGTCGAGTTGTAAGGACGAGGCCACCCGTCGCGACTTGCACAGGGAGGTCGAGGCAAGAATCTGGTATCCGCAGAAGCGGTGTATGAGGGTGGTCGTACTCTAGAGAGGTGAAGTTTCCACGTTAGTAGAACATTCGGGAAATCAACCAAGTACCTGTAGTCGCTCCCTGAGGACATGGTAGTTCACGCATGGCCACTCGATCTGGAGCAAAAGCATTGTTTGACAAGAATGGACGAAGAAATTTCGTGGAACTCAAGTGGGCGTCAAACGCTCAACATGTTACTATTATGCCGGTAGTGTCCGCTGATGGACGAGCATAAAGCCTGCTTGGTGTACGTTCCGGAAAGCAAGCAAAATTTTGAAAGAGAAAAGATGAAACCATTGAAAACCTATTCACATTTCTTCCAGCAGCAGCAAAATCTGTGTACAGGGAATTGCAGGGGTTGACACAGAAATATTCTTTAGTTGCAGTAAAACGTTCGTGGAGGAGACAGCCGCTTTACGATCACGTTATAGAAATATTGTGCTCGTACTCGATGGTTATGGAGCTCATATCTAGTTCAAATGTCTTCAGCTCTTCCGAGAAAATTAGATCCTAGCCGTTGAATTACTAGGACATACCAGTCATCACACTCATCAATTGGACAAAGCTATCTTATTGTCTTACATAACTGAATTTCGAAAATATCTGAATAGTCGCACAAGTACTGCAAAAAATGGCACAAAAAGGGACATATACACCATTTGCGAGCTGTTAACGGATGCATATAACCGAACTGTGGCCTTTTGAAACATTTAATCTGGTTTCAGAGCGTGCAGTTTGTGGGGGCAAGGGTATAATGGCATTAAACTTGTTGCTATCATTGCAAAAAACTATAAAAACTAAGATGGCGCTAAAAGTCAAGCAGTTGCGTTTCAGACCTACAAGTGCTTGGTATAGTCGTTCGATACGTTTTCAAATCTCTTCCGCAGCAATGGAAAAGTGTTACACGACGGTGCAACTAACATGCAACGCGGATTACTAGTCACAGAAAGTCGGGTGCTTACCGTCTTAGAGAATCGCGAGAAAGAGTGGGTGGGAGCCGAAAGAGAAAGACAGGAACGAGTTGCGCTAGCGAAAACAAACAAGCTCCAGAAGGAGCGTGATGCCGCCAAGTGGCAGCGACGAATGCTGCAAGCCGACAGCAAGACGCACACACACCAGATCTGGTTGAGTCACAGGAGCGAGCGACATCAACGCCTTGCTTCAAACCGGGCTGCTTTTTGCATGGGTGTGCGGCTACGAGCAGGTTTTGCTGAAGCGGCAACTGAATGCTCCCGGTAAAATTTTATAAATTCTACGCCATGATCACGGCGCATCTCTCCATTCTATAGATTTACAAGCGTATGAGCACCTACATCTTGATTGAACGGAGGCGTTGCGCCAAGAAACATGCCCGCACGCCCTCTTCAGCGCATGCATAAACCTCTTTTGGCGCAACGCCTCCCTGCCATTCAAAAAACTCACGAGCAGCAGCAGCAGCAGCAGCAGCATCAGCGGCAGCAGCAGCAAAGCTCGAAGCTTATTGGCTGCTGCTGCATGTTGACTGCCGCTGCTGCTCAGTGGCTGGCACTACAACACTGCTACCCATCCCACTGCACAGTGGTTGGCACTGCAGCCATTTTTGCAGTGCCGGCCAATTACATTCCACTGTACTCTCCATGCACAACTGCAGTGCCCGCCAATCACAATCGCGTGGGCGCTACATTGCTATTCAATTCTATGTTCACCCTGGACGCCGCGGCACTCATGGGTTTGCAGTTTATTTACAAGCATTAGCGAGCACAAGCAGCCTGTAAATCCCCAAAAGTCACCCCTACTCAGCGGCGCGCGGCGCCGCCCAAAGTCGAAGGCCGTTTCTATTTGTCTCTATACTATAAGTATTTATACGCGTATGAGGGATGTTCTTGATTAAATAGAGGCGTTGCGCCACAAAATCCTCTTGCACGTCACCGTTTGCCCATGTAAAACGCCCATTTGGCGCAACGCCTCCCTACCATTTAAAACATTCAGCAGCAGCAGCAGCAGCAAAGCTTGCTGCTTACTGGCTAGCACTCCCATAATGACTGCAGTGCCAGCCACTTACAAAACGCGACGTGTCGCGCTTTCTAATCATTGGCTGGCACTGCAGTTAATTTAGGCATGTAAAAACCGACCCCTACTACGGCTCCACATACTCCAGGCGCCGCGGCACCTCGTGGTTTTACGAGCGCTATTACAAGCGCAAGCGAGCAAAATGCTCGGAGAGCCTCTGACCGCTACTAAATACACAAAGCTACAAAAACAACGCGGCGCGCAGCGTTGCCCACGGCCGAAGGCCGTTTCCACTTGTGTGATCCATAAATACTGCCTTGTTAGGACCTTTGAGGATATTAAAAGCATGAAATGGGAAGCTTCAGAAGCAGATTTTCGCAAAATTTAGTCATGTTTTGGCCAGTTTATGAGAATTGGCTTCACTGAAAGGGGGTTTCAGCAAAATGTGGGGTTATACATTGCATTTTGAGTACAATTTGTTTTAAAAGTTTTTAAAATGATCCACTAATTCGTACTTTATGATAGTTATACTGTACGTCTGCGCGCATGTTGTTACAATAAGCGTCAGATTTACATTGGAAGACTGCGCTCTCACCGCAGCTTGTTCTGTTTACTGTTGTTACTATTACAGAGGAAGATTCCGAACGTGTTGTGTTTTTTTTGCAGAGTTTTGCACTACAGTACAGTAATTTCTGATATAAAAGCCCATCGGGCTGTGTCGACAGCGATATCCCCCAGCCAAGAACTTCGCATTATCGATCGACGGGAACTTTGCGGCCGTACTTCCGACCGACCAAACCGGTCGATGTCAGCGCTCATCGCTCTCTGGCCCATGTCCGTTTCTTCCCACCTGCCCTTGTTTGTCACGTGGCACTACTCGGAGACCCATTGTAGCCTATCTGTGTTTGCCAGGTGTCAAGTGGTCTTTGGTGCAGCCGTCCCACCCTT
Source organism: Gracilariopsis chorda (assembly GCA_003194525.1). Classification (NCBI taxonomy): domain Eukaryota; phylum Rhodophyta; class Florideophyceae; order Gracilariales; family Gracilariaceae; genus Gracilariopsis; species Gracilariopsis chorda. The sequence continues at coordinate 8,482 of NBIV01000042.1, read as the reverse complement.
AAGACAAGTTGATCCTCCGTAGCGCCCGTCGCCCTTGTTCATGTGGAGCAAAGTCACAATGACGCGAGGATCAACCGGACTGCGGGCGATGACGCGCAATGCCAAATGCGCAAAATGCCAGACCGTCTTCGAACGTCTTCTGAGCTGCTCCGACTGCGGCTCAGTCGCCTACTGTGGACGCAGTTGTCAACGCGCGGACTGGCGTTTCCACGCGCCCATATGCCGAACGCTCGCCGCCTCCAATGACGCCGACACCAACGACGGCCACGAAGCATTGCTCTTTGACCGTGCCTTCGGCGGCTTCCTATCACTCGTACAGCGACGCATGTTCCTTGCTCACGGCCACGGAGTGCTTGTTGCCACGCTCTCGGCTCCGCCCGCCCAGTTTCGCGCTTCGGTCCAGGCAGACCCGAATTACGAAAGAAGTATCGCGCTGCGTTTTGTGCCGCAAGCAGCAGTGCCGACCCTGGACTTGGCCATTGCAGCTGCCTCGGGGAAGGAGAATTGCAGCCTTATTGAACAAGTTTCTCGCATGAGTGAACACCTTTTCTCTGATGTTGGCGGTCGATACCCTGGTCAAATGTACACGTTGGTAATTCGTACATCTCCAAGCGTCCAATGCTCGTATGATTCCAACGTCAGTCTCATGATTAACTGGCTGTCACCTGTGCATCCAGCGCACGCCGCCTTTTCGACCGAGCTACGTTTCAGTGATGATCAACTTGTTCGCACCGTCTTTAATTGGGACACTAAGCAAATGATCCCACCTCGCGGCTTTCGCTTGAGAGTTGTCCCCGCAGATCTCGTCCTCAATATTATCGGCGAACAATTTTATAACGAGTGCATACGTAAAGGACGTAGACGCAAGGCAAGGCTCAAGAAAGGCATGCCGATTGAAGAGAGTGACCTGTACCCTCCCTTCGCTCAATCTATCAACATTCAAAGTATCCCGGTCACAGGTTCAGTTACAACTTAGCATCCAAAGTATCAAGGCTCCGAGTCGCCAGCCAGGTTGTGGATTTGCTATCCATTTCTCTCCTTCGATGCAATGCCCGAACTCGTGTCTTTTGCGTACTCGATCACAAGTAGTATCATGAGTATTTTCTTCATTCCTGAAAATCCGTCTCTGGTGCCATGTTATACGCGTATCTAAGTTAGTTTGCAATGACCGTTGGGACGAACAGCTTCATACTCAGCATTCTTTCGGAAGTACGCACAAGCCTCCTGGAATGGAGTCTTGAAGTGTCACATAGGTCGTGGGATTTACTACTATCACACGATGTTTGTCAAGTCCACGAAACACCGTCTATACACAGATTCAAGCCGCGTCATCACCAGAGTTTTCAGCATATGAGCTTCTTTTCTCGCGCCCTCTCTAAGTTGCGATCCTCGTCGTGAGTTGAAGCAAAGATGAATGGGCGAACGTCCTCTACTGCAAAAATTACACCCCTACACGAGTCAGGCGGCACGAGCTGTCATTGACCTGAGAAAAGAAATAAAAACCTCAAGTGAATCATGTCTGGTTTCTGTTGCGGATGCTGCGCAAGCCGCCACTTGACAGGTCTGAGCCCTGCAATGCCTCGAGTAATCAATCACATGATTGTTAATTTCATGAATGTTATAGCATTGTTGTGACGTATCGAACCTTCTGCCGGTGCAATCGCATCTCTATTTGACTTCCTCGTCCGGCGCAACATCCTTGTGTTGTACAGAAGTAGATGATGGTGATGATGATTATGAGCACAGCTTATCAATTCCGGAAGCGTGGTAGATCTAAGCTTAGGGGGAAAGACTTGTTCTCTCGTCAGACAACACCAAGATATCTTCGGAGAATAACAAACTACTCTTTCCCATGACGACCACGAACACCGTGGCCACAGCTTGACCAAGAAGACCCTGTCCAATGACTTCAACGTTAGTCTCTTTCATCTGAATGTAAACAGTGACAACTGCTTACTCCCACCACGCAGCAGCCGTGTTGCGTTCACTAGATAATACCTCAAAACGTAATAGATCAGCGTTAAAGTCTTGCGGGAAGACCCTACTGCGTATCCAGTTTGTTGCAGCTCGTTATAAAGCATAGATCAGTTCGTAGATTAAGAACTGCGATATTGAAAGGTGGCATTGCCACACACAAGCATGCTTTTCTGCTGCGAAACATGCTTCATTCCACCACAAGAGTCACCAAAGTTGCCATGACCTCTTTCAAGGCGACAATGATCGATTGGCATCAACTGACTCCTCCTACGACCCGGGATGTCATTAAACTCGCCCAGGCGATCGGCGGACTGGTCGCCTTCGTCGACCTGGGATGTCTCTAAAAGCGACCAGGCAGTCGGCAGACCGACGGCCCTAAGCGACCTGGGTGGCACTGTCCAGAAAAGGCCTCCGCTAAGCTGTGCGAAACGGTAGGCACGACGCACGCGCTTCCCGGAAGATCTTGCCAGCCTTTCCCTGAGTTTTCCCGGAAGGGTCAGGAGTTTCCTACGGAAACTGAGGCGGCAGTCTTACCTCACGCAGCATCTCAGCATCGCGTGGATAATGGAAGAAAACAGGCCCGCCCGTACAAGGATCTGAATGGTTTTACAGGGTTTTTACGGAACTTGCGCCAGGATTGAAGAAAAGCACGTGTGTTAGGTCGGTTCAACTACCCGAAATCGCCAAGGGTAAAGAGGAAAGGGTGGGTAGAACGTCGTTAGTGCTTCTAGACGACGAAAACGAGGCACATTGGAATCCGCCTTGTCGTGGTGTGCCCCTTAGCTGACGTCCTCTGGTGGAAAGGGAAGGAATAGCAGAGAAAAGAATGGAAAAGGCGAGTCGCGTCAGAACGAAATGGATCCGATCTCGGGTCTTCCCGTAGAAGCTTGGTACTAATCTTTCCATGTTCCGAGATAGTAGCTAGTGAGCGCAACACGGCTGCTGCAAGGTGAGAGCAAGCAGCAGTCATCGGCTACATTCCGGGGACATGAATAGAGATTGGTACTACGGGACAGAGAAAATCTTTCTTTCCGAGGAGCTTTACGTACATAGAGTTTAGCATGCTAGACGAAGAAAAGCTCCCCTGTAGAGTTAGATTCTACCACAATGCCGTAATCAGGTAATGTGTGCCCATAAAAAAGAAGAAGAAGACTCCTCCTAGAGTCATCACGTAAGGATAAAGAGCGTATCAAAACCATCTTATCCAAGAGAAGAGGCTTTGTTCTTGTAGATAATGTAAAAAATGCGTTTGGCGGGTGGGTGAAGAGAGGGCTGTTGTAACACTGAAACTGGAGAGGCGGCACGATGGAAGGTCTGGCTGGTTCTGAGGAGAGAACGCCAGACTTCATCTCCTTTAATAGAGTCTAATGGCTACAATCGATACATCTAGAAGATCCTGACACTACAATACGGGACACTAACGTCGGAGACAGAGCTTGTAGTCTGTCTTCGACTGAGCTCCGTGGCCCTACAGGTACGTCTGTGTTACAGCTGGGGTGAATGAAACACATGGTCTGTAACAATATCGCAGTTCTTTTCATACGCAAGCACCGCCCAGGGTATCGATGGCCACACCCAGTGTAACGAGCGGACAGTTCTCCTTCCGTACATGTAGTGGCACAACAACAGATCCCCAGACATTCTTTCCATTCCCCCACCGCACGCTTCGTGTCCGCCATCGTGCATGAACAGCCTCTTTATCCAGCATTCATTGGTTTTTATCTCTTTAAACAGTGTTCTACACATGACGAAAACCCTTCGGGTACTTTCTTAGTATTCAAGGACATCCTAGGCTATAGTATGTTCACCATTCATTCATTCGTGATGCAATTAGGCTGCCCATATTCCACAAAGGAATACTGCAGTTTGACAAACAAAAATAAGTGATGTAACAATAAAAGCACTCTTAGCTTTTTAACCTTAAAGTCCTTACGAATGTGTACATGCTTGTGAAAAGCTCCCTGGGAATTACGTAAAAGGGGTAAATTTCCATTCCGTGAAGAGATTATGGCAAGGTCAAAACATCAGTCTCAGCTATCGGAACTGGATTGCGGGAGCTCATTACAAGTATCGCTGTCCACGTCCATCTTGTGTCTAGCGGGACACCTTTCGTAGCCCAGTCCTCTCACATGGATACCGTCAAGAATAGAACAGTTGTTATTGACGGCAACAGGCCCGCTTCGGATATAACCGAATCGGATGAATACGGACCCCCCTTTTGAAGAATATGTCAGTACTTAGCCCTTCCTTCATTGACACACATGCCCCAAGCAAACATTCCTTATGTATGGTTGTTAAGTATAACCCTTCTTATAGCAAAGGATAGAGAAAGAAACAGTCTCGTTCGTTCAACACTTTGCTGTGTTCGAGCTTTACACGAACTGTACAGTAGCAATCCTAACTCTTTCACCAGAAGTAGTTCGTATCTCGTACTAGCCGCCCTGGAAGAAATGCGGTACGTACAAGGAGTTGCCCGTTCAAAAGCATGACGCATTCGGGCCTAGTGCAATGCACCTTTCAAATTTGGCTTGTCCCTAATAAACATTCGCACAAGGCTTGGCTCGTTAACACGGTAAAGACGAAGAGAACGAAGCCCGGACGAAACAGAGGCTGAACGGGACTTCTAATATTTGGACTTGAACCTGGAATGCCTAAAGCAACGTGGAGAACATATGTAGGCTTGGGGTTGTGTTCACTTGCACGGTCTCTGCATGTGAACCAGCAGTTGTTTAGTTCAGACTCTCAACTCCCGAAGAAAGAAGTGTTTAGGCCTCGTGACATGTTTGCATAAGACATCCATTTTCGCCAAGTTTTATTTTCTTTGTTACTCTTGTTGATAGAGACGCAATATGATGAAAGCGGTCTTGTTTGCAACGCTTGTTGCCGCCGCCTACTCCCACAGGTAAGTAACGTACATCAGCGCACGATGTCAGGAAACGCGGAAGCAAAAATTTGGATGCTTCTCCTCGGTCTTACAAGTATTACTGACGTTAGGCTGGCTCTGGTTTCGTCTGCGACAACGTACGTGTCTATATATGTGTGGTGAAAATGAACCTTCGTATGATCGAACAGTTTTCTAACGGTACCCGAGCCGATATCCAAAGTGGAAACCTGTCGCATAGGAGGCAATCCAGGATGGGAGTCATACTGTGGTGGACCTTGTCCAGACTATAACTTTCGGTATGACATGCGCGCAGAAAACCCTGCAGCGACGTGGGAACGCGGTTCACGTGTGACAGTTCATTACTCGAAGAACAATCATGTAGGTGGCTTTATGCGACTGACGTTAGTGCCTTTGGACGAAATGATGCGAACGGAAGCTCACGAGGCGCTAGCATTTCATTACAGCTGCTGGTCGTCGGAGTTGTACTATTGCGACAACAAAGAGCAACACCGTGATTGCGGGTATGACCGTGACAACCTGGCTTACAAAACGACGATTACGGTTCCTACTATCTATCCAGATGGCGTCTACGTGCTTGGGTGGAGTTGGTACGGAGGAGGTGAGGGACACGGCGACTATGGCGACTACTATGACTGCTCTTATGTGAGAATTCAAGGTGGACCATTGACCGATACTTATCACGCGATGTTCGTACCGGGACCGCGGTACCCGGATGGATGTCAAGCGGCAGTGGATCGCCTCGGCATGTGTCCAACCGAACCATGTCCACAAGACTTTTGGGGTTCAAAGAAAACGCCTGCGGCCTTTCACGGGGGCACACCCGTGCTCCATCGACAATGGATGGAGGACGCGAGATGGCGTGCGGGCAATCAGGTTCAAGTGGCCGAGCCCACAGATTTCGGCGTGACGTCGTTTTCATTGTACGACACGGGAAGCGAACGCAAGCTGGAGGTGAACCTGGACGATTGGGTGAATCTTTCTGGCATTGAAGGCATCACGATTGTGCCGGAGTACTTTGGGGCAGTGGAGCACGTGGAATGGGTTGTGAATGGAGAGTTAGAATCGGATCGGCGCGAGTGGCCGTTTGCAATAGGCGGACAACAACCGCATCATCACGGGCACAACTTTTACGCATGGCCGTACCCGGTGTTTGACAAACGGGTGTTCGTGACGGCGATAGCGCACTCTGGAGGCCGTCGTCAGTACTATTCCAAAGAACTGTACTTTCATCGAGGATGATGCGGGAGATGCGCTTCCACTTGTTAATATCGGATCTGAGTAGCTTTCATATTTGGGCGAATGTACGGAGATTGCGGGCGCACGGTGCGGATTATGAAACGGCGTTGGGAGCCGCCGCCACGGTGGCGCGTGCAGTAAATTACAGCGTCTAATTCAAAGTCGCGCGGCACGCGCTGTGATGCGATCATCACAGCAACAGCAACGGCGTCCAGACAAGTGCGCCGCTCCGCCTCGAGCCGCCCGTCCGCGCGCCACGTTCCCGCCTTTTCCACGCCACGCACTCGCCATCACAGCTCTACACCCGACTTTACATACCAACGGTAGTTACACAGGCAAACAACAACGCACAAAGCAAAACAAAGACAACAACAACAACAACAACAACAACAACAAAAGCACTAGTAAAAGGTTACGAAGGGCGCGAGTAACCCAGCCCTTCACCTGCATCACCTTCACGCACCGTTTACCAGCAAAGTTGACGTCGTGTCCAAAGCAGCCGCTGTATTAGCAACGCCATGGCGATGGCGAATCAACCCGAATTTTCCGTTACTCGATCGACTTCCTCCCGAGTTCATGCGCCGTTTGCTAATGTTTGCCTCAGCGGCAAGAGCCTCCGCCGTCGCCATTGGCGACGTAGTGGACCCAGTCTCGCTGTCCATCTCTGCACCCCCAAAGTTAAGCTGCAAAGCTGCCGCAGCCCTTTCCCAAAACGTCTTCCTCATCTTGAACTTGGCCGTGACCGCCCCCCTGGCCCCGTTATACCGACGCCTCCACAACGCCAGCGCCATCCGTTCCATTCGTCTCAAGTTTCGGTGCGTCCACACCTTTGGATACGGCGCGCGAACAAGCTCCACAGCGCGTAGAATAATCATGGTGCAATCCTCCTTTCGTCCGCACTTCCACAGCGCGCACATAATTTTTCGTTCAATGGACGCCGCCACCGCATCCTGCTCGTCGTACAAGCAGCCAATAATGGCCGGTAGATAGTTTTCCTGTTCGTGAAAATAGTCCTCCAGCGCCACGGAGAAGTTGGACACATGGTCCGCAATCTTCTGCACCACTGTAGAGCATAGCATGGACGGGTTATCCACCATCTTGGGTTGCAACTCAGCCACGCCGACATTCAACGCGTCATAGTAATGTCGATGCGGATTGGTGAGCGTCAACCCGGAATGCACCGTATTAATGCCCAGCAGCTGCGCACACGCGGCTGTATCGCGTATAGCACGGGTGATGACACCTTTTGTAGTGATACGTTTCAACGTTGACAACGAGCCTCGAATGCGACCCCACTGCTCAAGCCACGGGAAAATCACCTCTTCCTCCGCCTTGAGAAAGGTGATTACAAACGCCTCAAACGACGAGAACCACGCAAAGAAAGCACGCACCTCCGCCATGGTGACGGAACGATTCGGTAATAACAAACTACTCACAATGTCATGCAAATCTGCCAACTCGAGTCGAATGGCGTTGTGCCAAATGGCCACCAAGTCAAAGCTCCACAGCTTGCCCAGCTCCACCGGGGTAATAAAACTACAATGCATCATATGCGCCGCGTCATTGCGCGCCGCGTCATTGCGCGCCGCAGCAGTGGCCGCAGCGGCACTGCTGTTCAGCGTAGAGCGTTCGTAATACTCATCAGGGGGACGCGCCATCACATCGGTGATGGCGCGGGTGGGGGAATGTCTGGCACCTACTCCGTAAACGAGCGGCGCTCCCGCCGCTGCAAAGGTGACTCCATCGGCGCGATTCGCACTGCGCACACGTTCCGGAAAGCGGCGTGCAAGGCGGGTGGCGGTGGGCTGTGGGGGGGAGGCCGGTCGGTCTGCAAGCGGCGACAAAGGAGCCGCGACATGAGCTGAGTCCGGCTGTTCCGCCAGACGACGCGCATAAGCGGCGGCGGCACGCGCCGTTGCAGAGGCTGCTGCGGCGCGTCGTGCAGCCACATCAGCAAGTTGAGCCGCTTGCAAAGCACGACCGGACACATCGGTGACACTTCGTGCGGGGAGCGAGGTGGAGGGAAGCGAATTGGTGGAAGGGGGATCATCCCACGAGGAGTTTACCAGTTGACGGAGGGTGCAGTCATGGGTGGTACGAAGTCGGGCAAAAGCAAGAGTTCGACGACGTGGAGGAGAAGGGGATGAAGATGAAGATGGGGATTGTGGAGGCATGATGGTCTATAAAGAAAAAAAAACAAAAGTGTCCCAAAGATGAATGAGCGCGGTTTTTGGTGGTGGTGGGACGGCGTTGGGGAGCGCGGGTGGAAGGGGGGTGGGGTGTAGGGGGGGGGGGGGGGGGGGAGCTGTTGCTGTTAAAATAGCAGAGCCAGCCGGGGGATGTGGCGGCGGCGTGGAGTTGTGT